>JAUMHL010000009.1:19331638-19375348 GCA_032362345.1 Sandelia bainsii | reverse complement strand
TCAGTTTTGGGTAACCTTACCTTTTTTTTAACCTCTGGCAGTTCACCACTTACCTTTGTACCATTTCAAGCTATTCAATGGACTTGAACGACTTGAATTGCAATAAATAACTGGAAAAATTGGGGTGTTCTAAAACTTTTGACCGGTAGTGTAGGTCCGACCATTCATCAAGACCAAATCACATTCAAGTGTGTGCCAGCCTTTACTAGACTAAGTTGCCAAAAGGTAACCAGACCACACCTAAGTGGTTGCAAATTAGCACAGTGCACTTCACAAAGTTGTGGCAAAGAAATTTAGTTCAAATGAAAAAAATACAGCGTTGCTCAATGTCCTCTGCATCTAAACCACTTTTCGTAGCTCTGCACTTGAGAAGAGCACTTCTTTTTGGGGATAAATTAATGAATGGAATGTGACTTCTTGTGTACAAACAAAAATTTGACAGGAAGTTAAAAAAAAACTAGTGCTGGGCATTGAAAATTTTAATCGCGATTAATCGCACTGTTACTGTTAAAATTGAATTATTAATTCAAAAGTAGTTTATTCGCACATTTATTTTAAAAGTACTGCTCTGTGAACAGAAGTGCAATAACATTTGGTTTGCACTTTAAAGAAGTACAGCAGTATTCCCTTTACACAGTAGCAGTTCAATATTTCTTGTAAATCTCAACTTAAATATTAATGTAATCATATTAAATCAACCAAAGCTATTTTCCATTGCCAGGGCATTAACATTTATCTAGTTTGTTATAGAAAAACTAGTTGTTCTCAGAGTCCAGATAAAGCACCAGATCACAGCAGAAGTCATTTAACGTTACCTTCCCTATAGAACAGGTCTGTACCTTGTTCTTTTATTAAACAATCTAAACAGCCTCATGTGATTTATCTTTTGTCATTTCTTTCTCTACATGGTCACGTAACGTTTACTATTCTCCTCTGATCTCTGCACCATGCTCAGAGTTCTGCCCCGATGCGTGCGCACACACACAAAAGCAGTATTAGGCCCACCCCCAAATGCTCTCATTGGTTGAGACGCTTCTTGATGCCAATCCAAAACCAGTACTCATCAATATCCCACCCCTCCTGACCCATTGTTTGTCTGTATGTGTATTCAGACCCAGTGAGCAACAGACTTTCATCGTCATAATAATAATAATAAAGCTGCATTAACGCACGATAAAATAATTAACGCGCGATAAAATAATTATCTGCGTTAATTAATTAACGCGGTAATAGGTTAATGTGCCCAGCCCTAAAAAAAACATTGAAAACCCACCTGTTCTGACTATATGTGATTTACTCTGGTGATATTTGACTAAATTCAAGCAAAAAATGTGAAAGGTGTTCACATTCAACCCAAATTAAGCATGGTTTTGCCCGATGAGAATCATATCAGTTAAATTAAGCAGCATTAATTAGTTTGGAGTTTTTCTATTTCAGTGTGCAGCCAATCACTTTTATTTCTTTATTTTTGGTAATATAGCAATCATTTATTTTAAAACAGCAAAATGAATAAGCATTCATGGACTGATGTGTGTACATTTTTGTGTGTGTGGCTACCAACGAGGGTCCCCCAGTCTCCCTTGCTGACTTATGGGAGTGAGGCTATAAAAGCTGTAAAGCTCTCCATGTCTAAGCGGTTTACAGTGCACCCTGACTGTGAGGTAACAATAGCAGTGGTGGATGTATACACATATTGTCACAAATGTGTGTGTGTGTGTGTGTACAGTATGTGTATTGGCATTTGTCAAGGTAACAGTGAAGTCAGTGGTGGTAATCTCTCAATGGTTTGAATCACTCCTATTCAAAAGATGAAAAGCAGTATGATCAACAAGGAACAATTAGCATTATCGTTTTTGTAAAGAATGAATTCAGCAGCATAAACAAAGCCTCTGAACATGTGGCCTCGTACATCTGAATGCATCCCACATAACACTATGGGGTGATTATGTTTGAATAAAGGATGAATAGCAATAAAGGTGCATTGTACGTCAACACTCATAATTCTGCAGATTATGTGTAATCTTCTGCTTTGTGTGTGTGTGTGTGTGTGTGTGTGTGTGTGTGTGTGAGGGCTCTCACTGGAGGATCCTATTTCAAACAGCCACCTCATCATTCATGCACTTCAACGCAAGCAGCTAGTTTTCATAAAGTGCCAATACGTACAGTACAACGCAGTAAAAATTAGCATCGTATCGTGTTGCTTCTTTGCACGCAAAACCATTAAATGGGTTTCCTGTTTTTTTTTTGTGTTTCTTTTTTTTCAGATAAGATGGAAAAGGCGAGTTGTGACTCATGTCTCCGTCTCATGCTTCATTTTAGAAATTAAACATTCGTAATTAATCTAATGGAGCTAATGTGGCGATACTTCCTGTCTAGGATCATCTCCCTGGAATTCTTGTGTAACCTGAGAGGTACCTAACAAAACTGAGAGGTGCTGGAGGGCGAAGAGCTACAAGCTGCCACAAGCCTTTCAACTTGTTCCTTACTGACATCATAGCCCTGGCTGGATGGGCTGTCTGGGCAGCTGATGAAGCATGGAAACAGACATGTTGGCATCGTTGGCTGGCCCCTGCTACAATGCTAATTACTTAAACGTGTATTACACTTCACAAATAAACAGCTTTTTTCTGTCTAAGTAAAACATAGTCTACACTCACCGTGACAATGTAAAGTTTTCCTATGAATACTTGAAGAGCTGAGGTTTAATTATTTAAATTGTTCAATAGTGAGTACTCTTGAGTTTTTTTTTTTTCCTGCTCCGTGCTACCGTCTCTCACTTCTTCTCAACTGCATGTCACACATTTTCTCTGAGCACTCAGGGTCAAAATGAGTTTCAGTCATGGATCATGGCAAGTAATGAAATAATCCCAAAATGACACTGTGAAATTGCTGGATGAGAGAAGGTGCTGCTTGTCAGGCAGCTGATTCTATTCCCCCATCTCTCTGTGATCTGCTGAAGTCACACACTATCAAGGAGAAGTGCCGCTGCTGTATATATTTGTTTGAGATGTGCCAGCTGGTGACAGGGGGTGAAATCAACCGCGTGTGAGTTATCGGATGTTCCAGTTTGTGCGCCCATAAAATCGACATGAGACACCCCCTACTTTTCACACGTCTCATTTCTATGGGCAGTGGATGGTTAAAGGTGGTGAGTTGAAAGAGCAAACAAGAAGGCAGCGGCCACTCACTGACTTAACCCCTGTCATCGGAGTGCTCCGGTGTCAACACGGGAATTAAATCAAGATGAATGGGGCCTATCCCGGCCACTGGAGGCTCGCCTCATTGGGCCCAATTTCATCAGCGCCAGTAACTGTTCATATAGAAAGATTAATAGAGCATCCGACCATGCTGCTGTGTGAGGAGCAAACACAGTCGCATACAAATAAGTTCCAACTCAACGGGTGAGCGGGAGGAATAGGTGGAAGCACTTCAGAGTGGGCCTCCACTTTGATACGGTTCCAAAATGACATGTTCATTTGAGAGACTTCATTGCTTTAATTGTGTTGCATTTTGTCACTGAGCTACTGTCTGCTTTTTCCATCCCTGCTGTTATTATACAGTCCTTTACATGGTTATTTGTACCTGGATTGGCTCACTGCCCATGTGCAATAAAAATACCGACATATTTTCCAGTGAAACACAAACATAAAAGTAATGTGCTGAGCTGTGTACTGTATTTAGACTGAACTGGATGCAAGGTGATCTCTGTAAATAATGCACTAGTACAGCATATAAAAATCTTAATTTATTTATATTACAAAAAGGCTGTTAAAAAGCCCAAAGCATCAACAATACAATCACTGGTTTCAAAGCAGCAAGCTCATAGTGTCAGTTTTGTAAAGGTTAAACCTCAGCTTTCCCTCCAGCTATTATCCTGCCACGGCCATGCTGACAAGCTTATGTTTATGCTGTTACAACATCCCTTTATGGTTGAGGATGTAATCTTGTTAATGGTGTAAGCTGTTTTGTGCACTCATTTTTGAGTATTTGTGTGTGCAATTGACTGTGCATGTGCATGATTGTGTGTGTGTGTGTGTGTCCTTGTTCATTCATTCTCTCTCTCTCTCTCTCCCTCTCTTTTGGTCTACTCTGGTCCAAGAGTACAATCCAAAGTCTGTAAATACAATTGTGGCCTGGTTAAGAGGCTCCACTTTTCAATTTGAAGAGTAAATTTCTTGTTTTCTTGTTCTTCTTAACATGATTAGAAAGAAGTTGGTTGTGCTTGTAACTTCTCTCAGCTGCTGTGTTAAACGTGACTTTTCTTTAGCACACACACGCGCACACCATCCCACCCACACTCCCGTACCTTCCCCTAATCTCTTGAAATAAAACTATTTAGGAAATATAGCACACATGCCTAGGATATTTAGAATATTATATCACTTTATTGCTGTAGTGCATTATGTAGTGCATATGTGCGCGAGCATACAGAGATCAGACACAACATTAGCACCACTAGGTGGTGTTAATGTTGTGGGTGACGGGGGTCAGCACTGGCACCCAGTCTGCAGCTAAATAGCCTCACATACAGAAATAATACTGACAAATATTAGATACCAGGACATCCCTAATTTAGACTTTCATACAATAAATAGTTATTACTTGTTTAAATTATGTTTGTTTTCTTCCTTTTTTGTGTTTGTTTTAGATGTTTTTTTCTGCTTCTCTGTCCTCTCCATCAGCTTGGACAGTAGTACTTACTGTACTTACAATATTCTGCACTATGCAGTACTTGGGTGTACCACAAGTTAATGCCACTCTGTATACTGCTGCTGTACCTCTGATCTTAGCAATACAATGACACATTTTGCTGGTTCTCAACTTCCTCCTGCTTTCTCTCTCTCTCTCCCTCTCTTGTACGCTCCCGGCCACTGGCATCGCTCTTGTCCTGAGGCTTGCATTAATGAATTCAATAAATAAGGTGCCACACCAACCCATCCATCACATGCATTCATTTCAGAACAAAACATTAATCAATTCAACTATATGTACTAATGCAGGGGCCCCAATCAATTTGAACTCCTTATGACAATTAACAAAGCTTTAGTGGCCGCTTTGAAACATGCTGACCCATCAATTACTGTCTCCATCAAACTGAATGGCACTAATGGCACCTCACTCCTGACTCTCTCTCCCTCTCTACATAACTTCACTGTGAGTGTGCAAACACACACTCACATATGTTGCAATAGAGGGTTTGTGGAGAGCACACAAGAATCAATTCATATTAATTATACATGCTTAGTAAGATGTGTTAATTCACATACTTGATTAAACTTCTCCATTTTCATGAGTGACTGGAGGGAGCCAAGACTATCACTTCTACTATATAACAGTCGCCTGTTTTACTGTATTTTGTTCCATTAAGTGTCATCACATGAAGCATGTTTTGAATAATTCATCCAAAGAGGATATCTTGGTTAGTTAGTTATTTATTATGAATACATTAAACAGTAGCTAAATTAAGTCATGATGAAATAAAAAAAAAAAGAAAGTCTCAACTCTTTCTAACTAACAACATTAGCTTAGACTTCAGGAGCTGCCATCTTATCTTTTGTCTCTTGACTAGTGAAATTCCTGCCACAGTGTACTTAAGTTCAGTTTAATGCCTGCAAGTTCTGGGCTGTAAATATTCAGCATATAAAGTTAATTTGATTTGGTTTCTAACACAAATTAGTTAAAATGGAGAAGGAAGGTAAAATAACACTTTTTTCACACTTACTATATTTAAAGCAGTCCATTAAGATTATCTAAAGAGCAGAGTGCGCAATAGTTTTAGGTCATTTGTTTCTATGACAATGATTTTTGGGGTTAAATACTGTATAAAATTGAGTTTTGTTTTTTATTTACTTTTTTAGACTGCTGATTGGGTAATAAGGTTGGAAAAATAACCACAGATGTTAATTCCTCTGTTTGAATTCTCCATACTTATACATACTTGTGCAGATTTTCTTCTTCATCCTTGGCTGTCTCTGTGAAAGCCCCCCACCTTCTTACCCCCGCTATTCTCCAGTGGGCTTCGGCAGCAGCCCTGGGGCCCTGATCCCGTGTCAGAGGCAGCATGTTGGTACCAGAGTTCACCCGAGAGCACGTCTGCCTGCATAATTAGAGAAGTGAATCCAGCCACTCTGTTCGGTAGAACAAGCCGAGCCCCCCTCCTCTCTCTTCAGTCTGCCTGCCTGCCTGCTGTACACGGCTTAACGCGAGCGTGTCATGATTATAACAAAGGTGAGCGGAAGATGGTAATTAAAAATTTAAGTGGACAAGGGGTGGCTGGATATACCTCTTTTAACAGCAGGCAATCGGGGTGGGAAAAAAAGAAAAGGAGAGCTTGTGGCAAACAAAATGAGTCTGCCTCTGACACAATGCAACAATCTTTCTGCTTCTGACTGGTTTAGGTATGATTGTAGATAGTTCAGCACCTATCGAAGCCAGCTGTTGCACTTTTCTCTGCACCATACAGTCACTGTGATAAATCATCCATTATGTAGCAGAGAACAGTGCCACTTCACTGTTTGATAGGTTACAATTTAGGCACTCCAGTCAAAGACAAACGTTGCTTGATGCCAAGGTGATGTGAGTGAAAAATAAACCATTACAATAAGCACACATTTTGTGATAACAAAAAAATGATAAAGAGCCACACGTGAGGAGCACATGAATCGAATGAGAAAAAAAAAAAGTAACAACAATTGAGGCTATAATCCAGTCTTTTAAAACTATATTAACTGAATAAAAAAGTAACTTTTGGCCACTGGTCCAGCCAACAGTTGGCAAGTGACTCATCCAGTCACCACAGAGCCACATTAACATGCACTTGGAGATGAGTTTCTGGATGTGTAGATGTACTACCTGTACTACGTATATCTATACAATATTAGTGATGTTTTAGTGATGTTCTTTTAGCTGAAAACTACTCCCTGCTGTGGTCAAAACAGACATGACACAACAGCCGTGACTGTGAACCATCACAGTCAAATTCTGGGCCTTCAAACGAACATAATGAGCTGTAAGGTGCCAAAAAAGCTGGCAAACTGCAGATGTTGACATGGAATGACACTTTTCACATGTTAAAAACTTTAGCCATGTTAAAATTGCGCAATTCAATTTCTTTTTGTTTAGGAAAATCTTTTGCCACACAGTTGTATGTTTTTCAAGTTAGAAAAAGAAAGAACAACAGTTTGTCTGAATTTACACCAATCAACAACACCTGATGGTTTTAATGTTGTGGTGGTATCAGCATCGGAAAAATGTAATGCTGACCACGATTACACGTGTCAGTAGACAGAGGACCGCGGCTGTACTCTAATTACATAATCACATTTTTCAAATTGACATCTAGAGTAAAGCTGGATACCAGAAGTAAAGAGCCTCACTGCTACATTTTGTTTTTTCTCTTTCCAAGTGCTTCTTGAGAAGTCTTTGTAGAAATGCAATGAAAAAGAGCAGGGAAAGCTGTAACCTGGAAGTCTGTGCCAGCACACTGGAGTCTATTAAAGTGATCGCTGCAAGTAGTCCTAAATCATTCAAATGATGTAAACACTTTGTTGTTATTTGCTCCCACCGTTTGGCCACCAGTGCAGTGTTTTAAAGAATTACCTGAACCATTTACATAGCGGTGGGTCACAGTTGGGCTATTGGATTTTATGTGGCCTAAATATAATTTAGGTCTCCAAAGCGTGAAAAAGCTGCATAGTGTTTTAGGAGTGATAACAACCTCTTGCATTTACATATACATTTACTTTGTCTCTTGTCACAATGTCTTAACCTCTCTGTCCCTGTTCCAGACGTAAATGAACCTGTCTGAGATGCCTATCCTACTCTCCCTCCACAGACACACACACAAATATACAACACACACTCTTCTCATTCTCCTCTTCTTCCTCTACTTCTCATCCTCCTTCTAAATTGCAACCCTATATTTCTGGACCTGTGATGCAATTATGCCACCTCGATTGCCTTGACGTGGAAGCGGGATGGAAAAAAAAAAAAAAAACGACTGCACACAAAGTCTGCCTTTTGTGTATCAAGAAAATAAAGGCTTGAAATTGCCTCAGACCACTGCTCTGTCTCTCGTCTTCTCGCCCTCTCCCTCTCATGCACACAAACACGCTCTCATCCCCTGTCTTGATCACATACACAAACACATTCACCAGACACCTAGGCTTCCCTGAGATGGGACAGGATAAAAGTCGACAGTTTCTATTATCAATAACAAGATAAAATACAGAGGTCTTTTATCTCTTAAAATGTAAATTTATACAAGGCTCCATACCTCCATGCTGTAAATATCTAACATCTCTTAAGACCACAGAACTAGACTCAATTGATTTTTCTCCCCTCCTCCTGGTTGCAACCATCTGCAAAATCTCCAAGTCTGGCATAATATCAATGATGAAATTAAAAATCCTCTATTTGTCTAAACCATGAGGGAGATCACCCCTGTTCAAGGCGTTTACTCTTTAAATTATATGATTGATTTCCTTTAAGCTTATTTGTTTATTTCAATGTTCATATCTGCTCTATCTAAATCATTTCTCAAGTTTATTCTATTGATTTCACAGGGACACTGGCCTTTCTCCCCTTTCTTTCTGTAACCTTGCCTTAACCATATCAGTTTCCTTCAGGGCTCATTTGCATGAAATAAGCTGGGAAAATGCATTGATTTCCTCCTTTACACTTTGGTGCCCAGTCCCTGGTTATTTTTGATGAATGCACCCACTATTTCATGGTACTAAGTCTGAAGCATAATGAGCTCATGGTGTTGCGGGAATTTGAGTACATTTACATTTACTCATATTACTTCAACGTTTTGCAGCCCAGTAAGACTGAGAATACACAAGTCTTTTCCAGTTATGCTACAAGTTAATGTTATTTCATTACATGCAGTAGTCTAGAGATTATATTGTATTTGCAGTGGAAAATTCCATTAAGATTACAGCTATAGTGGCATGATATGCTTGTTTTTTCCTGTGAATATGCTGTTTGAACAATTTTATACATGGTGCAATAAAGAAATCCCAGTTTACAAGTTGTTATAAGTATTTTATCAAATTTTCTGACAAGCACTAGAATAATTGTTATCACTAAAACCATGAAACAACCAAAATGAACTGTGTTATTACTTGACACTGTCTGACTTCCTTGCTCTGTCTGTGGCACCAGTTGATTCCCTCTGAAGGTGTACATTTCCAAAAGCAGGTCACAAATACATGGGTCCATTAAAAAAAGGTTCAGTAATTTCCTGAAACAGTTGGGCTCTATTTTTAAGCAAATTTTCCTCAAATAAAATTAAATATGCATTTGTCAGGGACTATTTTCAGCTAAGGATTAACACAAATTTGGCTTTCTAGTGTGTATTTCTTGCACCCGGACAGTATATGGGATTGAGTCAAAATGAAGTACAGTGTGTTCATGGTAATGAAGCAGCATGTTAAACAGTGCAACATGGAGCTTTATCTATGAATAATTTACTTGGAATGATAAGAATATTGACAGTAATGTCCTTACTCAGTAGTAGATTAAATTGGAGATGTATTTATTTGCTCAGCTATGCTGTGTTTAGTTAAAAATCACTGCATATTCTGCTGCTGTTTTACTTGCAGTAGATTACACACTGTTAAGAACTTCCTTAACCAAAGTGGCTGTTTTACCGTCAACTTCTCCTACAAACACTATCCTCACCCATTCAAACCCAGCTGTATCAGGACAGCTGCACCGCCCATGCAGACAAATTCACAGTCACACATACTAAATACCACTTCAAATGCACTCAATACCAACAGCCTGGATTTATGCAATGACACAAAAAGCCACACAATATCATGTGAGAGTCTCCCATATAACCAGTGACCCAAGAACTGGGCTGATCAAATCCACCCTGTTTATGTCCCTTTGATTTTTTTTTTCTCTTTTTGCAGGCTCGTCGTTGATCCCGTTGCAGCTTTTAGATAATGCTAATAGATCACAGGCCAACGGGACGGAGCAGGATAATGGAGCTTTCATTGCAGGCTGATTAACTTGGCTGTAGGGTTCCACCTCACCCCTTTCAGCATGATGGCCCTAATTAATAACGATTGCTCCCCAAAATGTGCAAATGGAACGATAAACGAAGGACCAACTAATTAACTGCAACCATTTCTACTAATCATTAGTTAACATCCCGTTTTGTCATCATTACACTGATGTGTGTGCAAGGGCAGATAAAACAGGTCAGCCCTTTTTTCTGCCCCCCCATAAACCCTGACAGCCATATTTTCTTCACCTATAAAAAGACTAACAAGTAATTAAAGTGTGGGCTGAAGTAAGGTTTGGAAAGTTCTATCACTTAAATATTCCACTGTAGAACAGTTGTTGCCATTTTTCTAAAGAAATTGCTGAAATCATCCCGTCCAGCCGTGTGAGATTTTGTTTCATTCCTGTCAACGGCAGATAGGGAGAGAAATAAAGCAAAAAAACAAAACACCCAAACTACTTTGAGGCAGGCTGTCAGCACTCAGCATCTTCTCTACTGCAGAGTGTTCCAAGTCATTTATTTCTGTGACTTTTTGCCAGAGAAGAAATCAGTGTCAGTGAAATGCTGCTGTTTTTCTTCATGGCTGTGTGATGCAGCCCTTTCAGAGGATGCTGAGATTCACTGTTCATACTCAGGCCTTTGAATTTATGTGCTGTTTCCAGATGCTGAGGAATCGACAGAGCTCAATGATGAACAGACAGCGTCAGCTGCACTGCCAATCAAAAAGTTAATAGTCTGTCCATCGAGGAAGGGAAATGACCTCCTGGGCTTCAGTCTACACATCTCTAGTACGCACAGGAGCTCAAATCCAACTGCTTTTGACTTTGTCTGTGTTCATACAGAACGCCAGCGTTTCATGTCAGTCGGCTCTCCATGTCTCTGTCAATTCTAATTCTCTCTCTGAATCCTTTTTTTTTAACCCACAGATAATTTCTTTGGAGAACTTTTACAGCCATTTTGACATTTGAAATACAGATCAGATGAAGTATTTTTAGAGAAAAGGCTTGCAGAGCATAATCACCCTTTCCCTAACCTATAGCAATGTGTCTTTGGGTTTTTTTTTTTCTTCATATGTGCATTTCTCAACTGAATGCTTAAGCCAGTCTTTGCCAGTGTTAAATTGGAAAGTAATCCTGTTATACCCTCACTGAGGTTATATGTGCAACTGGGTGATTAAAATTACCTCCAAATTTTCCAAAGTCATTATTTATTGGTGCATGAAAGACACAAAGGAGAAAGCTGCTCTCTTATTGCTGATAATCAAAAACACTTCAGAGAACACTATGTATGGTAATGAAAAAACTGTCAATAGCCCTTTCAAATGGCCTGATTTACTAAAACTTTTATGAAGACAGTAAATTTCATGTCTTATTTTCTTGATCCGTCTAAAGAGGGAACACGGGGAAATCAATAGCTCTCCAACCTGGCCCTGAATTTTGTCAACCTCTAATTATTATCTGGCTTGTGGCGATGATCAGCGAGTAATTGCAACTACTGGGCTTCTGATGCCAGCGACAGGTCCAATAGAGAATGTCTACATGCAAAGCACTTACCTGGCTTAGCAAAATCTATACAAGAAGGTCACAATCCCAGCAGAGATGCAGCTTGAAAGTGATGCTTTGGGTCATTTTAAAAAAGCTTTTCACATGTGCGAAATACATCATTTTGTTGAACCATGTTTGATAATCACAAAAACAAAAGAAAACAAAAAAGACACATGCTTTCTTTTTTTTCATTTTAGTTCATCCTCTAGACACATCGTCTGTGATTGTTCTCAAAGTGTGTATGTTTGCATCATGGATCTCATCCAATGTGTCCATTGTTAATGGCTTCTGTGGTCATTGAATTTGATGCAGTTCATTTACAGCCAAACAAAAGAGCAGTGTGCAAAAACAGCCCCATCCGGTACTATTGATATTTCAAATGGATGCATCATAAAGCTCAATAATCCCCTTTGATGGGAAGTTAAGTGATGGAATTCATTTCAGTGGCCCCAGCTTAATCATAAACAAAACACATTTTGATGTTTATGCATTTTCAAAGTGTCCCCTGATTACCAGAATCCAGTTATAACCACTGAACATGAAATTTAAGCTCAAACAGATGTTAAACTGTGGGTTAGATTAATTTACTTGGGATATTCACGCTCTAGTGTTTTGTGCTTTGAGTATCTTTATTACAGTGTTTACAGTCAACTAAAGTAACATACTGTACAGAGATTTTTTTATTCTTCTGATGGATATACAGTAATAAGTGACATACTTTATTGATCCCCTTGGGGAAATTGTTGATATGTACCATTAATCAGCAGGAATGTCAGCTCACTACCTTCACCAGTCCCATCTTTTAATATTAAAACAGTTGCAGATTTTTATTAACACTGTGTGGCATATGCTGACAAGATATTATTGCATTAGATTATTTAAAATATCATGAAGTAGTAGCAGTTGGGATGTTAATTACTTTTTAAAACACTTACAATGGCACTAAATAAAAGTAAATAAATCAGTAAAATAGAAGTAGGTGAAAAGGAGATCCAGGTTCATGTGGATAATGTTTGGTAACTTACGCTTACTAATTTGCAACATGAATGTTTGTTACTGAGGTACTTTTGCCTTGTTTGTGCTGCTTCTGTTAAATTAACAACAAAATGCTGTAATGCTTAATGTGTTATCTGTTAATTAACCTCAGTAGGACTGATTGTGCAAATCCTAGGATCTTTAATCATTCATCTTTACATGAACTTGCTGCAACCCTAACAACACTATATCTAACATTTCTGTAGCGTGCTTGAAACTGCAAGCATACTCTATGCACTCATTTTTAGAAAGATCACATGTACGTTATATTTAATCGACTCTACTGTGCAGTGGTGGTTGTGTGTTTTGTGATCTTCACTGATAAGTGATCAGACTTTACCATCCTCACATATACATATATGTATATATCCAATACAATATTTACCCAAATCAGCACTGATTTCATGGTGAGCCTTTATGATAATGATAATAAGATCAACGCGTGTATGGATGTAAGGAAGATGAGAGCTGCGCATGGGCCTTCCAAGCGAGAATGACACTGACAGACCCTGACATTGACACAAGCATGGGGTGGGTGGGGGATGTAGGGTGACAAATAATAGGGGAATTAGAAATTAATGATTCTGCCAGTATGTAAATGGCAATTAAAGGACAAGCAGTGCTGCAGGCTCTCTGGCCCAAACTATCTCCATTTGTTTGGATAGAGACTGACATACACATACACACGCACATACATGCTTGTGATGCATATTGAGGCTGTGACACATCTATATGGGCATAAAAGAAAATAAATCCACAGTGCCCTGGACCAGATCAAATCAATCGGCCATAATGGCAGGGTTGATCATTATGTGCTGCTTTTGTTTGTTTAAATGAAGAGTGAGTGTGTCTGCCATATTGAGTTGGATTAGGCAGTGGAAAACTGTTGCCTGCAGCTTCAAACACTGGATGAGAGCCGCCACATCAGGCTCTACAGTAAAACACAACTATAGCCTATTTAGGAATCAATGTCAAACTTTCATTAGTAAGGTCAACAATGTAGATATATTGTCTAATCGCTGTGGGTCAACAGGGCATGAGAGGAGCCAAAAGGAGAGATGGTGTTCCAGTGCAGCAGGAAAGATTTAAAGCTATGGATTTTAAATTTATTTCTCTGTATGGGCTGTTAAGTTTGGAGGGAGTTTAGACATGTCCATCAAAATTGTGCATGATCTGACAATTTGTTTTTTAGAGCTGGTTTCAGTAACAAGACCTAAACTCAGAAAAATCCAGCTGGCAGGCTCATTGATAACAACAGTAAAAGGCCTGTGTGCTGTCCTCTGATGATGAATGTTCAGCTGCAGAAACTGGTCGCTCAAAGAGTTGATCAGCACTGACCTAAACTGTCATGGACAAACTAATTCTGCCTCTGCTGTTTTGGTTAAAAAGGCACTAATGAGAATATTGCTCAGTCAGACATGAGGGCAGATCAGTGGCAGAGATGGGGGTGGCCGAGGGTGGCTGAGGTCATCCACGGCAAAAGTCTGGCCACCCCACATAGCAAGATTCCGGGAAGCTCGTTTTGTCTTGAGTAGAGACATTTTACCACTTCAGCATTTCCACTGGAGACACTTTAAAAAAAAAAAAGTAGCACTAGAGCAGATGCTAATGTTGATGAAAGATAGATCACATTTTCCATGGCTGCTCTGTTTTGACATTGGAATAATGTTAATAAAGGAACAGCAAATGAGAAAGGTTCATTAGCAGTTTAAGCTCATGCAAAATTGACCCACTACAATAGTGACCAATGTAGACAGTCAGACACATTAAACAGACATGAGTGAGCTGCCATTGTCAGCAACAACATGTGTAGTGAGCCAACAGATCAGGCTGTGAACCAGTGATGTTCCAAGTGTGCCAAAAAAACAGCACAAAACCTGAAAAAGACAATAATTATAATAGAAAGTCCATTCTGATTTTATGTGCGCTGGAAATAGCACTAGAACAGCACTCCAGGTTTCAAGGTTCAACATTACATTGTAAGTAGCCTTTTGGACTATAATCAAACCCAAAACGTATTGTGATGTCATAAATCTTTGCATTTCCAAGTTTTCTCAGTTTTAAAGTGAGCTGAACTTCCTACTGTCAGCAGATGAATGAAAACAGCTTTCTAGTGTCAAACTCTGTATATAACAGAGTACATCCAAGCGAATTAGCAAGAGAGCAACACATGTTTTTGAAGATAGGAGAATTTCATCTGAATAAAAAGAAAACTATTCTTAAAATTCTGTTTTCTACTTTTATTTGAGAGTGAAATTTAAATAAGATAATTGAAATGGGGTGGGGGGTGATATGGTCCAGGAGTTGTACATGTCTTATGAGACAATTTTATTTCATATTTTAAACAGCAACTGTTTACAAAACACATGGATGCTCTCGGCTTTACCCTCATTATTGAAGTGAAAATTCTCTTCCGATCATCCCTCATCATACCCGACCACCCAGGGCATTAAAATGACAGAGTGTTAATTAATCCATCATGCTTGTTAATTGAAATGATGTATGATAGTCATTTGTTTTCTTTGATCCCTGTGCTATTAGCGCTGTGTAACTGTATGACTAATTAGTATGAGAACACTTCTGAAATAATTGGGTGTAATTAATCTGTCAGCAGTGTGGAAAAATGACTGTGTCTGACAGTTATGACAAATAGCAGTGTTGATATAATTATGTAATGATCAAGACCACTCAGTTTAATGAACCCCCTGCATCATAGATGTGGTGTAAATTCAGTTTGTTCTGGTTTATTTGTTTCCCTTTACATTTTCTTTACTTCTTCCTGCCAGCTAGGCTTCGACTGTGTGTATTGGATGAGCAGCTGAAATGATGCTATCGGACTCCCTTCATGCCCTTTTTTCAATGGTTTCTATGGCAACCGTGTCAAGTGATTGAGGTCGGGGGTCAAACTGACCAATAGCGAGTAAATTACATTTCTCTGAATGATTCCCCCTGAGCTGCTATTGAAATTGAGCTCCAGTCCTCTGATGGATACATCTTGTCATTCACAGTTTAGAAAGCAAGAGGGGAAAGTACAAACATGACACCGGGGCTCGCCTTGCTCAAACAAAGAGGCTGCTAGATGAATAAACACACAAACACACCTACTGTATGGTAAAGCTGTGACTTTAAATTGAACACCAGTTTGCATGCTGGCCACCATTGCAGCCACATTTTTTAGTGTTAACAACACACAAAAATTGCAGAGTGAATTGAAAGAGCTCGTGACGTGATCGTCAAGTCCACACATCCCTACTGCGGGCTGTTTATTAAGGCACTAAGAACACTAAACAACAAAAACAGTGAGTTCCCTCCAATACAACT
This sequence comes from Sandelia bainsii, assembly GCA_032362345.1. NCBI lineage: Eukaryota > Metazoa > Chordata > Actinopteri > Anabantiformes > Anabantidae > Sandelia > Sandelia bainsii. Next base: position 19,359,433 of record JAUMHL010000009.1, on the reverse strand, counting down.
ACCAGACCTGAAGGTCATTGGTTTGTCTGAACCAAAGCGTACTCAATCCCTCAGCCAGAGTTCAAGTGCTGACGCTCATCCTCCTCTTCCTCCTTCCCCCCTAGTCCTAGGAGTCCAGCCCAATTCCAGGGTGTCAGATGAACAACAGAGAAAAGAAGGAGATAAAAACACAAATGATTGTGATTTATTGCTTATTGTGTACCACACAGTGAAGAGGTGGACAAAAGACAGAACGAAATCCACTGCAAATTGAATTGCCTTTGTTTGAACCAGACCTGCTTCAAAAAAATACAAATTCTATGACAGCAGCCATAAATGACAATGGCACAATAATTTACAGCGACCTGTCCGAGGGGCTGATAAGCCAGCACTAAGGGGGCTGATCGATACTAACTATTCATTTCTGAAATTATCTCCACATTGATCCAGGGACAAGTGCCAGCAAGGAAGGGGCACACTGCCCTTAATACAATAATTATATAAAGGGTTACAAGCTCATCCTCCCAACCAATAAAGCCTGTCAGCAGCATGCAACATGGTGAGACCCCATAATCCATCAGCACATTGGCCCCTGACCTCTGGGCTTGGAGGCTTTTCCGTGCAAAAGTTGCTTATGAAAGGACACAATTGCTGGATATACCTCAGTGGGCAAAGGTGAGAAACTAGATCTGTGAAGTTGATGTAATCATGTAGTGTCTGTTGACCTGTTTTTTGTCCTAGTTATTGCATGGCCCTCTGATCCCAACAGTGGCAAGTGGAAAACTCACTTTTCCTTAATCAGGTGTCCTTCACCCAGCAACCTTCACTTTCTATCAACAGTATGTTGGTTCTGCTACTGCTCAAATTTTAACAATTACTAACTGCAAAGGGTAACATTGCACGCAAGGGGAACCAAACGCCAGTGATCACATTGACCTTATAAACACATTTAGGAAAATTGTGTGAATCTTCAGAGACACTACTCTCTGTTTTTTCTTGTGGTTTAGACTGATAAGACCTTGGTATTTTTACATATAAAGCTTTCTGGATGCAGCTTTAAGATTGCTTAGAGTAATCTGCGGAATTATCAAAATGAAATGAATATTCCAGCCACCTGCCATGGCTCAAGATGAATCACTTGCATACAGAATAATAAGAGACATGCCATCTGTCTGTATTACAAAGCATTTATGCACTATTAGGGACATATATACCACTTAAAAATCCCCAAGCCTGTATAATTTTGTTTTAATAATGCCTCGTTTTATGGTACATGACAATCTATTTAGTAATGATAATTAGAATGTTTTAATAAGCTACATATAAAATTGGTGTGATTTCTAAGCTTTTTTTCAAATGGAAACCCCGTTAGTGGACCTATGTCCCTGGTTATCTTAATAGACTAATTGATCTGCTATTGAAGAGGCACGTTCCTCTGAGCATCAGCGAGACAGCCCGGCTCCAATCAGACAGGCATGTGTTATCAAACTGGGAAGTCAATTAAGAGAGAGAGCCGAGAGAGGGGACAGAGGGACTGGCTCCAACCTGTCAGCAGACTGGTTCTCACAAAGGGAAGTAGGTTTTGGAGACTTAGTCCAACCTACAGACTTACAGGAGTCAATGTTTCAGTACTGGACTGTGGAATATACAGTGAGATGTAACCTTGCCTTTGTGATACACCAGCTTGTAGTCTGCTAGTCACAGACTGCAGTAGATTGATGTCTCTTCATTCTAATTTACTTTTGTCATTCAATATAGCTCTGTAAAATGTGCCTTTAAACAACTCCAAACTTTCCACACCTATAGACCTCCTTGATTAAACATTACAATGCTTTTTGTGGGGGTGGAGCACAGCTGGGGGCAAAATATCCTCCTGAACACATATAACAGTGATTATAGTAAGTTATGTTAGCTTGTATTTTAACAATGAATAAAATACAGGTTTATTTGAATCAACGGGTCAGTTCTATATTGATTGACATGTTTCAAGGGTTTTTTCTCCTCTCCTAGTAGAAACTACTCAGCTATGCTGTTAATGCATTCAAACAGCCTCTTCTTACTCAGAGATCAAAGTGAAATCAAACATCCAAAAAAAAAAAAAACCCCAGCAAGACAGCAAGCGTGATTAGTTAACTGTAATGTAATTTCACCTTAGCCTCACTGTATTACTACCAAACACTGCTTTACAGCTGTATGGAGACAACTAGTTTGAACTGTGAAAGGTTGATGACAACATTCTGTGAAGCTTTCATTCCAAAACCCAACTTCCTCCTGTCTTTGTGATATTATGACAAGAGGACGCTGTTGTGTTCATTTTTTTCTGAATTAAACATCCAATTTCCTCACTTGTTTTTAAGTATATAATTTCAAATGTTACTGAGGCAGAGGCCTCATCGTTTTTTTTTTCACAGCTACCATTTAGTTTAACATTTCTTGCCCAGTTTACTGGAAAGCTTTATTCCTTAGAATGTCGATAATTTCTCCAGAAAACACAGCACAAATCTACTGCATGGGTTTTAATTAAGTCTTCTGCGGCTATCTTGCTAACTACATCTGTTGAAACCAAAAGCTTATTATTGGTGAGCTTGTTGACAAGAACCCTTTTCCTGTTTGATTCACCATTCCTATTTTCAGCTCCACTTTCATGTTTGAAAATTCTCTTTACTATTTCATCACACAAGCCAAACTTCCTGACAGTGGACCCACAACATATATCAAGACCGTGCTTCTGATTTGTTTGAAACACAGAGAAAAAAGAACAAGAGAAATGCAGCCAGCATGTCTGAACTGACAAAGAATCAAAAGAGCCATGTACACAACTGAACTGAACAAATACAAAATCACGTATTATACAGATTACCACTTAAAAGCTAAGAAGAAATGCTGATGCGAACCAGCCTCATTGTGAATTTTGCTTAAATTTGCAGATATAGAGGTTGTACTCTTTTGTTATTCACAGATATGTAACATCCATTCTAACTTTCATCTGTTATCTCCTCTTGTTGAGCGTTGGGATCTCTCTCTCTAAGGGGTGAAGATTACCCTTAATGTGTATTCTAAATGCAGTTGTAATTGCATTAGCGATCATTTTAGATACAGCGACTAAATAGCTCTTTTCACAAAGAGGATGTAATAAATATTGAAGGGACGAACCAAGGCTTTATCCACCATTTTACTTAATTGCTTCAGACTGTGTGACAATGGCGAGTTACTGGACTGTGGCAGACGAGCGTCTCACCACAAGACAAACAGAGGATGTATCTATTATCTGAGCCGCATGGAGGTCGTCGACCTACGACAAGCAGAGGACCGGAGACATTAGAGATCATGTGCAATTTAATCTTCACACAAAATAAAAGGAGGAGAATGGACAGAGAGGCAGCACCACAAAAGGGGCCAGAAGAATGGATGGCCGGTCTTGGACAGGCCTGTTCCCCAAAGGATCCTGGGCATTTTCTTCTCAAGCCACTCAAAGCTGTCGCGCTGTGCCTGATTCCACTCACTCCTCTGACACTTGTATTAATGGTATTTTGGCCTGGGACTGTAGATGCTGAAAAGCGATTGTGCAGAAGCAGCTGTGTCTCTCTTACTCCCTCTTTCTCTATCTCTCATACTTTACTACTGTCTCTTTTACTGACTCCTCTATCCTTTCTCAGCCCATCTCTGTCCACCCCCCACAACCCCACCCCACCCTCACCACACACACACACACAAACCTTCTCTATTCTCTATCCATTCTTTCAGTCATTACTGGTCAGTGTCAGCACTTGAAAACTGTTGTGCTTGCCGAGCTGGTGTCATCACAAGTGGAATTAACCATTTTCCCTGCCCCTGATTGCAAGAAGCCCGACTCATTCCAGTATGTCTATAGTCTCCATCAAGATCATCTGTCAGAGACAAGCCCGACTGACGTCTATTAAAAGGATCACGTAACGGTCAATGTTTGCCAATCAGTGGAAGTTCTGCAGCTCTTTGATTACATCACAAAGGTTAAAAAAAAAACTAAAAAAAAAAAAATCACAAAAAGATGGCACAGGAAACACAGCTGCCATAAAGGAAACACTTTCAGTATAAGTTATACTGTATGTAAGGAAATATTATTTGAGTCCCTAACAGGCTCAGCGAGTATTGCTGCAATCCTATCATTTGATGAGTTATGACCAAGGAACAGAGTTACTTGTGGCCCAAGTATTAATCCCTGTTTGATGCAGTTAAATAACATGTAATCAGTCATCTTCAGGTACAAGTGACATAGGCCAAACACAGAGGCATAAGGCGAATGATAGCATCTAACAGATTTGCCTTGATCTGAAGGGATAACATGCAAAACTATCCATGGGCCACCTCAAATAAACCAAGCTTAGTATGTAAGTTGATGGGTGTAATTCCTTGCAGAAAAGAAAATCATAATCGCAGGGGGATTACATCTAAAATCTTAATATCTTGTATTTAGGCCTCCACTGGGAGTAATCTGTTGTCTGATCTGCCTGGTACAATTCTTGAGATATTTGTGCAAGATCATGAAATTGAATGAGTAATACAATACAAATCTGCTTTATTTTATTAATTTCTTTGCAGAAGATTAGAAGATTTGCAGAGCTTTGATCTCTACCAATTTTGTAGGCGGCCTTGGCGTTAAAGTCAAAATAAGAACTTTAAATAACCATTATTACCTAGATTAGCTTTCTCTCTTTTTTACACAGCAAGTGCTTTTGGAAAAGATGTAATGCTCACATAGTATGACACAAGAGAGGAAAAAAAAAAACAGGAATACAAGGGTCTCTCAGTTAATGTATCATCATCTGAGTGGGTTTGGATTGGAGTTATTAGAGTATTTCACTTCATTGCATGACCTCCTGTTCCTCCTCAGATCATGAATCCTATTCATTACCCAGTCCTTCTGGAGTGCCTGCCTTTATAATATTACTCAATTTATATTCTGAAGCGGGCTCCTGGGAGAGCGATCAGCGCTCCGAAACAGCGACCCCCCCATAACCCAATCACAATATTTAAAGGGCAGCAAAGAGCTTTTTAATGCGCGTCGTAGATAACCATTTAAAGTGGATTGCTTTGGTTTAATATGACCTTAACAGGCTGGCAGTCACATGTGAAGAATGAATAAGCTAATAGGAGAGACGACAGGGAGAAAGAATGAAATCAAAAAGCAGAATATGAGAGATTTGTTTCAATGTTAGCTGGCCTCTTGACGGCTGCTGAGAGGAGCATGATAGAGAATCACAAGCATGTGAATGAAACAGGACAGGCGATGAATGAAGCTACTGCTTGCATTTCTCTTTTCCCTTTTCCCGGAGTATGAACTGCTTTATCATGATAAAAGACAAGACAGGTATAAATGACACATTTACATTCTCTCATCAAAGAGAAACTTGTCTCAATCTTGATGAAAGTAGCTGCGGATCTGGGTTTTCTGCAGGGAGAAAGGCAGTTACAGGATGATATATTGGCAACATCCAGTGTTTGTTTAGATAGATCAAGAAAAAATATCAGTTTAATCTGTGCATGTTTAACCTTTCACAACATGCCTGCTGTATGTCAGGGCATTTCATAAAATGTGTTTGCTGTACTTCAAGTCACATTGTTTTGTCAGACCTCAGCTGACACAGACAAGTTACTGTTAAGAAAATAAAAGACTCTAAAGTTACTTTTTAGATAAAATAAAAAATAAATAAAGAAATAATAAAATGTGAACCATATGTGTAGATGAAACTATCCAGCTGTCCACTGCAGGAACCAAAAAAAAAAAAGTTAGAGTTGTAGACCAACAACAACATTATCCAGGTTACCATTAAAGTTATACTGGACCATCAGTGATAATGATTCAGTCACATAATGACATAACAGTGATGGGTGGCATTCCTCATAATGAGTATGTTAAGGAAAAGCATGAGGACAACAGCCTGCTCTGACCAACAAAACCAAAATGCACTTATTCATGGTTACAAAGTAAATCCAGAGCAACTACTTGCTTAGTTTTAGGCACAAAAACTATATGGTTATATTTAGCCACAAAAATTAGTTGGTTAGGTTTTGGTCCATGTGAACTTGTTAGTTCATATCGACAAGAGAGCTGACAAAATACCAAGATCACATGTTGTTTGTTAAGAATATTGTGAATATTCACTGCACCCTTTAGATTGTCCAAACTTACATGTACACTGCAGAATCTACCTTAATTAAATGTCTTTTTATGTCTGTCACACTAATTCTCAACCAGTTTAAACTATTTCATTTAGAGCCACTGTTCCTAAAGGTTTTCTTCTCTGCCTTTGTAAGGCAGTGCTAATCTTGTACCATTTTACCAGGCCCTATCGAGCCAGAAACCTCTACTTTGTGTTATTTCTTCCTTGTTATTATTGGCGCTGTGATGATATTTATCTGTGTGTGATCTCTGCGGGGTGCAGATTCAGCATCACTGAAAGCAGATGTAGATCATCTCTATTTAGATGAACTTTGATGTCCTTGACATTAATCACAGTCCATAACCAAAGGCCTCATTTCATCTTAAATCTGGTTGAATAGAGCATTTTCAGCCAAATGAAAGAGCCCTCCACGTCTTTTAGAATAAGGCACATGGACCCCTTGAAGCTGACAGGTATCAACACTAACAAGCAAGGAAAATGATGCATTCATGTCATTTATTGATATCAGATCAAAACTTTCTTTTATTTATCTGATGTGCTTTGTTGTCATAGGAAAAGAAATGCAGACACATGTCCGCTACACAAAACACTCGACAATAATTGAACATATTTGTGCTAAGAGGGAGGATTGAAGGCAAAATAAATGACTATGATGATCAGACAAAAAAGGCCAGTTCATAAAAGCAATTTGCACGGTTCTGATTGATATCTCACCGTATTTCGTACTGTCAATTACTGGTCAAAACTTGAGATTACAAATTTAGTGCTTAGTCAATTCAGCTCTCTTTTTTTAAAGATTTTAATTAGTAAATGAACCGCTCTTATGGACGAATGATTGATGTCCTGCTGTAACCGTCTCCCTTCACTGTGAGTGAATAAGTGTGTGTGTATCTAAGCATGTGAATGATGCAGATGATATATAACGATCATCTCAAAAAGACTGGCCAAATGAGAAAGAAGCATTACATTAGTGTTTCAAAATGTGATATAGAGGGAAGGTTTACTGTGTCTAACCAGTATTAAATTCTAATTGGATGTATTATGTACTGGTAGCTTGTCAAAATGTAGGCATTTGATTTAGGTGATTGCAGAAGCGCCTTTAGCTAATGTCAAAATGCGTTTTAAGCCTTACTAATGTGTTTTTTTAAACAATGATGGAACATGAATTCATTTCTTTTCCAATCATCCATTTCTATTAATTAGGATGCAACATCTACCATTTCTCTTCTAGCTTGAATACTTTGACTTCCCACTGTTGTTTGGTAACCATATTCCAATTGGCTAGAAGTAGATTCTTTTTTCCTCATTCTGTTCGTTTGGGAACACCGAATGTGCAACCCAGCTTTCCTGGATGCTGACTGTACATTGGATCAGTGCTTATAGGGATTGATACCCTCATAGTGCTATCCCATTGGTTACAGAAGAGCCTGTATAAATCATCCACTGGATGCTGATATACAAACTGCATGATAAATGATTAGTGACCTAATGATGAAAACAATTATTTGGGCTTTTAACTTTTTTTTTTATCTTTGTGCAAAATGGAGCCATTTTGGAGAGAGAAATGGTGACAAATAACAGTAAGGGGCCGTGAAACGCTGCCGTTCACACTTTCCGAGATTAATGTCATTTGTATCAGTTTAGCGCCAGAGGGGCCAAACTGCATGATGAAGGAGATCTAAAGTGGGCTTCACTAAAACTGTGAACAGAGGAGAGTAAGTGTGAAGAAAGAGAGTGAAAGCGGGATGTAAGGATGTGTTTGTAATGTTTGCTGGGAAAGGAGGGATGATTCCAGGGTCAAGGGTGGATCTAAAGCAACAGAAACAGGGGAACATTACAATTCCTCTGGCCACCCTTAAATAATGTCCGCAGGCCCAAGTTATTAACCTCTTTAAAGCTCACAGAGCCTCAGAGTAGTGCAAGCCTCCAGTCAGGCCTGGTCACGTGAGGGGACAGATAGAGGAGATAATAGAAGTGCACATGGAGGAACAATGCACTGGTGTATCTAAGGATGGGGGGACACAGTAGCACAGGTGAGAGAACAGGACCAAATAAAAAGAAAATAATCCCTGGCACAGATAATCAATGGGGAGATGAAGAAAGGAGAATGAGAAATGCACTTGAATTTTCTGCCGTACTTTTTTGATTCTATTTGTAATAGAGTTTATGATGTTTTATTCCTGCCCTGCATAGCTGCTGGGGCGGTGTGAGACCGTGTGCTGCTCTGAGGGGTGTTGTGGAGGCTAAGGATGCTGGTTCACGGAGGGTTCACCCATTACCCAGGCCCTGCAGCCAGCTGGGGGGCTAACCAGGATGATCAGTGCGAGCCACAGCCTGCACAGGCCCCAATGATTTTCACATCAAGCCGCCTGATGTACAGCTTCACCGTCTACCAATCGCTCTCCCATATTGATCCCCCCTTAAATGAGCCTTCCCCGCTTTGTACCATGAGCAATAATTAAAAAAGCAGCACATTGATTTTAACTAATATTATGAGAGATCAGGATGTGCACACGCTTACAAAACAGCTAAGGCTCTTCAGCTTCCATTGGCAGCAGAAAAACAAAGCAGTGCAGAAAGGGAGAAAAGGGGTGTAGTGGTGGTGGTGGGGGTGCTGATTAAGGAAACAAAAGGATGCAAACATACTCACAACACTGGCGAAGTATTTAGTTTGTGTTGTAGAACACATACAATGCTTGGATTGCCCTGTAAAGATATCATGTCTTATGGAGCTGTTAAAGTTTGTGTTCTTCTTGTATCAGTTGTTGAAGAAGTAAATGGACCAAACAGGATTAAAGATTCAGGATTTATAAGAAAAGTTCAGTCCAATTGGAATTGAAAATGTTCATAAACCAGGTCAGTAGTTGTTCAGCATCACTATCTGTGATGTATATGTGTGTGTACGTCTGAGCATTTTATGCCTTTAGCTAGACAACTGAGAGATGATGGGAAAGAATGTGAGGGAATATTACACACAAACATGAGACACTGCAGTTCACAGCAGTTGCTTTAACCAAGATGTAGAGCTACAAATACAACTAAATCTAGCAAAAGGATAAAAAGTTTTTATAAACACTGGAAAACAGAGTATTTGTTAATCTACAATCCAAATGGCAGTAATACATTTTAAAATAATTTAAGTTATTTCTTATACACACCACCAACAGTAGTGATGCTAATGTTTGCGGGACATTTTATGGTGGCAGAGAACTCCACTTACTGTCACAAAATCAGACTTCTCCATCCTCAATGACACTTTAAAGAAATTAAACAGACTTGTGCGAGCATCCACTGCCAGGATGCTCATTACCCTCTATTTCACTGTGCATTTGTGAATACTTCTGAAAATGTAAATGAGAGTCTCATGACATAAACGCAGAGACTGGACATATGCTGTGACACTGTGGACGCTTTAACATGAGACATTAGTGTCACACATGGGAGGGGGCGGGATTCCCTGGCTGCTCTGTAGCTGAGGTTGATGGTAGCCCCCAGTGGACACTCTGTTGTACTTCGCCATTCTTGCTCTAACATTAGCAGTGAGAGCCATTAAAGGCTTCTATAAAGTGACCAAAGCCTGGGCCCCTGGCTCTGCAGTGCCTCACACTTATGTGGCACACAAGCATCCCATAATTCTTTGCATATGGCCTGTGAGTGTCGACAGGCATGAAATTACATCAAGGGCATTTTTTGATAACTGTCGATACTCTCACAAAGACGGTCAGCCTTATTGACGCCAAAGTCAAGGCTGTTGTGTTTGGGTGTGTGTGTGTGTGTGTGTGTGTGTGTGTGTGTGTAAAGAGGGGGAGTTGTCTGGGCGTGATGAGGGGCCTACAATGTCAGATAGATGCCAGTGAGAACTGATCCAGAGGGATCTTTATTGATATGAGTAAATTGATATTGATAAGGATTTGAATTGCTATGGATTGTTCTAAGCAGCAGTATAATAGAGAGGTCCTCAAAAAGGATTGTGGTCAGAGAGTCACTTTATTAGACAAGTTTTTAACTTCTTGATTTTTAATTTAATTCATTCTAATACAATGCATAATTAAAAAAAAATTTCTTTATTTTTATTTTTTTAATTGGGTTCAATTAACTGCAACATGAAGTCTGCCTGATTATATTACTGCTTGTGATTTCATCTTAAATAGTACGAGTATCCTCCTGTAACCACGTGTCTTCAAAGCAATTCACTGTGTTTAGCTTTTTTTTTTATGGAACAAAAAACGTACACAATACAAGTTTTTCACTGGACAGTGATGGAAATACCTACGTTCTATGTCAGCAATAAAAAATATGAAAACTTCAAAAGCACTGACAATAAGATACTTGAAATAAAGTATCTATCCCTAAATGAAGGGAAGGACCATAATGTCACGTTCATGTCACATCAAAGATGTCTCTGTAAATGAAAGTCAAGTGTTGGAGTGAACCTTATCCAGAGGAATATGCATACATGCAATTATAGTATATATACTGCCACCTAGTGATCACTGAAAATGTGACCAGTGCTTTTATATGCATATTTTCCTGAGGACTAAATATTTCAAAATTATACTGAAGAATTGCATTAAAGTTTTGCATTTAAAATTGGCACTTGTTATGAATTTAAATGATAAATTATAATTAAATGTGTGTATCTATTTATAAACTGCTCACAGTCTACGATAATCAAAAGTAATAATGGATTACAATTACAAAATACAGAAACAATAAAACAACATGAGAAAAAGAGGAACAGCTAATCTAAATTAGTTTGTATTCATGGCCATGTTTTTCATCATAGATTTAATAATCAATACTTATGACGCCACAGGCATTATGTAAACCAGAGGTAATGCAAATGTCCTCAAAGCTGAGTCCCCTGGGAAAGATGTATTTGAATGGGAGACATCTATAATGATTTCTATCATGGCTAAAGAGGATGACCACATTTCAGCTTAAATATAATCTCATTATTGGCTGTAAAAGTAAGAATAGACCTCAGTTCGAATTCTGGGAAACATGCTGCTCATGTCTCTTTCTCCTCTTAATTTCACTCATAAAATAGTCTGGGCTGAAAAGCAGTTTTATTGCTTTGCCAAATGTTTGGGTCAGACAGACACCATCATTCCTGCTTTGACATATAGCAAAGTGAACTGAAGAGTTCTCTCTTTCAACAAAATGTATATTCTGCATTTTAACATAGTTAAAATGTGATGTGTCACTTTGCTGTAGGTGTAGATGAAAGGTACAAAACAGTATTTACATATTATATATATATATTAAATAAGAATTTTAATGCATCTTCTCTTGGTCATTGCATATTGCAAAGACAGTAACATGTGAGTAAGAAATCAGTGACCACTTCTTCTTCGTACAAAACTATGCATGCCAAATTAATCTTAGAGTGGTGTAACAGTGTAACTACATGATCTTACTTTTAAATTAATGGAAATAGAAACTAGAAGATGAATACACATCAGGCTGATCTGTGTACTTTAACCACATATAGTACTATGGGGGTCAGATTTAGAGAACAAATTGCAGTTACGTCACTGGGACGGGACGCCTCATTATTTGTGAATGAGCTCTTTCCTGTCCTGCCATACTGAAGCACTTTGTGCCAGCCAACACCAAGTGAGGAAAATAAATAAAAGTATTCTTTCCCTTCCTGTGATGCTGCAGTAGGAAACATTTATCTCACAATAAAACTTGAGAATGCAACAGATCTGAAGAGCACTATGGTGACTATTTAACAATAGCGTGTTTCTCTCTCAAGCTGTACAAATGGAAAATGTGATGTGTGTCTGAGATAAGTGGGTACCCAGGATTGGACTGCACCAGTTCCGCATAAATCCATCTCTAACTTTAAACGTTAAGTAAGAACTTGTTAGTTTCAAACAAGTGATTTACTAAATTGAGTTGCATCTTTAAAAGAAATTAAAAAAAATAGCTGGTAAAGACTTCAGCAGTGTTTAAAGTGGGGGCCAAATAACATCTGTAGCACTGTCCCGTCAAGAGCAATGTACCATGCAGTGGATGTCACAAAACTGTAGAATCACAAGCTATCATAACTTTTAGAGACTCAGTAAAAATGAAGAAATCAATGTGTTTCAGAGTGTTCACAGTTTGTAATGAGTAGAAAATATCCAATTATGTTAACATGCTTAAAGGGATTTACTAATTTAGTCAAATGTTTTTAGGCTGATGCTTTGTCATTTGAGGTATGTGATATTTTTGTGAATAGTCATTTACAATCTCTCAGACATCAAAATGTTTCAAATTTTGGGTCATATACACTGCATCTTTTCACTCTGATTGGGTGATATTAACAAGGTAACGTTAGCTCTGGTTCACTTTGTGACACAACAATCCTAGATGTAAATATTTAGTAACAACGACTACTTTGTTTGGCTCTACCTGTTTTAATTTTGGTATGTGTAAAACAACACTCACTGACATCAGATCTAGGCGGAGTTTGAATTTACAAATGGTAAGTCCAGAGTTCACTGGCTAACTGCTTTCTGGTCCAATTAGCTTCCATTACCAGCTGGTAGTGTCCTTGTTACACTGTTGACACACACTTTCACACAGGCACACCCTAAACTCATTCATTCGCTCTCTGTCACAAACTGGAACACACACACACACACACACACACACACACACATGCAGTCTGTCTGTTCTTCTTACCCACACGCATGCACTTGCACAGCCTGTACTTTACAGATATCAGCTGTTATCCTCGTCTAGCATCAGTCCCCAGGCACTATGCTAACAGCCTCCTCTACAAGCCAATTTACAAGGATTCTGGTCATGTTTACATTAGCCCTCTCTCAGTGCATGAAAAGAGCAGGGCTGCGCTGTAGAATAGAAATGAGCAAATATGAATAATTCAATTTTCCTCCTGGCCATTAACACGTTTCCCTTGAATAAAGTGATAATAGGTTATCATCTGTGAAATGGAAATTTCATAACAGAGACTGTGAGAAGAGCGTCTCCGGTTACACCAGAGGAAATTAATTTCACAGCACATCTGCTCCACAAAGCCCCGACCCTCCAATGCTAAGTATGAGAAAATGTAGTCGTTCAGCTCGGCTAGCTTTCTAATTAGATTAGCGTGCTTATTTGAAGGCGGGAATCTTTAGTCTAGTCAAAGGAATTAGTGTTCCCCATTACAGATACCTAATATTTATAATAATGAAATGACTCAGCCAATTAGAGAGGGTTAAAAATGCATTACTTTATCTTATTATATTAGCCAGATGGTACACTGAACAGACCATGTTGTGTTGTGCATCTGGATGAGGAAGATGGTGGCCAATTCTACATAATATGATGTGGTAATAGCTGTGGAAGAGCAGTTTAGTTCACACCTTTCTGTCTCACCGGCTTCCTGAAAGAAGCAGCTTTAGCTGGAGGAGCAATCAAAAGTTTCACGAAAAAAAAAAAGCCACAGCTCTCCTCCCTCCTCTGTTGTAAAGAAAAACACTCCTGAAACAAATCAGTCTTGAAACTAAAAACTTCTGGTGTGAGGATAAGGAAGTGACAGCAACAGTAAACAGTTATGATTTTGATGGTTATCATTATAAAGCGACCAACAATGATGCTGAGGAACTAAAACCTCAAAGGGAGTAATAGGAGTTTGTCCCTTTAACTTTCCTCCCACTGTTCATCTATTTATATCTTTTTTTTTGTGTGAGTGTTTTGTTTTCTTTTGTTTTGTTGTTTACCGTTGGACAGCTGTAAATGATAAGAGACTGAAGTCCGTTATCTGAAATGGGGATCAGCAATCCCTCTGGTGCGTGGCTATGAGACTAGAAGAAGGAGGAGGAGACTAGCTAGAACCTGAAGACGTGATTTTCCCTGTTGGCACTAGCTGGCATTTGACTACAGATCAAGCAACACAACATCTTATAAGAATTACATCAATGTTAGACAACTCCCAACCTCAGGATTTACGTTCAGTGCCAACTCTTGAGTGCCACACAGGAAGTGGTTGAAGGTGGCGATTGGGCATGTAGTAGAGGTCTTCCTAGTTTGGAGGAAAGACAAATACACATCCTGAATTATACTCAGTCAAGTAGGGTGGAGAAGGGTCTAGTTGCTACATCATAATCATTGCAGAAAAAAATAAGGAAATATTATGTATATGTAATGTAATATGTAAAATACTTGTGGATTTGAAACGTATTCAATGGTTGTTAAAATGGCGATTGTCATTTTATATATTGTTTTATTCTTATTGAAGGAGGTACAAATAGGACCTTTCTAATTTCTATGAACTGGTCTTCTGGTTTCTATAAGTTGTTGCTCTCTTTTTCACTGCATCTACTTGTTAACTGAAGCATCAGCTGCTGCCTGTGTTGGTGTTCTGTCCTTCTTTTGGATCAGGTCTAATTATTCTTGGGTCTACTGGATTGTTTCTTACCCTTTTGTCGTCCCCTTCATATTGAGTCTGTCTTTCTTTAAAAAAAAACACTCATTGCTGTCGGGTAATATGAACTTGACGTGGGCTTTCCATGCAAGTTCCCAGAGTTTATGTACGTTGCACAGACAATTAGGGTTAGGGTAAGGGTTAGCCTTTTTATTAACTTCAATCTGAGTTTTTTCCAACCTTAATCTTACCTCAACAGTAATTTGACTGCCATAAACATAATAATTTTCCAACTTTGACCATACTGAAATTGCCATGCACAGATATTAAACCAGATTAAATGAGAATTTCTATAATATCTAACTACCAAACTCAATATTCATGTTCTTGTTTGGTGAAAGGGTTGAATCAGGAAACTCAACACAGTTCTGCAAGTTCTCCAGATATAATTATCTGCCCCATGTCAGTATTGGTATGTTGTGTATAATTCATTTATATGTCAATTATAACCTTCTGAGCATGAGCTGTGTTGGTACTTGTATACCTGCACTTTCCCATACTACATTGCCACTGCACAGACCTTGTCAAGGTTAAACTCAGGCAGTTGACACATTGTTTTCCATTGCAATTCCTCGCTACTCTTCTATCTTGCTCCAGTCTTTTACAGATTAAGGTAGTTGTATTATAAGACACAGAATTAAGCCTGCAGTGTCCTAAAGATATAGCCCAATTCACGGCTCTTAATTTTGCAATTCCATCACCCTGGTGCCGCAAAGCCCTGCTTCTCCATCAAAACCATTAAAGGCATTGAAGCCTGGAGTATCATCAACAATGACAGGTAAATATTTAGGCTGTTTCACTGGAGCAAATAAGCCACCCAAGGTCAAATGGCTGCATTAGTCCATTCCAGTTTAGCTACAATGGTCCTTAGGTCTCAGCAGAAATGGTGTACACAAATCCAGAGCAGAGCAGAAGACTGTTTTTGTGCATCAACTTGCAATAGGCAAATTTTAAGTCTATAAAGACCTGGCTGCATGATAAGATAATGTAACATTCAGAATGTTAGGATAAAGAAAAATATCTAGAGATGTATTTCTTTGCACCATCTCTTTATATCATTTCCTGCATCAAAATAGTCACTACGTCAAGGGGACCAAACAATTGCTTCTCAGAGAAAGGTCAAGCTAATCTACTTGCCACTCAAGAAAGCATCACATCTTCAAAAACAACTGACTTCCAAACATGTCATTTATCATACAATCTGTCATACTGAAGCCAGAAAAAAAATCATAATTGGAGTTTTTATCTTTTCCATTATTTCCTTCCACAACCTCTGTCAACAAAATAAAAATGCCTTTTTGAGTCACGTACGGAAGAGCAGCTCTGAGCAGCTGCGGTGGCCGCACTGGATAAGAAGTAAGTGAGTTCTTTGCTTTTGTGTCAACATGAGACTTTATGGCTTTGAAGTAATAAATCATAAAAAACTACTCTGTTCCTAAACATTTATAGATAAGAGAGTTAGGAATCAAATCAATTTAAGTTTCTGTACGCAAGGTCCCACTGTGGCCTGCAAACAGTTTGAGTATCAAAACCATCTCAACGTGAAGCCACTGTAAATGGATTAGTGTTGGGAGAGGTGGGGGATGTCTCAAACAGTATTCTGCTACAGTATAACTGGCTGAAATCCTACAGGGTCAAAATATCCCTTCAGACAAAATAAAAACTTAAAAAACAATAACATCGCCACAGCTATCTTCAATTACATTTTGTCATCAGCAAAAATGACGCTTTGTGATGTTCTTGGAGATAATAAAAAGTACTTGAGAGTTTCAGGACCATTACAACAAAAATTGGCAAAATGATGAGAGCAATCAGCTGTAAAGACAACACAAAAAGGTACACAATATTTCAGTACATATGCATAATGACCAGGTACCAAGGCAAAACTGAATTAGTTATCTGCTACTGAAGTATTTTTATTATTGCAAGCAATAGTGTACTTTGCCAGTATATGGGATTTAGTTTCCCTAAAGATATTCATTACAAAAGAGTAAAATGCCATTTATATGAGAGATTAAAAAACTCAGCTCCAGCTGCCTGATTAATGTTTTACTATTTTGCCTAAAGGAAGTCATAAGACTTCACAAACTGTCTCTTAAAGATTGTTGTTGGTGTTTATCAGAAACTTTCTCGGGCTTGGTTTTCAGTTTACTGGTGTAATGAGGTAATTAAGATTAAAAGAGGGAAAAGTACTTTTGCCATTTATACAATAATTGTTTTGACAAAACTATAGAAAAAATTGTATATTTAAACTGAAATAAAGAAAGTGCTCTAAGCGAAGTGGCGCTGAAAACAACTTTGTGCTTTTGTAAGCATGTTTCTGTCTGTGATACCCATATAACCCTTGAAAGATGTTGCAACAGCAGGCAGAGAGCTCAGCTGTATGTGGTACACAGATGAAGCCCCTGCCCCTGGCTGTACTACTGACCATGAACTACAATGAGCACCAGGGAAGTTCTTAGTAGACTTTGTTTTTGTTCATTTGTTTAAGGGTGCATTTTTAATAATAGTTAAACACAGCTCAACAAAAATACTCAACAAACATGAGACAGTAACCAATAGCGAGTCAGAACATGGAGCAAAAAATGGAATAAAAGGCGCTACTGTTATCTTATCTTACCAGCTGATAATCTTTACATGATAACCTGAGAAAAGTGGTGGTAGCAGTTCTTTATTGCATATCTGTAGACTTTAGTGAAAACTTGTTTTATTGACTTGCCACAATTTTACTGTGGATTCAGCTTGACATAATGTTCATGTGCCGTTTCATGTGCCAAAATAAAATAGTATGGCACATCTGCCGGTGCTGGTTTGGAATGCACCCTGTATGTGTTTGTGTGTGACAAAGCACAAAGGGAAGAGGAAACAGTGACCAGAGTAAACATAACAAAATGAAGACACAGAGCTTGACCAGATGTGGGTGAATGTGGCCCTAAAGTTAGGTTTAAACACAAAAACTAGGTGCTTGTGTTTAGGTAAAGATCATGGTTTGGGTAAAAATGACTTACTACTCACACTGACTGGCACCTATGTGTTTCCAAATATTGAAAGTTGCTCCTGTCTTAACAACTACAGCCACTAGAGGCCTCCTAAGTAAGTATTGTAGAATATAGAAAATATGTTATTGGTGAGTAAAAGCAAAGTAGCATACAAATATAAGTGCAAGAGCCTAAAAGTTATCAAGGACAGTTTAAGCATTTTCCTTTGTCCACGTTTTGCAGGAACTAAACTGCTCATAGGTTCAGTC
Source organism: Sandelia bainsii (assembly GCA_032362345.1). Classification (NCBI taxonomy): domain Eukaryota; kingdom Metazoa; phylum Chordata; class Actinopteri; order Anabantiformes; family Anabantidae; genus Sandelia; species Sandelia bainsii. The sequence goes on along the minus strand of JAUMHL010000009.1, from coordinate 19,341,627 downwards.
TTCACAATTACTTTGGAGTGATTGAACATCTCAAAGATCCTCTATATTTGTCTGTTTTTAACTTCGCTGGAGTGGTGTTGATGTTTTCACTAATGTCTGTCACTATGTCCAGAATCCAAAGAAAACAACAGGTGAGTTGGAATGCCTTCTCTGAGGCATACACTTTGAATTCAGAATGAAATTAATATTTCTAAACTTGAGACGGACTATTTGACTTGGCCCAATGTCAGCGACAGGCCATTCATCACAGAGTTAAGTGTCAGCATTAAATTATCCCTGCTATTATGACAGCAACATTACTCATCAGGATTACGGCTAGCCAAACAGAGGCGCCTCAGCTGCAGCCATCTCCTGCTCCCTATTGATCGCTGTTCCCTCCATTACCACCACAGAGGCTATCTGCATGACACCAGCACACTGCGCATGTTGATGATGCTCATGTCTGCCACTTGGATGCTTGTATCATAAGCTGGAGAGGGAGAGGGAAGGAAGGAGCAAAACACGGGAGAAAAGAGGAGATAAAGAGAGACTGTATGCAGACACTCTCCAGAGAGTGAAGGTATAATGAAGTGCTGGATAGGTTTAATACGAACAACAGAAGGGGCCACTGCCGTAGTCAAGTGCTGTTAATATCTCCTCCATTCCTTAAGCAAATCAAGTTATCTGGCGCTGGTTGTGTTTCGATAAGAAGTGGATGAGGTCCGTTGAGAACAGCTTGATTTAGATGTTGTTTAAAGTGAATATCCAGATAGCTCAAACACATACTCTGTATGATCCGAATCTAGTTGTATGTCTGCTTGTATTTTTACTCCACAGAGCGTGCACTCAGACTGGAGAAGGGAGATAAAACTGCAGTGGTGTCTGCATAAATCCCTCATTTCTATGCCCTTGCCTTCCAATGCTTCAAACGTGCCACAAGACATTACTTAAATAATGCCTGAAGGTGCAAACGCCACTGACGTTGTCCCCCTCCATTCAATTTGAAACGCATCAAATCCTCTCTAATTCCACATTTCAGGCTTTTAAATTGCCCTGTGCTCTGAAACGTAACCAAAGGCTTCAACTTTGTTTCAGGACTTTTTCCTTTTTATTTTCTATTAATGTCAACTTTGTGTTAACTCTGAGAAGATGGGATGAGAGGGAATAAGGCCATTTTCTTTTTGTTGTAAATGTCCTCTGCGTGGTCACACAGGAGCATCCAAGGAGATAGAAGACCTGAGCATTTTCAAAGCAGGCCAATTTTAAGAAGTGAAAGCTGACCCCTTCAGGGACTTCCTCATGGCATATGTCTCTCAAACAGAGGAATCTCTCTGGACAGTGTGCTTTTGGTGGGACAACTCTGGACCACATGGACTGTAGGACAACCTGTCTCATTTTGCAAAGCTCAGCTGAGTAGACCAGCACCTGATCTCACTTCATGATTTTAATAAATATATAACTCCAAATTGTTTCACAAAGTGATATAGATTCTTTCTTTAAGAAAGAAGCTAAGACTTGCTTCTTTAATTAAAAAAAACCTGATAAATATAAAATGTACAGCTCTTTTGATATAGTTATTAATCATCATGCAAAAACTAAGCTTTCAATTCAACTGAAGTTCATCTGTAAAAATTATTAAAACTCAGTGTTCACTTACTAGCTTTTGGGACTTTTGACACCAAGGTCTAGGTCAGCAAATAATAATTATGTACACTAAATTAAATAGTCATCTCAGTATGTAAGAATGTATACCCACTAAGTGTTGGAAGTATTCAGATCTACTTAAAATGGCAATACAGCAATATGAAAATACAGATAAATGCCCTCCGTTGAAAATGTAAATGCAATAAATTTTTGCAAAGTTTACTTTAAGTATCAAAATTAAAAACCCTAATAATTAATAATGCTGCTAATTTAATACTATGGAATGTGGAGCAAATTTGAACTATTATAAAGTTTCTTCCATCACACATTTACAGTATAGTTTATAAAATTATTTGTAATAAAATCTTGATCCACAACATACAGTAATTATAGCTGTGAAATAAATGTAGTCCAGTCAAAGGCATGGCATTTTCCTGCTGAAATATCCACTGACATCCCAGGAAAAGTTGATGCCTTGGTGGCAAATGGAACCTTCACACATATGAAAGTCACCCACTCCGTGGGCACAGATGCACCCCTGTACCATCACAGTTACTGGCTTTTGCACCTTTTGCTGATAACAGTCTTTTTTAACTTTGGCATGGAGAACTAAACGTTCCTGAAAAGTTCAAATGTGGACTCATCTGACCACAAAACATATTTCCAGTGTCCTTCAGTCCATCTGACATGAACTCAGGCCCAGAGAATTTGGTGGCATTTCTGCACAGAACTGATGTATGGTTTCCGCCTTGCCATAGATCAATTCTGATATAGACTTTCAGGTTGCATTTATGAATGCAGTCATGGAATGTATTTTCCAAAGTACTCCTGAGCCTATGTCGCTATATTCATCATGGTAGTATGACGATTTTTCATGCAATGCCACCTGAGGGCTCAAAGATCACACACATTAAACAGGGGTTTCCTTCCTTGGCCTTTACGGACTGAGATTTACGTGATTCTTTCACCAAGTTTAGCACAAAGTTGTAAGCCACAACCAAACTGAGCCTTTGGCTAATGATTTGTATACCCAGTAACAATACTCACATGCATTAAAAATATGTTAGATTAAGACAATTGTTGAGTATCTCAGTGCTAATCCAAAAAAGCAGCCCAGCAATAGACACAGAAACAGCCAGTGTTCAGAAAGAAGAATGTTATCAAAGAAGTCAAGAAACGCAAAAACCCTCAGTCTTTGTTTCCCTACCTTTAGCTCCTCTTATCACTCTATTACAAATCTCCCTACTAGGACCAATGTCATTTTTCTCCATGTAACTATCAAATGCCCCTGCCCCCATGTGTATCGACCACCTTCCTCCTGGAGATCAATACTGAGCCCATGGAGGCTGGAACAAAAACTGTAATTACTCACAAAGCTACAAATTTCTTTGGCGATAACAGCTTATTTCATTTATTATTCCAAGTAAGAAAAATACACACATGCACACATACACACACACTTCACAAAGTAGCAAGTGATAATCATGCAGTGGATGTTTTCCTGTTTGTTTATTCAAACTTCGTGGTATTCTTATTGGGGTTATGGTTAGAGCTAGTGTTAGAGTTCAGGTTGGGGGGTTGATGGCAGGTTTTAGGGTTAGAAAATCTGAATGAGAAAAATGAATGAGAATGCTGTGTTATTACAATCTGTCACAAAGTAGATCTGTATATTTTATAATGCATTGGTAAATTTGTGCTCTTCACTTCACCTTATCATGACATCAGTGACAACAAATGGGACAAGGAGCAAGCTGAGGAAAACAAAATCCATTCTGAACTACAACTGGAAAAGATGAATTATTTTCCACCATGAGAAATAAGGTGAGCAATAAAACCTCTCATGATACAAAAGGGTGAGAAAGGATAACAAACAAATGGGCGAGATTTGCTGCCTTTCAGCAACCCTCTTAAGTGGTAATGGGATAACCCTGGACACGTCAAGAGCCTATCAAACTGCCCCTCACATTCGACCCCTGGGTGAGACAGGAAGGGCCTGCTTTGTTTGTAGCAATTGGGTCCTGTGTGCAGGGCTGTAATGAAGTGACCTGAAATAATGGAAAGCCCTGGGCCGCGCACGGATGATTTTTGCTGGGATAAGAACAGGGATCCTGATTCGGAGTCACAGTTCATTTCATTTTTCGCCTCTGATGAGATCTCCTCCGTTATCTGATAAAATTGAACAGCCATTACCAGCAGGGGCTCAGGCTGGCCAGGCGGTAAAGCGTTGCCGACTTCTCTTAACAGAAATCCTATACACTCCACTTTGTCAGCAGTTTTGAATTCATCGTTGCTGGGGGTTGAACCAGATGATGGGAATAATCTTGGCCCAACCAAGATTGACAGTTCATTTCAGAAATCAATATTTACAATTTACTTCTTTCAAAGTTCATTCAGGGAGAAGATTTTATATTATCCTTTCCAAATAAGCTGATCATATCTCTCTGTAGTCCTGGAATGGCTTTTCCCAAAATGTGAATTTTCGGTTTAAAAAAAAAATCAATGTTGCCATTGTGGACTTTAATCTGCCCTTTGATGACAGTAAATCTTTATCTTTTTATAGGCAAACGTCTGTGGGCCGCTGACACCATTTCCTCCCAGAACAAAGCCCCTCGCCCCGTGTAGACGCTCGTAGATACATGGAGCCCTAATGTGGCTGGACACGCCACCGACGGGTCATTAATCAGACACTGTGACAGCCACCTTTTCCCAATCCAGCCCCGACTTCAGCCCCTAGACAAGCCTACTCAACTTCTTACCCACAGGGCCACGCAAGTAGCAAAGAGACAGGATGAAGAGGATTGAATGGGCATTGGGAAGACAGGATGAGAGGGGATGCTACAAAGCTAAGGTTTAAAGGGACTAAGGCATGATGGGTAGGACTTATAGATAAGCAGTGTAAGAATCAGGGGGTTGGTGCTCAAGATAAACTGTAGTGTGTTAGCTGTGAGAAGGGGGATTATTTTTTAAAGATCACTGTAGATGGATCATGAACTGATGTTTAAGACACTTGTAGCCACTGTGTCATGCACTGTATCAAGCTTCTGAACCATGTTTTAACAAGAATAAGGCTTATTGCATGACAAACCTCCACAATTACAGAACAGAGCCTGACATACAGACTTACAGTAGCTCTCCAAGAACCTGAACTATTACGATCTTTGGGCACACCGACTGCATGTGACAATCGGCTAAGTGATCTGTGGTACCCTCAACTCAATCAGTTTCTCTTCCAACCAAGCTTCAAACAATACAACACATACAACACAGTTAAGTACAGCTGTGACTAATGGGAATGTCTTTAAAGTATTTGAACACAAGATGAAGTATTATGCAAATTACAAATGTACAAAAGGCCACAGCCACCCATCTGATAGGTGTTGAGATATTTTTCCCCAAACTAAAGTAGTGGACTATCTGATTGGCGTGCAGGCCTACATTGCCATTTGAACTGATTAAGATTTGTGATTAGAACCTTGCAACTTGCAAAGAGTCTTTGATTTAAATCATTAGGACATACTTTCTAGTGCAGAATTTCTAAAAGCCAATTTCAGAGTTACACACCAGCTCAGTTGTCTGTTGCATGATGGGACAGGAGAAGTTACAGAGACAGGTCACGAAAGAGAAGAAAAGTCACAGGATCAGCGAACCATTATCGGTCTGTAGCACCTTGCTCTTAGGATAAAGATGTAGCTAATGCTATTCTCAGTTAAACCTCTCTTTTTGAAACTTCTTTCTCTGCATTTTAATCACGACTGTTCTGCAGTTGGTCTACTCTTTAAGCCACCAGTTCAAAATGCTGCATTATGGTGCTCATGTTAAGATGCCAACCAGAGATCAAAACCTTTTATTTGGAATTTCATTCCAAGTACTCTGTGTGTTTGTTTGTTTTCTGCCTTCTGTGTCTTTGAGCCATAGAAAAGCGATAAGAACACACATTAACACAGATCATCACAAGTAAACCCTCAGAGGTACAACTTGATGCAGTTAGAAGAGAAATAACCAATCACAACTTTGGCTTCACTGAAAACCTTAACATGATTTGCAGCTAAGTTAGAGCCCAGTGAGCATGTGTGTTATCCAATTTTCATTGTTCTTTGGAATTGAAGTGATGTTCCAAATCATCTTATAGGCACAGCTAATGCGGTTTCAATTGATCACAGGTTTGAAAGAGAACCATTTTCTCATTGTCTGTCAGGTGCCTGAGGACAGCATGGAGCAAATGTATATATCTCGCAGAAAACTGAATATGTGAGCATGAATAAATATAGCTGGCTTTTTCTAGCTGCACCCAGGTGATAACCATGTTTCTCTCCATTTACAATAAGTCCACCTCTTCCTGAACCGAGTATACTCCATTAAAACCCCACTTCTCCATAAGCCCTAGTGGATGAAATAAAATACTACATTTCTCTGTATTGACTGAGTAAAATGAAATAATCTATGATGCATGAACAAGCTCTAAATGAAATAATAATGTCCTTAGCAGTGAAAAACGGATTGGTGGTACAGTAATTGAGCAGATTTATTTCCACCCGTTGGAAAATGGGAGAAGAGGGAGGTGGCGGTAGTCCGCTGAAAACTGCCCTGCTATTTTATTTAATCTCATATTGGAGGAATTATTGGCTGGTAATCTATTGTTAAACATCATTTAGAGTGATGGATTGAGAGCGTCAAGCTTTTCCCCACGTAATCAATTCATATCTCATTAGCACGTATTATTTATGATTCTCATAATGTCCCTGTGGGGACAGGGCTGGGAGAGAGCCTACTGCAGGCCTCAGCTGTTGCTAAAATGAAGTGAGACATACTGTAGCTTATGACCTAATAACTGCATATATAAAAATGCTTTTGCTTGCACTATTGATTTGTTTCTGGCCATTCTATAAAAGAATAGAGAAGATTAAGGGTCATAGCACCCCACTCTCCCTTTAGCACTCCTGAGAAAAAAGACATTGAGACAAAAGAATAATAGTAAACCTCCACAGGGTGTGCAATATGTGTTTACCTATACATTACCAAAACAGAATCATAATATATGATTGATTGAACATGAAGTAAACTCATTACTGCCATGTAAATCTATGGAGGTTTATACTCATAACAAAGTTAAAATGCGACATTTTCACCAAAGGGAAACTCTGCTGAGAATGGAAACAGCTTAATGAAAATGTCTGATGACAAGCTATTAAAAACACAACTGTGAGCCACACCTGAGTGATATGTTCCTTTATCACAATGAGCATGGGTGCTGTAGTTTGTTTTGAGTAAGTCCCAAATCCACCATTCTTATTCTGTAAACGCAACAGTGCCAACCATGTAGCAGTCTAAAGATGAAAAATCTATTTCAAAACCTAAAGTAAATATTCTCAACATTTTTAAAGATATAGTGGGAATAAATGGGTTTGGTGCAAGTGTCACATTGTTAGTGTTGATGTTTTTATGGAACTTATGGACAATAAGAAAAACACAGAACGTCATCAGCATCAGTATTGTTGTGTTTATGTACTGTATTTTATTTGTCACTGTATGTATCTACAAAAAAGAACAAAATACAAGAGCCAGTGGTGCTTTAATGCTGCGACCCAAAATTTTTGAAAAAGCATCTAGGAAATGAATCAGTTTGACTGGTGTTTCTGTTCATTTGGCAGGCTATGATTATATAAAGCATCCACCATGTATAATACAGTTTCTTTGAAAATTATTCACACCCCTTCACTTTTGCACATTTTACTACAGAGTAAATTTATTAGTAATTGTTGCCCATCAATCACTCTGATAACAAAGTGAAAACATATTTTGAGAAAACTTTATTTACATAAGTATTTACACTTAATTAAATATTTTTTAGAAGCCCCTTTTGGCAGTTTGAGAAAGTTTGCACAAGTCTATACAAACTTCTCACACCTGGATTTTGCAGTTCTTCCCACTCTTCCTGGCAGATTGTCTTAAACTCTGTCAGATTGGATGGGAAGTGTCATCTTCTGTTCTCACCACAGATGTTCTAATGTGGTTCATGTCTGGGTTTTGGTTGAGCCACTCAGGGACGGTCAGCGAAGCCACTCATTGTCTTGTTTGTATGTTTGAGTTCAAGTTCAACCATCACCACAGTCTCAGGTCTATTGCATTCTGGGGCAGTTTTTTTTTTTTCAACTTCTCTGTGTTTGGCTTCCTTCAGTTCTGACCAGTCTTCTACCCTGGTCACTAAGTTGTATCTCCATAGCATGATGCTGCCACCACCCTGGTTTGGTTTATGTCCTGAGTGTGAATTGTGGAACCTTATATATACACTGTGTGTAACCTTCTAATAATAACAATAATAATTGATACTTGGGGACAGCCTGCTGCATTTTAGGTGCCAAGGGTTCAGGGTTCAGTGTCTTGTCTAGGTACACGTGTGGCCAGGAATTGGGGGATCCGGGAATGGAACCACCAAACCTGGAGTTCCACAGTTGTCCCCTAATTGTTGTTGGTCAGTTGCCAGACAATACATGTCGGCGCTACTACGGTGTTTCTGTCTCTTGTCCAAGGACACCTTGACATGTAGCCAGGAGGATCTGGGAATCGAACCACTAACCCAGATGTTTGTAGAAAACTGCTCTACCAACTGATCTAACTGATCCCTACACCCAATATGCTCAGTTTTTATTTTTTTAAATTTTCTTATGTCACTGTCTATTGAGTATATGATTTCCTGCAAAAACAGTAATATTTCAGACAAAACAAGATCATCAGATAAAGATGAGAGTTGGTGTAATTGCATTGGTGTAAGAAAAAAAAAAGCTAAAGGATTTTTCCCTGACAGACTTGAGAGGTCTGTGATCAATATCATGGACAGGGGCATACTGAGCTCCAGGAGCTTTCCCTCTGTTCACTGAGCCAGCACAGAAAAGGAAAAGTGTCATATTGTGATCTTTATCCAGTAATCATTCTGACACACAGTCAAGTGATATATGTCCACGTGTTTGCTGTGGGGCTCCACAACTGTCCAGAGTGTGCAGCGCAGCTATAACATCTCTGCTGGTCCATAGTAACACATGTCAGTGGAAAAAGCTCAGAGCCAGAAGAGAATGAAAAAAAGCAATTATAGACAAGTTATGTTCAATTGGCCATTGTTGCAACAGAACAGTCTAAGAATGGACAGATGCTGGTTATAAGTTTCTGGATCAGTCGATGTTTATTTTCATCAACCACGCAAAACAAGCTGTTTAACTAAGTAGAGACACCACATGCTCCAAGAACAATCGTCCATGGTTTGGAGGTGAGTCTGAGCCAGCACTTGTCAACTGACTGTTCTCAAATCAAAAAATCTACATACAGGTAGACCAAATAACCCACTTTTACTCTGATGAAGACAAGCAAATACACAGGACTGCATGCAGTGTGCATGTCAGGGACAAGGGACTATTACTACAAATGTGTTTGTGTAGAGAAGGTAGTTTTCAAATGCACTACTGTATATTATGTTATAAATGCTACATGATGGTCCTCACAAAACCTCATTCACATTGTCACAATATTTTTGTGTTGATGGGTCGCTGCTGCATATGAATGTTGGGAAACACTCTACAAAGACAATAACTTACATTCACACTCACACATGGACAGATCAGAATGATGAGAAAGACATCTGATCAAAAACACAATTTCAGGTGTTTTAATGTTGCTTCTGTCTCTTGATTCAATAACACTTGTCAGAGTTAGCATTCAAGGTGGCCATAGCAATGCCTTTTCAAAATGATGTGAAGGGAAGCTGTTTTGGCCCTAGCACATGTGTACATGACAGCTGAGTGTACTGGAAAAAACCCTATGCCAAAAAAATATGTTTGTCAGATGACTTTCTGAGACAGACTGAATAATAAAGAGATTATGCGATAACAGGGCAAGAGAAGCCAATTCAAGGTTACAAGTGGATTCTACAAGCCCTCGATACAGCGAGTCGTCAAAGTAAAAAGAAAATAGTTATCTCCAATACTGAATCAGTGGTAATAAATTCAATTCAATTTCATGAAATTTCAGATTTTCATAGCAAATCATGCACAACCTGCCATACATGTTTTACAGTGCCCAAGCCCAAAAATCTATATAAAATCTCACCAATTTAGAACAAGAATTTCAGAAAATAAATCAGTCAATCAATCAAGCAATTATATTGCCTCTGCTGATGTTGACAATTTTACAGGACACACATACACTACTCACAAAAAGTTAGGGATATTCGGCTTTCGGGTGAAATTTCAGGATGGCCCTAAAATGCACTGTAACCTTTACAGGTGAACTTAATGTGACTGACCCTAAACTTTTGAATGCACATGTCCAACTGTTCAATGTTTCAGTACTTTTTACACAACTTGCTGTTCTCTAACAAG
>JAUMHL010000009.1:19316808-19331538 GCA_032362345.1 Sandelia bainsii | reverse complement strand
GAGGAAATCACCATTGCATGCTTCTACTTAAATGCCCTACTTTCATGATATAATATCACTGTAGTGAGAACTTTTTATGTTTTCCATAAATTTCACCCGAAAGCCAAATATCCCTAACTTTTTGTGAGAAGTGTATTTCATTATGAGTATCTATGCAAAGGTGATAATCTAGAAAGACTCCTATGGGATTGAATTTTGTAAGAAGTCTTATGTTCTTTACCACTATTTAATAATCAAATTTCCTGCCAAAAAAACATATCAACTTGTGAGATAAATACAGCATATTCCAGAGATGAAGGCAAGGCATACCATTTGGTAATTGTCACATTCAAGTTAAAGCCTGAATACACAGGACTGACTTAAGCACAACTTTAAAGGAGCTTAATGAACCCATTAACAGAAATAATATTATTTATCGACATGAACACAGCTTTATAAGGTGGTCAGCGTGGTGCTGCCAGAATTCAGCAAGTTTCTGTCTGCAACTATGGAGTTATAAATTCTTGCCAACTAAAAGTATTTAGTTGATTTAACTCACACAATGCTTTGGATATTTGCTATGCACTGTTTCACAATCAAAATAACTATGAGGATATACATCTGATCAGTTAAATTTTTATAATCTTATACACATAGTATAGTACAGTGCACTACAGTAGCTCATTTCTCAGATACAAAATGTATGCTGCTCAAACAGTCTTTCGTGTCTCACGGAAAATAAATTGCATTTTTATTTTGAGCAACTGAAGTCTAAAGTTTATTCTTCTAAACCCCTAGAGTCAAAATTGAGAATGATAAACATGATATTCTACTTACAGGATATCTCACTCTTCCATTGATATCAAATACCATACGTGTAATGTAAAGTTATATAGTGCTTTTATTTGGCAATTAGAAGATAGAAGAAGCTGAGAATCAAAGAGCCAACCACACAGTGAGTAGACAACCCACACTTAAATGAGTTATAACCACAAATGTTTCTGTTTTGCCCTCTCCAAAGAGGTATGTTTTGTCTCTGTAATGGAGACCCAGAGGATTATCCAGCTCCTCTCTCATTGGTCCAGTCTCAGAGTAGATTGACTTCCTATCATGCAAATCACAACCACCTGTGTTTGTGTGTGTTTGTTTTTATATTGCTTGTTCTGGTTTGTGGTACTCAGTTTCTGGTGCCAAAGTTCTATTAGATCCGAACACTGCTCTGTTAAATTTGCTGGAAGCAGTTAGTGCAGTACACAGATATTTGGTTTGACTTTTGCATGAAGTTTGTAATAATCCTAATTTCTGACCATCTATTTTATGTGCAATATTTATTCAACTGAATGGAGAACATATTATTTTCACTTCACTTTTATATAGAAACAGGTTGTGGATGCACCCAGGAAATCACACATTCATTCATTTATTTATTCATTCCTTCAGTCTTCAGGTCTGTTCTCTGTAAAAATTCATTTGCTATACCCTTTATGGTAGACAATGAGAAATAAATTTGGATTCTTATCATCACATTAATATAATTTTGAAAATCATCACTGATAGATGTAGAGAAACATTTATGGTACTTTTTGCATCTATATCATGCAATGCATTGTGGGATTACTGGCAGAATCTAGCATACATTTCATGGATACTGCTTTGCTTTGCAGGTAGTCCACAAATGACAATCACAACCAGGGTCATCACCAACCTTCAGAAGGTAATATCTCTATGATAATTAACCTTTGTGAATTAACACATACATTTTTAAATGTGTTGGGGAAATCCTTGTCAATTGGGTGACACTTTGGATGCTATGGTCAATGCATGTATGTAAGCCTTACAAATACAGAAAGCATCAGAGTGACTGTGGAAGTATCAGTAAGGTAGGAAATCTTTTCTTACACAAACCTGACATCTACTGGGCACCTACAGTACACAATGAATAACAATCTGAAAGTCTAAAAAAATAATCTAAAAAAAAATACATACTGTGTGCACGGGAGATGTAATGAAAAGATTTATGTATTTACTTTATGCTGCATGTGTGGAGAATGCAACTCGCCACATAGAAAATACATTTGTTACTGTTAGAGCGCAATGTATTATTATGTCTGTACAATACAAACTTAAAATCAATTAAAAATCTGTTCTGCTTCTATTGGAGATTTTTGGTTTTGTTGTACAGCGGATCAAACTGTCATACTGTAAACGTCTTTGTTGCTTTTCTCATGCTCTAGCCCTTGTGAGGCACCTGCTAAGTTATTCATAAAGCCCCATTACTCCTTATGCATTTTTAATTGACCAGACATAGCCTTTATGTCATGATATGGAGGCTTGTAATGAATATTTACTGTCCAATTATTAATGGCCTACATGGACCATTAATAATAACCTGAAAGCATGGTAACATTAAATTCCACCACACTCACTCTTAGTGCGCTTGTGTTATAAATTGATCCATTGAAATCATCATAATGTTGAATAGCAGTTTAAGCACTGAGTTTTACACTCTGACCCTCATTTAAAAAATCTAATATTTTGTATATGTTATCATCTTTTTGTGGAGACATCAGTGTATTTTGCATGTGCTCTGAAAAATTCAACTGACTTTGCATAGGGTCTCACTCCATTTGTCTCCAATTGGTTGCTGAGTAGAATATCATTGATTTCTTTTTTCCCACCCTGACCATATGTCCTTAGCCTGAGTGTCAGAGATGTTCATCACCCTTTTTTTTCCAATATTTGCTCACTGTCGTACCGTTCCATCACTCACACAGACTTCCAGTGTATTTAAAAATGCACCTTCAGCAACTTAAAGACAGCCTGAATGACTGCGAGCTGTACTTTTGAGAAAGATGGGAGGTGGCGGGGGGGCTTGTCTTAAGAAAGTGCCTTGCATTTGCAAAGTTTTTGGCAACAAAGCTCCATGCTACTTTAATTTCTGTGCATAATTTGTTGTGTAATCTTAGTTTTCATCGGCACAAACTACCTCACTAACATAGATATACAATCACACACACACACACACACACACACACACACACACACACACACACACACACACACACATGCAGTGCACACATGAGTCCCAACTCACAAAAGGTGTCCTATCTACTGTCTACTTCTAGCATTTCTTTAATCACATTTACAGCTGTAATACCTGACTAATGTGGTGACATCAGATAAGTGATACGATGGTGAGACCGGACAGGAGTGGAAATGTCTGCCGCCATGTAGTGAGGACAGCGAAACACTCACTCACACACATTCACTTCCAAAAAATAAAATAAAGAATGCATTGGTATGTCATATTTGCTCAAGTTGAAATAAAAAAGGTTTTCTTGAGTCGGCATAATATGACATCCATCTAATTGAAAGAAGGTATTGATATCATATGCCTTCATTTCATGGAAAACATTTTTGACTGAGCTTTGGAGATTGAATTTCTAGATGGATGTCCTCTATTCTACAAGACACCTGTCTCTTATCTCCCTCTTATCTGTGAGGATCGAAGCATGCAGACTCTTGAATTACCTATCCATACAATGTCATCTGTTTGTCCCCCAAGTTGGTGTAACCCGACCTTGAAATCAGAGCCACCTAAAATAAATAAATGAAACCCTAATCAAAAATGCTACTCTCCTTTGGATGGGTGTCAAAGAGGAAGGATGATCCGTCCTGATTTGATTTTGTTTCCAAACCACATGATGCATTCGGACAATTAAAATTTCAGCAAGTCATTCGCTGATAGCCCTGTGAGTGAGTGCTGCTGGGCCGGGTCCTGGTTTTGGATTTCTTGCGGTTCTGCCGAAACTCTGAGGGCAGGTTATTTATTTTGGCCCGCTGCCATGTCTGACAAAACCATGTTTCTCTGAGTGTGTGTCTGGAGTCACAGAGCAAGGTCAAAAGTGTTCAAAGAGCAGTGAAGAGACCCAGAGAGAGATCACTTTATCCACTGCCGTGTTCACTACACTATTATAAATTATTTGAATGTCTTTGCCTTCTACAGTTTACATTACTCATCTGGTTACTCTTTCATTATCATTCATTGTAAAGTCCAATGAGTGAGTCATTTACACAGTTGTATGTGCAGTGTACTGTTATCATTTAATTGTATTTTTCATGTTCATGAAACTTTAGTCACTATGTGAAAATATCATCATCAATATCAGCAACTATATGTTACATCTTAGAACAAATCTAGTTTTATGATTTACTCAAATGAGTATACAGCAATTTGCACTATAAATTAGGTCCAGTTTAACCCTTTACTTACTTACTCTGGGTACTATCAGAAAATACTTTTTTATTCAGTTCAAATCAGTTTATTTATATAGCACCAATTTAGGACAAAAATCTTCTCGAGGCACCTTACGACTTTACAGAATTATATAGAAATCCCCACAAATCCCCCCTTGAGCAGCACTAAGTGATAGTGGAGAGAAAAAGTTCCTTTAAATGGAAAAAACCTCCAGCAGAACCTGGCTCAGAGTGTGCGACCATGTGCCTCGACCAGTTGGGGTGAGTGGAGAGAAAAGGAGAGCAACAACGAGCAGTAGACAAAACACTGGCCAAGTTGGTAGGACCAGAGAGAAACAGAGAGATAAAGAAGGAGAAGAGAAGAGACAAAGTTAATGACAAGCAATGCTGGCATATAAATAGGAAAGGAAAAAGGAAAGGAAAGGATTGCTTTAAGGGAGGATCTCCGAGCAGTCTAAATCTATAGCAGGATAAGTAAGGGATAGTTTACAGTCACCTGAGCCAGCTCTGACTATGAGCTTTATCAAAAAGGAAAGTTTTAAGCCTAGTCTTAAAAGTATAGAGGCCTCCTGACCCTGAACTGGGAGCTGGCTCTTTGTAGAACTAGATCAGACTTGCTCATCTGTGTGGTGGTGCAACAGCAACAACAGCATGTCTGCAGCAGTATGTTTGCTTTTTGTCTTTTTTCATGCATTTTTGTATTTGATTGATTTATTGTGAAAATCAGATTCTACTACTTTTTTAAACTTTTTTTTTCAGCCCTTCAAATAAAATACAATTAAAAATGGTTATTTTGACTTATCTGCCCATCAACACAGATAATATACATTTATCACAGATTAATCACATGATTGTATATAAAAGACGTTGGAACCCTCAAGACGCAACCCTGATGAAGGAAAGGTGGCCAAAAACAAATATTTCTATGACATTTTAATTTTGATGGATTTGCTTTGTGCATTTTCAAGTTGAGAGTGATTTTACTTAAAGTATATTATAAAGCAAATTCATATGCTGTAGCTTTTAGTTAGACTCGAGGTCTTGCTCATTTAAAAGTAAAGTTAGCCCTGCGGACGTAAAAGCAGAAATCTGTGCATGTGTTGACGTGTGTGTGTTTGTGTCTGTCTATAAATGCATATGCTCAAATAGACTTGTGTGCAGCCACTTGTGGAATGTTCCGCAGCCAGCGTGGCATGACTCAGTGGCGATAAAAGAAAATGAAACTGAATGTGATTAAGATGAAGTCATCAAGTATAATCTGCTGCTGCAAAACAACACTGCAGGGACAGGGAATACTGCTTTGTTGGGCAAAGGACAAGAAGATATCGGTGTGCAGCAGTCCATGACAACCTTTTACCTAGAGGGGCCTGTCCACAATGAGAGTGACAGGAATGATGATGTCATCAAAATGGGCCATGGCATGATGTGCTTGAGAACGATGCTCCGCTAGTGGGGTATTGTCGATTTAGTAAGCAGTGAAGCATAGCAACCACACTACAGGCAGTGCATAATTCCCAGAGACGCAGAGAAAGGACATGTTTAAAAAAAAGAGAAAAAGGGCATGGCTTCACCATAAATAATGAAACAAAAATGGCATCTATACCTTCTGGCTGGCTATGCAGGCATATTTTTGTTTTTCTTATTACACTCCATTGGTTTTTTTCCTCATTGAATTTCAATCTTGGAGAAACAAAGACCACTCTTCAAAACCAAGTCAACAGGAAATAACTAAATGAGCACTCCTCGAGGATTAAAAACAGTCTGGTAACTTTCTTTATAGGTTTTGCACCATCATCTGACTGTTTGAATAGAAAGTGTGACAATGTTTTTACAGGGGCTATGAGAAAGTATATTTCTTTGTCCTCATTTCCCCACCTGCTCCTCTGTTTCCCAAGGTAAAAGTGAATGGAATTTATACAGTTAATGAAAAGCTTTTCTCCTTGGTAGTAGAAATACTAAAAACAGTCAGTCCAGACGAGTTTGTGTGATAAGTCAACAGGTCAATGGAAAAAATAACAAGTGAGAAATTCACTAAGCATAAGACAGAATAACATACAGTGGAATAACTTGACAGTTGCAGAGCACAAATTCATTTACATAAATAGATTAATTAATACATAAATACATGTTGGGTAAGTTCATATTTTTGCCAATCAAATATTTTTGTTTTACCTCAAAGGCTTTAACAATAAATAATGGATCAACAATGCAGAATACCTTACAAATAATGGACATTACTCTGTAGGTTCTCAATGGTTATAAGGTGGTTTTCTATACTAATGTTAAGGTCTTGAATCTGTTTCTGAAGTTGCAATGCTGCCATCAAGTGGGGGACTTTAAACATGACAATGATCTGAATCAATTTCCAGGCAGATAAATGTAGTGTAGCTGTTGTACAGTATTTTGTGTAGTCTTTAAATCTAGCCTACTAGTCTCTGTTAGCATAGATTTGAATGTTTCAATTTCCCAATTCACGTCTACACTCAGTGTTCCCCTGAGTGTGCAGTTAGTTAGAAATTAGATTAGAATTATCGCATTTGATAAGTTTTTCTTCATAGCCTCCCAAAAGATAACGTCATACAAAAGCATGAACAGTAGCACTAAGATGAAAGGACTTTGAAGCAAATAGCCTCTGCAGCTGTTATTTAAAGGTGGAAGATTTAGACAGGACTAGAAAGACAACGTGTTTAAAGGAATGAGTGACCAATGCAGTAACAACAAAAAGATGTGATTATTTAAATCAGAAGTATATGGGGGAGTTTATCTTACATATTACATTAGGGCCTATATTAGTATCACCGTCTACAAAAGGTAAAAGTGTTTTGATTGAAAATTAAATTTAAATTTAACCAACAATCCTGTATCATAAAAATATTTCTGGCATTTGTAACAAACCCATCTACTGTAATATCGGCTGTTAACTCGGCAAGTTATGAAGATTTTAATTGTGGATAAACCCCTTCCTCCATACACATACATGCATTAAGAGTTGCACATTCTCTGATCCAACATGACGGCTGAGTTGATGCATCGACACCAATAAACAGAAGCAGGCAGCATCTAGGTGTATATATCTATGGGACAGGACAGTATGCACCAACTGTCAAGACATTTCAGAGACTCAGGGTGGTCCAGAGTCCTGCCATCAGCCATGCAAAGCCAAACATTGCCTAGCCTTTACATTTCTTGTAATAATGCCTGTTGCTTCCTGTGTGTATTGAAAGTTTTGTTTTATGTTGCTGAGTTTACAAAAACATCAAAATACCCAGCAATGCACAGGTCAAATACTTATGATTTGAATTCTATGTCAGTGAAAGGCAAAAACCTGATTCACAGCCGATAATGAAGGTTTTTACACTGAAAGTTTCCACAGCATTAAACTTTTTTCTTTATTGTTAAATAATCTTCTTCTCTCTGCTTCAATTGGATTGGCAGCTAAAACAAAAGTTACATCACATGTGAACATCTTTCTTCCTTCCTTCCTTCCTTCCCAGCAAAATAAATGTTCACTGCCAAGACAGGGCTTGAGGGGTTTAATGAAATGGAAACTTGAATGTTCTGGTCTGCCCCTTTAACTCAGCCCTGGTGCATTTTGGTATTTCTGACACATCTCGCTAAATGAATGAATCCCATAGAATAAGGAGTTTAACCTGCAGAGGTCACCAAAACACTGTGTATAAAATCTCCAGAGCATCATTGTTCACTGTTAGAATGTCAATGCATACACAGTGATGCAATGTTATTGAGTATGAATATGTGGATATTGCTGTATTTAATTGGATACTCTTTACTCTTTACTTTTTAGCATGTGTACATCCACTCCATAGGGTTGAGCTATGTCTGTGGACACACCAAATTCTGGAACTATTTTGCTTGATAGATTGAAAGCACTTTAGATCAAACATTTAAAGCCTTTTTTCATAGCCACTTTCACCAAGGACAAGAGGTAAATAGGAATTACATTATTTAATGATTTGCAATAAACCAAATTTAACTAAAATAAAAAAGATAAAAGCAGCTATAGCACCAGTCTCTGTGGTATCCATTAACTCCGTTTGTATCCAGCTTGTGGTCTAAAGAGTGATAAATAGAAGCTGTTGCTTTTATACAGCAGAGTGATACATAAATGGGCTGCAGACTGACAAAGAGACATTCAACTCGATTGAACCTAATTTGACTGAATCAGATGTTGATCAGGTCAAGGTGCTCTGTCTCCATGACAACAAGCTCCCAACTGAAAGAAGATGGGAGTTCAATTAAGATTGGTCTAATTCTACTTGATGGTTTTAATACAGCAGACCTGTATGGGAAAATGACACATGGACACAGCCTCACAGGAAGTGCATCAAACAGTTGCATGAAATTTGGATTTAAACTATACTGCAAGATGATATTCGTGTAAGTTCAACTTATTTCACTGGGCTTCACAGAGAAGGAATTTATCTGTGCGTGATCTTAAAGGCAGCTGGGGCACTTATGACCACTGGGGGTGCAATGGAGCAGTGCTACTATGATCAGAGGCCCATCTTTTGCCTTGTGCTCTAAAACAAGATACAAGTACAAACACAGCTACAAACACCCAACAAAGTAGTAATGCATATTGACAACTTGTAACAAATGCACTAGACAAAACAGAGAAGAAAAGAAACTATTGATGTTTACAACACAGACCTTATAAACTTCAATCAGAATTGCAAATGAGAAAATATGGATTGCATGTTACATTAAGGATACGTCAAATGAGCTTCGGTGAGAAACACTTAGTGTTAAAATAAATGTGTTTGTTTACAAGAAAACTCTTCAGGGGACCTCTTAGTGCTTCAGTGACCTTCTTCATGGTTTGTCATTCTCAGCAGATGTTGTCAATATTAATTTGTTAAGGAATAAAGCTTTTCAATAAGCTATCACTGAGGTATTCAAAGGTTTGAGCAAAGGTCTCCCGTCTAGACCTCCAAGGACCAACTAGAGAGTTTAGTATCAAACCAAACTGTGTTCTGAAATACTGTATCACATCGCTGTATTACAACGCCTTACAGTACAATACACAACATCACTGAAAATACTTATATTAAGCTAAATGCCAAAATGAGCATTGTAATATATTTAGTTTTAGTCCTTTCAGTTCACTGTTTAGTTGTCTACCTCACAACTTTACTGTTTTGGTTCACTCTTACTGCTCTTATACAATCATAAATAGAGCAAGAGGAATAAACAAAGTTTATCATATGACCAGAAAATAATTAGTCCAAACATATTCTAATGTTACTGGATGTGTAAATACATGAAGTGAATATGTGTAACAAATTTCCTGGGAATCTATCCAGTAGTTGTTAAGATATTTCAGTTTGCACTGGGGTTAGAGAATGAGCAACAGAGGAACAAACACATATTACCATCCTAAGAACCATGCTCAGCAGTGAAAATGTACATTATATCTCAGAACAGAACAGCAGTGTAACTATGGACTGTCCATTTCAAAATTTTCAGCTATATTCCATTATCACCAGCATCTGACAAGGCTTCAATCCTATTTTGCACAAAGATTGTGCAGCTGCTATTTTTTCCCAGTATTTGGTGACATCATTTACTCTGAATGGGTAAAATGTTCCCATGAAATGGTGCAATTTTTGATCACATCTCTCTCTGAAAAGCAAAGTAGCTGACGTTACATCATTAAAATGCAAAGTGACTCGCACCTACATAAGTCAACGCATTGTACATCAAATCAGAGGCTCATTGATTCTGATTCTGAAAATAGGCACACTTTAACCTCAAGATCCCACCCTGAGAGCTAAGTGGTTTTAAATACAGAGTTGTCACAGAATTATTGGTTTGTTTTACTCAGAGTTCTTCTACAATCATTTTAGATTCAATTTTGAAGAAAAAGTTTGATTTAATAAAAGCTATTTAAGTTAGTTATAATTGTCATACATCTTGGATAGACACTGTACCTTATGACTCATTACACACTCCTCTAAACAACCCTGCAATTAACTCCTGACTGCAGGATCACATTCAGTGAAGAAGTGCTGATCAGTGACAGAAAATAATTAACTCAGATGCAATGATTCTATATATTTGCATTGATTCATCTCATCTCCCATGCATGTCTGTACTAAAAGTGGATGATCAACCCAAACATGACAGCCCACTCATTGCAATGAACTTCTTCATAATTTCTTTTTTCCCCACATAACTGAAGCTTAGGGGTTTTTTTCACAGCATTATCTGAAAACTCCAAGCATAGTTGGGCATGAGGGCAGTTTGTGAGATGCTCAAGCCACCCAGTCTGGCACCTACAGTCATTCCACACTCACAGTCTTTTGGTTCACATTTATTACCCTTTGTGATGTTTTGTTTGAGCAACAACTGAACCTCTTGACCATGTCTACATACTTTTATGTCACATTGGCTTCTCATGTTAGTTGTCATTTTCACCCTGTTAATGATGTATCGTTGCAAAAGTAATCCTGAGAAAGTGGGAAACTACAGCTCCCTTCAGTGGATTTTAACAAAATGTTGGGCACTTAAAGAAGATCAGTACCAGAGAACGAGGTTCAGTCTGGGTTCAAGGTACAGAGAGCATCTTTCCTCTGATCTCTAAAACCAACTATACTAATTGCTCATTATTTAATTCCTGGAGATGTACACACTCACACTGTGTTTACTGTAATAAAATCAATGGAGAAAAATAAAATGTACATCTATGTGTTATTTGCATCTGAATAATATTTGCTTGGATGTTTCCTGATAATATCACTGAGTAGAGGGATGTATTGTATGTCAATCAAAACAAGTTCCAGAATAGAACCTTGTGTTTGTTTTTTTACTGTTTTCTGTAGTTTTTTTTAAATACTGATATATGTTATACAGTATGATGGTATTCTATTTAATTTCAATTTAGCATAATTTGTGTGTGTATATTAAACATTAATTATATACTGTATTACACAATACAGTATATTTAAATATTGTATTATGT
The DNA here is from genome assembly GCA_032362345.1 of Sandelia bainsii. Classification (NCBI taxonomy): domain Eukaryota; kingdom Metazoa; phylum Chordata; class Actinopteri; order Anabantiformes; family Anabantidae; genus Sandelia; species Sandelia bainsii. Next base: position 19,320,320 of record JAUMHL010000009.1, on the reverse strand, counting down.
ATGTTGTACATATGTTTCATGCTTATGCCTGCATACTTATAAGCGTGCTATATATAATTGTTGTGTTTTCTGGAGCTGCTGTCGTACCGAACTCAGCTGCAGCATAATAATGATTAATCTCTTCTTCACAGTGAGGCCAACAGAGGAATACACACACCAAGCACTATGGCAGGATGATTCTGCAAATACTTCAGGATGTCAGAACCTTGGATTGTGAACAGTATTGTGATAAATTAATAGATGCTATTTGCATTTCAGTAAACATGGAATTTTCATCAGTGTAGGTGCTTCACCTCATTGCCCAGATGCAATTACTGCCACCCACAAGTCAAGAGAGTGTAATTATTAGACTGACCTCTTTCTTGCTTATGCCAGCATATGTGGTGAAAAAATGTTTCCTATCACTGGCGTCCAAGGATGGATTTTAAATGTGGTTTCTTTTCCCATTCTGATGTTTTGTCCAACATAATATGTACTCATCAATCTGAGAAATTCTGTGACAGTGAGCTGAATATCCTAAATTACTGCTTGTCATGAGTAAGAGGACCCTAAGAAAAATACCTCTGGATTCTTGTCAAACAGCTGTCAGAAAACTTACATGAAAAGTTGCACACAGTTTGCTCACAGCAAATTTGAAAAGTAAAAACCTGGAAAGGAGAGATGGGGCAGAGGAAAGGTTACATCTTCAGAAGCATGCTGCCTTGGGACTTATAGTGGGTTTTCATAGCATGAAATGAAATGTCACAATATTCCATCACATCACACCAATCATGTTGCCATTTTTTCCTCAATCATGCACTGCAGAAGCCGTAGCTGAAGCCGCTATATGACACATGCACTTGATTTATTTGCACATGAAAATTGAAAATGAAACATTTGTATTTTTCCATTCCACACCTAACTGTTACACAAAACCATGGACCACCTAGACTTGGTGATTGCAGAATGAGGCTTTCCATGGTAAGGTGAGGAATTTGGCAGTTACTTTGAGAATGACTGTTAGAAGAGTGTCACGGTGTAATGTAAAGTACCAGATTTTTACTGCCTTCCATTTGTAGCCCAAAAATCTAGATAAGAAAATGCTTTCACATGCTGAGAAGCTGAGCTGCAATTCTGGTCGTAGACTGCAGGGACATCTCACTGGGTAAAATACAAGAAGGAAACATGGCCGGAAGAATGTGGAGCCCAGTAAAAGGATTCGTGTATAAACACTTCGAAAATGAAGACATCAGTAAGAAAAAAACAATTAACATTCAGTGTATGTCAGTCACTTCAGTCGTTAACATGCAAGCACCAGCTATGTGACTTCTATCAGCCAATCCTGAGTGTGAAGAGGAATTATCCTCCCTGATGTTCCATGTGGCTAGGAGGAATTAAAGCTGATGAAATTTCACTCCTGCTCCCCCTGGATATTTCCCTCTCTGTAATTAGTCATTAGAAAATTCTGGTTGAGTGGATGGATTTGAGTGTCACCATTATCTGAAGTGGGTGATTCTAACATGTGTTTTCTCTAAATAACAATGGAAATAGGCTATTATTAATATGAATTTTAACGAGTTTTGATTCATTTGATGTAGTAGTATTTTATGTTAAGATTCGATCAAGCTCGGATGTGTCTTTATTTTGTCTGAAACTACCACCTTCACCATTACCTGCAATTTTACTCAATTTTACTCTTCACTTGTTCTTGTTTTAAGTCCGAGATTTGTTGGGCTTACCAAAGAAAGACTTAAGACAAGTGTCAGGGGAAGTTCTTTCTCTGACACTCCAAAGACCCTCCACAGACATGAATGAACTGCGAGAAGTTAAATCAACTTTTGAATCTCATAGAAGTCAGTCTTTACCATGCTGCTGACAATTACATTGATAACATTGATAACCTAACTGACAGATAACATACAATGTTGTTACAAGCCTTTTCCATCAAATCTAAATCTCTTTTTTCTAGCCTTGGGTAGTATCCAATTATAATGTGTTGAAGTGGTAAAGGTCTATACAGCAATCTACAGACAACAGTCAGAAGTACAGTATGTCTATAGGAAATGAACTGTGGATTTCCACAGCCTTTAAACCACATCTCACATCTGATAGCCTTTTGGCATTTTCAAATTGCTGTGAAAACCGCAGCCAATATACAGCACACGTGAGTTCCTCAGAGACTATATTCTTTAAAAACTTTTTTAACTTTGTGAAATGTTTGTGAATGCATCCATGCATGCATTTACTGTGTCATAATTTAATGAAAAAATGTAGGTTAGAATGTGAATCAAAATAGCACTTTTTGTCTTCAGGAACTAAATGGATTGTTTTGCATCGTGACATGGACTTTCTATGTCACATTGCAATCAACTGACAACACAGAAAACAAAGAGGGGCATTCAATTTTTAATGCTGTCCAGCAGAGAATTACCAACCAGGGTGCCCTGCCAGACACCAACCAGTCTAACACTCCCTATTAGTTAATTTACCTGCTAGTCCATATATGCTGTTATTACTGACACAGTTCAGAGAAAAAGTTTTTTTAATTCCCACAGTTGACTTCAACTTACAGGCACCCACGTTTTTGGTAATTATGTAATTTCTTGCTTGTATTTTGTGTTGCGCACATCATTTACATGCTCTGATCCAATTGGACAGTTATATTCTGACACATCTGCTGCCAGCCATAGCAACAATAGCAGTTGTTCATTAGTGGTACAATGGCAGTTTTGATGATGGTTTTGGCATTCAAGTCTATATTTTTTGAGTTGAAATGGTAGAAGAGAATTTAAGCACTATTTCAGCTGCTTCCATGGTGCATGAAAAAAGCAAAAAGAAGAAAGGATTTTATTATCTGGAAAACAAAGTTTTTTATATCATCTAGCACTCTTGGGATGAAACACACACGGGGGAGACATACTGGTACCTTAAAGAACATATTACAGGACATATTGTCCATTAGGAGAAAAGATGCAAGACATTTCTGTGAAATGAAATGTCATGTTTCATTGCTATTTCTTTATATCCATCGAAGTGATTAAGCCCAACCAAAGAAGCAATAATGTCAATTTGTCTTAGGAAAAAAGAGAAGCATTGTGGATGTTTTATCACAGAGGTTCATATCCAGGAGATATGAATGAGAACTTCTCAGTCAATGAGTTTTATTTTGGAGTTTTATGAGATCGTAAATGTTTCCAAATCATTTATGTGTCTCACATCTTTTATTATGCATCTCATGCTCTTCCTGATTGAACACTTGCAATGAAAATGCAGCATGTAGCCATATGTGTGCAAAGTGTTTTTTAAAGCATGCCTCACTAAATTGGCACATTTCTGATAAAGACCTCACCTATGTGTACAAGCTTTGGTTTATCACCAATGTCCATTACAGGGCGAATCCCTGCTTCTTTGCTGTTGTGGGAATGAGACTGGCCTGAGGTCACTAACAGACTGGACAATTAATCAGGAGGGCTGGTTCAGTTCTGGGAGTAGAGCTGGACCCCCTACATGTTGTAACTGAGAGGAGGATGATG
>JAUMHL010000009.1:19304449-19316117 GCA_032362345.1 Sandelia bainsii | reverse complement strand
AACGGAGAGCTGCTGTAACATGCCAAAATAATTTCCCTCTGGGATTAATAAAGTGTTTTGAATCTTGAATCTTGACTCTTGAATCATATGACCAAACCCAGCCCATCATATGAATACCGCATTTGCTGATGTGTACGTATTTAATTTGTCATCTTTTGCATATTTAACCTTAAATGTTTCATCAATCTTACTTATATGTTCACGGCAGGTGAACCTGAGTCACAAGTCCACAATGCATTCTCTATTCCACAAATGTTTCATGTTTTCACCATCAAACAATACCAAATATTGTGTTTTGAACATGAACATTTTATGAGACAGATCATAATCGTATCAGTCTCTGCAGTCTGTGCAGATATTGTCTGATCTGTAATTGTGAAAATTCCAGCAAAGTTGTTTGTGAAACAGTATTAACTTGGCTATTGAACTTAGTCTGTTACTCTCCCTTTACTCAAACAGAAGAAGGACACTTGAAAACAAATTAACTGAAAGCTCAGTATGATTACTTTCCCAGAGTTCCTTTGTTTTTTTTTAGAATCCACCAAATGACAAATGACCCAAGCACGCACCGAGTGCCAAACTAAAAGAATGCTTTTTACACATGGGGAAGGTGGACAAGTCAAGTTGGTCCTCCCATAGAAAATTAGATGTTTTAAAAAGAAGACAATGATGTAAACACTGAGCCAACCATGTATTCCACTCTGTCACTTGAGTCTAAATAAAGATGCACTTGTGGGACTTGTGTAGCCATGCAGGATCTGAGCAATTACTTTGGTGAGTCTGAAAGATGGTAATTAAGAACAAAGTTGTGAATCTCATTAAACTGTTTGCGCTTTAAGAGGTGTTTGGCACTTTGACCATAATGGGGACAGTTCACAGTGAGGCATACTACTTTTTTGTCATTGTCAGTGTTTCATCCACTCTAGAGAGAAACCTCAGACATTAGGTTATAAAACAGCCTTATGTCAATTAAATCATAGTACGCATTGCCAGTGGGAATGTGGAACTGGTCCAGAAGGTTAGTTTGGCTCCTTATTTAGACAGCCTGATGCCATCTACAAGTATCAACTACCTCATTGGGTCATCTATTAGTATTTTGTAATTTGTAAAAAGATCACTATTTGTCTATATTTTCAGTATTGATTATTCAACCAGTAGCTATAGTATGTTGGGTGTTCAGTGTATGATAATCTGGTGTATTCACAGATCTGCGTGTGAGAAACTGAGCATAAAGATTGACTAAAAGCTCTGCGTGCACAGCTGTTGTGTTCACTGTTCCTGGTTGCTTCAGTAGTAACATAAAATATTAGTGAAGCCTACGCAGCACAGCACAGCACATCTCCTTCAAATCTCAGCATATGGTCTTGAAAATATTGCTTCTTCAGAACTTTAAGAGGGCTGGTAACAATGGCATGACCGCACAAATTAACATTACAAAGAGTTGCTCAAAGCAGCAGTTTGCTAGAGGCAATAGAGAACTGTTTTTTATTATGCATTCATGTCAAATATCCTTGCTGCTCTCACAAAATATCCTCTCTGCATGTCATGTCTCCACACTGGAGCACTCAATGGCACAGAGACACGCCTCAGTTTTCACTGGTTTCTCTGAAATATGGCCTCCTTTGAATCAGAAACACTGACAATCACACTGAAAAGTGACAGGTGTAAAGTAAATGTAACGTTGAGGTCTTTAAAGTAAATAGTACAGTGTTAACATGCGTCACCCGTCATCTGTGCCTTCGGTGGTGCATTACTTTGCTTGCTCCTGCTTTACCGCCAGTCAATGGAATGGTGTGAAAACCAGGTTTCATCCTCTTACCAGACAGTCTCTTCATTCAACTTCACATGACTTTTTAGTATGTCCAAAGGTGAAAGACTCCCCATTGACACCTTTAAGGTTCAAGTAACTAACAAGTTTCATCATGTCAGCTTTAAATCTGTACAAAGACAGAGTGTAAAAGCGAATAGTTTTATGGTGGGTTTATGTGCCAGACTGTTTCTTGGCTGGTAACCTCACTGTAATAACAAGACTCCCTCAAACGATTTCCCTTTAGAAACAAAAGCACATAACCTCTTCTAAAAACACAACAGATTTTGCTACCTCTGGGCAAAGCCAGGTAAGCTATTTTGCAGTCTGTGTGCTGAGCTAAGCTTGTGGGCTGCTAGAGCTCCAGCTTCATGTTTACCATAGCTTCGCATCTAACTCTTGGAAATTAAGCGAATAAAATGTGTTGCCCAAAATGTCCCAAAAACATTTGCTGACCAAACAGCATGCAGCTCCTGTACTGTATTATCTTACATAGCATGGTGAATGATGCTGCATGTTTGATAGTGCTTTTAGTACCATTACTGGCAGGTTAGCACATCATTCTTTTGACATCACTGGGTGACTATGAATGCACAATTTGAATTATAGGACAAAACAGTCTATTCATTATTCTTGTGTATAGGTCAATACTTATGCGTTGGGGCATTATAATAAGCTCTTAAGTCTGCTCCATTGTCTAAATCTGGAGGCCATACCATGGGTCTTTGCAGGCCTTTGGGCATTTCTAGCACTCCCTGCTCAATCTCTTATTTCTACTTGCATTAAATAAAGAGCACCACAAACACTGGAGCCTGTTTTTGTGAAATAAAAGTGTATTATTATTTGCTACATAAAATTGTCTCTACATGTTTCTGGTAGAGCAATTTTTCTCTGAACACATTTTTAGTTTTCTTTCTGTAATGTTTACTGTTAACACTGGAGTATTAGAATCAAACTTTTGGAACTAAATACAGTGCCTGCTGAAACTATACTGACCCCTTCCCAGTATCTTGTTGTAGATTTAATTTTAAATGAAAAATATTGCCACTTTTGCCCGTCACTGTACACTAATGACAATTGTGCTTTTAGATATTTTCGCATGTATTAAAAATCAAAAGCTGAAATCTGTCATTTACACATTCTGTTGCACTCCTAAGGCAACAGGTGCATCCTGTGCTGCCACTTTGAGTAAAAGCTAAATGTCAGCCCACTTGAAGTTTTTCTAATGGCATTTAAAGGACTCTGAAAGTATGACTAAAACATTCTGAGGTCTGAGACAAAAACTCTTACAGCAGAGTAAAGCATGGTGGTGGCAGCATCATGCTATAGAGGTTCTTCTCAGTGACAGAGACAGGGAGGATGGTCCAAAAGTGCAGAGCTCTTATCATCTTTTCTTCTTATGACTCACAAAGATGCAGTAATTTATCAAATTTATCAAAGTATAATGTGACAGACAAAAACATAAGTCATCATTCATACAATTTGCCTATGAGTTGTTATACGAATATTGAACTTTCCTCATGCATACATTTTTATCTTTTCCTCTCTGGTATAACAACCAGCCTCAACGGTTCTATTGGTTTTCCAAATTGTTGCCTTCTTTCCCCATCTCTTCAGCAAAGCCTTAAGTATATTTTGTCCTCTCCTTGATATTGATAATGAGAAGTCGAGGGTGAGATGTGAGGCAAGGGAATGAGATATTTTTATCAAATGCAATGCAGCCAGATTTGAATGTGGAAGACTGGACTGTCACTGTGGTTATCATCTGAAAAACTCTTTCAGCATTCAGCACAGACAGCTAAAGCCACTATACCAGCAAACGTATTACTGATATCTGAGCCAGTAAAGACAGCTACCAACATAGCTTTAAATATCTCATCAATTGGTGTTTTTTGACCTCCTAACTACCAAGTGTACCCAGGCTCCTGTGTAATTTCATTCTGTATTTCAGCTTTGACTTGATTAAGACTGCAACCAAACAGTGCCAATGCTTGCCTCTGCCCTTTTAACAGGAGTAAAGAGAAAAAAGAATAAATTGCAATATACTCCATGTAAATTATTTATTTATTTAAATTAAACGACCTGAATGATGACAGAGTCACTGAGGCAGTCTTCGGTTATACTAGATTATTTCAATTTTTTAAGAGTCAGGGATCATTGTTACTGCATTTGTGCCATAAATTTTAATATAGCAATTTTATTGTGCCTCAGTCAATCTCAAGTGTGGTTGTTTAAGCAGCTGTGTCTTGACCAGACTGATCAGATACTGTATCTTACTTTGTCCCATTCCTGCAGAGAGCAGAATGGAAGAAAATATAACTCATTTTATTGTCTTTTAGATAAAAAAAAGTATATACAATAATAGGAGATTTTTTTACTGATGTTCCTCTTTGTCACTAGGCATCATCATACTAAAGGGAAAATATGACATGCCCTGGTATTACAGCAAATGCTGTAGAAATGCCTCATAGCATATCTGCAGCTTTGATGGATTTGTTTTTCATTTTTTATCGCCATTGTAGAAAGATGTCGTTGTAAAATTCAACTTTGGGATGTCTTGCACAGTGTAGATTGTGTACTTTTAAAAGTCATTTCAGTTCAGTTTGAATGTTTGGGACCTGATTGTTAAATGTTATTTCCAACTCTCCTCACTCACTATTTTCTGCCTACACACAATTACGTTTAACTCAAAGATATATCTTTTTATACTTTTATGAGTGTTAGGGTGTTAACAAGGTCCCATTTGAAGAAATAGATTATCTGAAACTGTACAAATGTGCCCCAGGAGTTGCTGGAGTTGTTTGTTTTATTCCTATTTAAAAGTGCAGCTGTGCAGCTATAAACTGTCTTATCCTCCACAGATTTGCAGAAGGTCAGGGCAGTTATTTACTTTATCTTATAGTCTATTGTAATTCCCTTTACACCTCCAGGGCTGCCATCTATCCAGGAAGATGCACCATGAGTTCTGTTCAAAGCCTATGCTGCCTAATTTCTTATTCCACCACACCATACATATAACCTATAATAAAACAAGACTTTTCTATTAAGGTCAACATATCTATGATCATATTCTTTTCATCATATGGGGGCTTGTGTGACTTTAATCACTAAACCTTGAACGTTAAAAATAATCGAATAATCTAATTGATAAATATGATCATTTCTATACTATTAATGTTGTTGCCCCTGCTGTTTAAACCAGTTACAGGTTGATGATTGTGGACTATGCCGTTTCATCTCCTCCCATTCATTCTGGCTGGTTCCTTGTGATCACGTGATCAGCCCGCTGTCAAATCACGTCGTTCAAACGACGTGACGCATGACATTCAAAGTTGGCAGCAACGTCTCTGTGCACAGATTCCTCTGCTGTGTTTTCATCCACAGCTTAGCCAAGCGTTCATAAAAAGCTTAAAGCTTAGACACGACACATATGCCCATGTTTTCATAAGCGTGAATGTGGTTTTTAGGACTAGAATGGAAGGTAAAGTCATCGGGCCGGGTCCATACAGGGCGACGAAGCTGGTGAGTGTCCCGGTAACGTTTACAAAGCACAGGCAATAGTGAAGTTTAAGCTCTAAACTACTTTAAGTTTTGACGTTACCATGTATCTATGAGCTGTAGTGAGCCAAAGCACCTTCCTGAATACCGTGTTGATAATAATGTATTAACGTTAAATACATTAAACAGACGGCAGCGTAAATTCAAAGTTAGCTGAATCGTAAAACAGTAACGTTAACTTTAATTAGGGTGATTAGCTACTTTAACGGTTAGCTACTTGGCTACATGTTGCTACGTTATTATCTTACGTACTCGGGTTTCAAGCGTTTTCAATCTTGTCCTCACGAAAAGGGAAGGCTCGCAGAACATGTGGACTAAATGTCATTTTCCTCTCCACAATAGCAAGCAGAAACCACGATGATCCCTCCTCTGTACTTCACTGTTGGGATGATATTTTTGTATGTCCTTCCTGAACTTTTCTACATTCATTTTGTCCACACATTTTCCCAGCAGTGTTGTGGAGTGTCGAGGTGGTCTTTGGCAAACCTCAGGCATGCTGCAATGTGTTTTACCATGCCTGTTCAATGTTTTCTGTATGATTGACTCATGAACAGAGATGTTAACCGGCTCTAATGAATCACTCAGGACTTTAGCTGTTCTTTTTCTTCCTCATTTGCTTTGTGCCTTTGGAGTGATCTTGGCTGGGTGCCCACTCCTATGGGGAGTAGCAACAGTAACAAATAATCTCCATTTAGACAGTAGGTCAAACTGTGGACTGATGAATATCTAACCTCTGAGATTACTCTGTAACTCTTTCCAGCTACATAAAAATCAACAACTCTTGATCATAGGTCATAGATCTCTTTGTTTGTGAGGAATGGCTCACATCAGCTGATGCTGAACGTGAATAGCACACTGATACTGTTCGGGTATTTTTATAAGTCAAGGTAGCTCTAAACCACTCTTCACTTCTCATTTCATGGATTCCTGACTCCATTTGGTTTATAGAGACATCAGAAGCCTTGTGTTTCATTACTTTTCCCACCATCACTTGGTATGTTTTATGGATATGTTCTATAAATACATGAAAGAATCACTATTTGTGTTTTATCAGCTTAGAAATATTGCATTTGGTTATAAAATCAGATCACATTTCATGAACAATGCATGAACGTGCATATGAACTACTTATAGTATTATAGCTAATACTCATGTTACATAAAGAATATTTTGAAGTCAGTACTTATAACAGTATGTCTATGGTGTATTTGCTACTTTTTTTTAGGAATTTTTGATTATGATAAGTTGGTATGTTATCAAAATAAAAGCCATTACAACCCCTTGAAAAAAAACAGTAACAGTTTTTGTCTTTAATTTGTTAAAGATTAAAATAATGTATGTATACAGATATGAGTAAAGAAATCCTGGTCACCCTAAGGTGTAATAATGGACTTTTGTGTGCACAAATGTGGGTTTTCTAGGAGATGAAGAACATGTGATGTATTGTGTATTCCAGTGGGCTGTACATTTTCATCTGTTGTCATTCAAATTATGTTGTATGTGTTGTATTTCATAAACAGCCTTCATAACACTGAAAACAAGAACGTAGTGAATGCATAAAATGCAGTCATCTATCAGAGTAGTAGATTGAGTTAGTGAAACATTTACATGGTTACACCAGATTGATTGCAAAGGAAGACTAACTACATTTGCTTTCTGTGGTAAGAGTTTTTTTTCTTCATAAATTGCCTTTGGTAGTGTAGCTATATTTTTATTCTCCCATATCACCCTTGTATTATACAGTGGAATGAAACCATTAAGCTCTTCCGTGGAGGCATGCCGCTGCGACGTCACTGGGCGCACTTCCGTTATTATGACTGCAGTTTCACAGGATCCGAGGCTGTGGATTACTTGCACGATCTTCTGAGGCGCAACTACAACTTTGGGCCTGAGGTGACTCGCTGCCAGACATTGCAGCTCCTCAGGAAGTTCCTCAAGGCCCATGTCATTGAAGATATCAAGGGACGCCACGGGACAGAGGACTTTGAAGACAGTGGCCATCTGTACAGGTACGTCAACATCATCTTGCATCCTGTCACTTGACCTTTTCCTCATCAGTTGAACCCAATGCCGTTGCCTGTGTGTGCAGATTCCCTACACGGTCTCCACTGAAGTCTTTTCCAGCAAGACCCCTGTTGGGAGACAGCAGTGACCTGCCGAGACTTATTCGCTGGGATGACTATGAAGAATTGCCTCAGCAGGAAAACATTGCACCCATGAAGTCTGCTGTCCTGGTGAGAAAGAGACAAAGATGTCTCACTCAGTCTTTTGTTTGCTTAGCCGTGCTCTGCCTGTTTTGTCAAGGATCCTTTGGGTCCTGACTTGTATGGACTTGAGGTAGCCAGGTATCCCAAAATGTATGTGTCACTCCCAGTTTCTCTGAAGAGAAATTTGAAAATGCACATTTTATGTTGGACAAGTCAAGTCAAATGAAATGGGCCTACATAATGGCTACAGATAAAACTGGACAGAAGCAGTGCAGCGTAAATTCAATTTAGTTGTATTTTTCATTATATATCCCTCCATTAATATAGCCAACACGATTAACAAGCTTATATTTTACTACACTCGCTGTCAGTTTGTTTTATCTTTCCTGTAAAAGTCTGAGATGCTCATGTCAGCAAGAATGCTGCTGCACCAATTGCAAATAATTCTTGAATCCTCAGGAGTCTGGACTCCGAGTTCAGATTTGTACAGGACATACTCTATGTCAGTAACAATATCTAATAATTTTTTGTCAAAGGCAGGGTCCTTTCAAGCATTTGACTGTATTATGAGATTGTGTAATTGGATTGTTATTACACAGGGCTTTCTTTTTCTGGGTAAAGATTTGTCTTTTCTTTCATGTCTCCATTCCTGTTTGATCAGACTTCAGACCTGTGGAATAAAAGGCACAGTGTAGCTATCGGAGATGTGCATGAATGCAAGCTCATTCGCAGGAAGGAGATCACCCCAAAACAAGTGGACCACATCTGGAAATCAATGACAATAGCACAGTATGTAAACCTTTACATTACTTATTAAACATATCCTGTGTTTATGTTACTTGTAGTTTTTCTCTCTATTTGGTTGTAACTGTGTTGTTTTAGTTTACAGAGAGTGCTGGGCCTAAAGTCACTGGATGGAGTGTTAAACCCAACACATGTGAATGGGAAGCACATTGTTCACAATGTGTTCAGTGTTAATAAGACAGGCATCGTCATATTGGAGAACAAAGCGGGTACGGTGCTTTGACTCACAATTAGAAAACAATTTCTTTGTTGTGACTTGTAAGAACATTAGACTCACCTTTTTCCTTTTACATCTTCAGAGGACATGCCCTATTGGGTCGTATCAGCAATGAAATGTCTCGCCAATTGTGAGTATGCATTTTTTCACTCGTCGGTGTTAAAAAAATTAAAATCACCATCTGCTTTGGTATTTGTTCAGCATCTGCTTTGGGGCCATGGATTGCAGCAGATACAAAAGTCAACATGAGGGACAAAAGTAAAACTTCTAAACTGATTTTTTCCTCAGTATTAATCATTTTGGAGGAGCAGGCTTCATAGTTTGCAGATGGTTGATGGCTCACTCTGGGGTGTTGTTTACACTGGTTAATATGAATGTATTGTTTGTTGTACCATATTTGTACGCGTGTGTACAATTAACTGAAGGTCAGAAAATAAGCTGCAACTCTTCTGATGAATGATTCACTGTTACAGTGGCACACCTTATCTGGTTCTTGTCACTTTTGAGGACTTGCTGCATTTCTTAGTCTGACATCCTTTGTGAGGAGCACTGAGCGCTGCATTTGTCTTCTTTCTCAGGGCCTAATGGCAATGAAAGTAAACAGCCAGTGTACCCGGGTTTTGAGAGGGATGTTCTGAGAACCGTAGCAGATTATTTTCAGAGATTGAAAGAACCCCTGCTGACTTTCCATTTATATGAAGTCTTTGTCAACATTCTCAGTGAGTACCTCACAATGGAGATCTGCTGTAGCTGTTTACTAATATTTGTACATACACATTAATATTTGCTTGTGTTGTTGTGTATGCTGTTTGTTCGACACTCTCCTTCCTTCTCATCACTGCAGGTTTGATGCAGGAGCAGGAGGTAGCCACTGAGGCTCTTCAAGTCAGCTGTCTCTTACTGCCGCCACCCAACCGAAGACGACTCCAGCTTTTGCTGCGTCTTATGGCCAGGGCCTGCCAGAATCCCCACCTGCCTCCCCTCAATGATGCCATAACTACCCACACACTGGTAAAAAGTCCTATCAGTTAATTACTACATGTTTTTCTACTCTTTGTCTGCTTTTTCTGAGGTCAGAATAGATAAGGATTTCTGAATTTCTTTTGAACAAAATTCAATAAGATAGTCCTGTAAGATAAAACGTTTTTTATATTTTGTATAAGAGAGAGTTTATCTGATTGTACTGGACACTTCTCTGTCACAGTCTCTGAAGTGAGGAGGGATTAAAAATATAGAAGCCTCGGGGTAGTGAGAGGCTGTGAGACATATGATTTGTCCAGAATTCTTACAACCTATTAAACATAATGGGGAGGCTTGGGAGGTGGAGAGTCCTTTCTTCCCAAAAAAAATTGTGGTTTTGGAATACGGGGTTGTCTGAATATGCACGACGTATCAATTAACTTCCAGTGACTCCCTGCCTTTTATACACCTGGATATATTTAGAAACAAACTCTGCAACATATACTGTAAAAGTAATTCCATACAATATTCATCACCAGGCATATAATGAAAACTCAAATTAACAATCGACAGCTTCATCATCTTTGAGGTACTTCAGCGATGATGCTCATTAACTGAGAGAGAGAGATTATTTGATTTACATGCATGAGCAGAGTGCAAAGATACTTAACAGCTGCTCTGTGTGTGTGTGTGTGTGTGTGTCCACAAATTAGATGGTTAGTGTTTGTCATAATGATTATTTTGTCTCCTCAGTTAATTGTTTTTCTCCTTTCTGCCCATGTTTGTTATACTACGGATAAAGTGAACATTATTCATGAATATAACGCATAAATTAATATAATGCTGTCTCCACAGAGTTATGAAAACACTAGAATATACTACTGCAGATGCTTAAAGTAAAAATCTAAATAAAAAAAAGTACAACTTTGCAAGATAATTGCAGACTAAGACTAAGGAACTCAGCAAAGTGTATTGTGTGTTCTTTTTTTTCAGTGTTACATGCATCAATGTAAAGAAGTGAATGTTTTAGCTGCAAATGTGGAAGTTTATTCTTAAATGTGGGAACACAAGTGTGATTTCTGAAATTTTACACTCAAGCATTGACTTGTCACCCGAGTGACCCAAGTCCTTTACCTGGCTTATGGGATGACAAGGTCCACTCACTAAAGAAGGCTGTGCAGTACGGCCAAGAGCTTTAGGATTAGCTACACTAAATGAAGTTAAACTTGAGTACAGAATTTTTTCTCTCATTGTTCTCTGTTGTATTAAACAATCCTCTATAGAATCATAATATCTGAACTTAGTGTCTACTTTCACTCTGCAGAACAGACACATCATAACTTGTTTTTATTGACCACTCAGACTACATTAAGTATGGCTTTTGCTCATCCAGATATTGCTATCGGGCTCAAAACAACCCCAGTCTGTAGCCCTGTATGCATACTAAATTCTAATAGTATAAAGTCATAAAAGTAATATTTATTCCAGCGCTGTTGATTTAGATTTGTTCGACACATGCCCTTCATATTGTGTATATGCACAATGTTAGTGTAATCTAGAGTGTAGCTGTACGTTTTTTTTTTCAATCCTGTGCTTTCTGTCCAGATGGTACAGATGTTCTCTCACTGCGTTCTGGGCTCGGTAGATGAGATGGATTTGGACGAGCTGCTGGCCACCAAACTGGTGACTTTCATGATGGAGCACCACAGCACCATCTTCCAAGTGCCATCCAAACTGCGGAGCCAGGTCGAGGAGCACCTGTCCCACCTCAAAAGAGTTCAGGTCACTGCACTTTCTTGACTTTCTTTAAGTTAAAAACTATTAAACAATTAAATAAGCTCTTGTTGGTCTTTGCATCACAGTCACCTGCACCCATTTTCTGATGCGCTTGATGTGTAACAAGCCATGTCTGTGCCTCAGCAGTGATGAAATTGTGCTAGATTGGTTTCATCATCACTAAGGGTGGAGAGGTGCCACAGTTATTGGTATTTGTACAGTAAATAACAATTAAAGAACAATAATATCATGAAATTATATGCATACAGTGCATTCAGAAAGTATTCACAGCGCTTAACTTTTTCCACATTTTTCCATGTTACAGCCTTATTCCAAAAT
>JAUMHL010000009.1:19267364-19282791 GCA_032362345.1 Sandelia bainsii | reverse complement strand
CTGAAGACATGTATCTTTTCATGAAAAACATGGTCATTCCTATGTGTGTCCAAACTTTTGACTGGTAGTGTATGTATTCAAAAACAAGTAATGCTGCTGATGTTGTGAGTGTTAAGGCCTTCAGTGAACACAGTAATTACTCATTTTTGCAATGTACCAGTTTGTCATTGTTGATGTAGCTGATACCTTACTCAGTTGTAATATGTCTGCAAACTCCCTGTACTGACATTAGTTGTAGTTAAAGAGTAGCTACCCAGCTGAGATAATTTATGTATTACAGTTTGATGTTCTGTTTGCTAACCATTTATCATCAAAGCTGTCAGTGTAATATTCCCTCTGTGCATTTTCCATGTCTACTCTGAACAGCTAGCGCGCCGTAAATCATACGAATATTTGTCCTGTTTCCCTTCCACAGTTGTTGTCAACCTTGTGCAATAAAGGATTAAAGCTGAGAGTAGGGAGGTGTACGTCAGCACACATTTACATTCTCTCCTTTCCCAGCCCATAAGGCAGTTATCAGATTGTGCTGCTGAACTGACCAGCTGTGAAGAACAATGGACAGACAGACAGAGCGGCAATCAAGCGGGTAACGGCAGATAACTGGCTCTCTGGGAAGCTAAATGACCTCCACCAAGAATAATGAAGGCTAGACGGCAGTTTGATTGCACACTGCTTTTTTGCCACTTTGCTCAAGGGTGGCGGTTAACAGTAGCATTAAAATTCATTATTTGACCTTAAGGGACATATTTTCTTCTGACCGCCTGTTGAATTGGAAGAACATCGTCTGGTACGGATAGATTAGCCCTGTGCTGAACAATGTGTGCAGGAGTGTGGGTAAGGGTAGCTGTGAAATATGTCTTTCCTAAAGGCCAAGTACATCGAGAACACTGACCTTTGCTTTGAATCAAACCATATGTTGGCAGGAAAAAAAGAACTGCAGAGCAGTGATCCATGAAATGCACTGATCCATGTGGATGGGATTTCAGTAAAGCTACAACTGTGTGCATTATATCTATCATAATCATCATCATTAGTGACACATCATATGGCGTAATACTCACTTAAGCATCACTTAAGAACTACACTTATAGGAACTTTTCAGTCACGCTTTATTCATTAAGTTGGCAAATTTATATAATTTTGCAATAATCCAACAGGTAACAAGTGTTCCAATCTATCTGCTTTCTAGTATTTACTCAGTGTTTCTGACTGATTATTATATAGACCCCACCCCAGCCCTTGCACAATGGCTTAATACATACCTTTTTCTTTGATGCCTCTGACTTTTTGGACATATTTCTTAGTTTTTTGTGTAAATGATTTAAGACCTGCAAGCAAGGAAAACAGAGGTGAGATTTATTTATTTATTTATGCTTCATGAATTTCCATAATTATTAAACGTGACCCCTGTGATTAGCTTTTCTCACCTTTGCATAACAGAAGGAAATCAGCAGCAGAGGCAACACATAGCCAAACACAAACGTGCACACGACATAGACTTTCTTCTGGTTTTGATCTGGCCACACTTCCCAGCAAAAGGTGTGATTCTCTCCTCTGTGAAAAATGTTCTGGTAATACATGACAGGCGCTGCCATGGCCAGAGACAGTATCCAAATCACCACCACTCCGATCAAGGCATGCTTGGCCACTCGGATAGAAGAGGACTTTCTGGAGTGAACGATGGCAATGTATCGGTCCACGGACATGGCAGACAGGGTGAAGAAGCTCACCAACATGGACACAGTGAAGAAATAGTGGATGAATTTGCAAATGAATGCGCCCAGGACCCACGTCGGCATCATGTAGATGGTGGACTGGAAGGGGATGCAGAAGAGCAGGTAGGAGAGGTCCGCTATGCTCAAGTTGAGGATGAATATGTTGGTCGTACTCCGAGGTTTCCCCGGCTTGCTCCTGGCCAGCACGGTGATCACCATGGAGTTGCCCAGCACCCCGAGCGTAAAGATGAGCCCGAAAACCAGCAGCGTGATGAAATTATCCGTGCCGATCCCGAATAAAAGTTTCTGCTCCTGTTCCTCCGCTATGCTGATGTTCCACTGCTCTTCCAAGAGCCACACAGAGTCTGATAAGTTCATGATTTCCACTTTCCCCTTTGAATGAACCTGACACGTTGCCAAACTGACCTGGGGGATGTCTGTTTTCCACGGTTGCTTCACCTTCAGAGCAGGGGTTTGTGGTCTATTGCGTCTCCATTAGCACTCATGTAGAGGCTGTTTTTCCCCCTTGTGTGTATTTATCTCAAGATTTCGGCAGGCCCCCGCTTTATTATTATACCTCACACAAGCTATATATATAAACAATCTTCCAGAGCTGTCTAGTTCTGTGAACAGCAGTCATGCCGCTGTGCGTCTTGGAGTCTGTCTCTCCTGGCGCTCACCTGATGCGTCTGAGCACCGACCGCGCAGACCCACTCTAAAACCCATTTCTCTGCGTCTGGACTTTTTCTCTCACAGTATAGCAGGGGCTGGGCTGTGCCATTCACGTCAGCACCCAGTATACCACCCACTTATTTGAATATCATTCTTTTTGTGTCAAAAAGAGAAAATAAACTTTCCACAAACGTTCAAAAAAATAGTTCAGTGTTTCATTGTTGTGCTGCATGTCCACGTTATTTTAGCGGCTCACATGCAGGAATGAAAATGCACAGGAAAAAAAGCTCTTACTGTGGTTTCCTTAATTATAGCTGTGCAAAACAGATAAGTCTGTTGTGTCACAACCAACAAGTCACGACATCAAAATAAAGAGTCTAAAGTCAGTGTATCGACATTTTCAATCAATTGCCACACAAACGTGCATTGAAACAAATTATAACAGGATAATATGTGTCTGATGCTTCTGTGATTCTAATGAAACAATGTTATTGTTTCTGTACATTAGACCTAGAAACTTATAGGACCCAACACAATAATTTCAAAATTTTACAAAAAAACTCAAAATATGTTCCTCATAGAGATAACAAAGACATATTATTGCATTTCTATGAGATATTAGCAGGAATCATAAAGTGTTTTCAGCAGCTTTGGCCAGATGCCATACTTAGCACATTTCCCTGAAGACTGAAAAGGTTGTTGTGGAGTCAGAGCTTCCAATGAAAGTGTCGCATGTGAACTCCTGGCTTATTGTTCACTGATGGAAAGACCTTCACTGGAAACACATTATTGGAATACTAGCAGTAACATTACTGTATCTCCAGAATAAATAAAAAAATACATGTCTCTGCCGCTTTATGTAAATTATTAGACAAACATGATGGTCAGTCAGTTGGTGAACAATCTTTTTTTCTCTTTTTCATTTACATACATATCATATAATGTTTTGCTCTGTAAACTCTCAGTGACTGAGATTCATGTTTTGTATTTTCTCCTGCGCATTAGCAAACTGAAGGGTTATTGACTATGTTTGGAAATGTGGCTTAAAAATGACTTAAATGATTAATTGATTAACAAACTACTTGCTGATTCATTGTTTTTTAATCAACTAATTATTTCAGCTCTAATTTTCTGAAATGATTCATTACTGTCAAACTCTGCTGTCTGGCAGCAGTGGATTAATGTTGGAGGCGTTACTTCTAGACACGAAGCAATGCAGTGAGAGTTTGTGCACTCTAAAGCTTTTGTGTTTTATTATCAGCTACAATATGTGATAAAGCGTGTCCCTTAAAATCCATTATGTGGAATTCAAAGACATAAAATAGAAGGGCTCAGTGTTTCAGTGTTTGACTGCTGAGGGATTAAACAGTATGAATGTTTTGATTTATTTCTGACCATTTGAGGACAGTAGAAACAAGCTGTGAAACAAGAAACAGGTTTTAAGTGGATATGGCAAACTTGTGAAAAGTTCACAAGGTCTGTTTTTCGGCTCTACTAATTGCAATTAAGGAAATTTTCTGGCTACGCAGCTGCTAAATGCTCCAACATGTTGCCCGGGTATTTGCTAAATGTCTGTCATTTGGTGCCGAGTGTTTGTTTGCTTGTTTGTTTTTGTTGTAGTTGTTGTTTTTTGCTGAAAATAGCTGCCTGCTGTTATAGCAAGATCACAGTTATGAGAGCAGTTAAAACTGAGACAAAGCAGTCCACGTAAAGGTGGAGCAGATAAACGATGAGATGAAACTTGCTTTAAAGCTGAGGGGAGCTGCAGACTGCAATTCTGAGTGGCTGCAACTGTTGTTCTCACATTGTGATTTGGTCCATTGTCATGGAAAATTACTGATTGGAGCTGCTTTAAGTCTCTACGGGTGAAGGTGCTGCTTGTATATGCAGTTTTTCTTTACTTGTTTCTTTGACTTTCGCTGCTTGTTCCACTTGTAACCGTTCTTTTGGTTTGTATTATTTTTTGAACAATCCTGAAATGTAAAAGAAAAACACATCCTTTATTCAGTCTATATGGGTTTTTCTAGAAGATGCTTACTCCACAAAAATGTTTTAGAACTGTAACTACAAATGCTTGATATTCTACCAGTGAGTAATAGAAGGTCACAGGGAACTACTTAGGAGCATACTTAGCTTCATCTGCTGTACCTCTGCAACAAACTGTATGGGATATCAAATAGTCATTTTTCATTTAGTTTAACGGCCTTCTTGTAACATGTCATTGGACAGACAGATTTTTTTTTTATTTGCAGTAGCAGTGAAAGGTGGTTTAACAGCATTTCCCTGCAGAAGGTTATTAGTCATATGTCAAAAGGCATGCTCCATTTCGCTGTCTTCTGTTTGCCTTTCAGCTCCTCTACCGACAGCGCTTTGTATTGTTTGTATCCCATTAGACTCAGCTCTGTTAGAAAATGAAACCGGTACAGGCTCATCAAGCTCTGCCGGCAGCAGTGGCAACGGAGCTGAAAGGCGTAGGTGAGGATAGGTCAGGACAGAATAATTCAGTGGCTTCTGCTCCTGTCAGACTTTCACTGCCTGCGAGTCCAGCTCCACGCTCGCTGTGCCTCGCAGCAAGCAGCAACGTTACTGACAGCAGATGAATGGAGGGCACACGCATCGCCACTGCCATCCATCCATTTGGACATGATTAGATTGCATGTAATCTGTAAATGGTCAGTATAATTGTTATTCAAAGGTCAGACACACAACAACAACCAATACAAAACAAATAGATAAAAAGTTGTTCTACTGTACAGTACTGTATTTGTGTATAGTATTGGCATTCTGTACATTTTATTTTCTGTTATGGATACTTTTTTCTCATTTATTTATCTTAGTGAGTTTTAGTATGCTGTAACATTATTGTATTTCTACTTCTATTCTTATGTCTGTAGGTACAAAAAGTTGACTTAAAGGGATGCTGTAGAGTTTCTGACCACTTGTAGCACTATGTAGCAATGTTTTGACATAGCACACATGTGCTGTGCACACGCACAAGCACGGACGCAATGCACAAATTCCTGTCACTAATCTCACACTGCCACAAATCTAGAGGTGCAGCTAAGAAACGTAGCAATGCAACATCAAAAGCAAGAAAAATGAAGACGAAGAAGAAGTCATAGCAGGTAAAATTGCCGTAACCAATGTTGTTTTTTTAATAGCTTAGCAAATGTTTCATGGAGAAGAAAACACATTTAACTAATCCGTTGTATCTCAAGTACAGACTGTGTTTTGTAAAGTTATTTAATAAGTGTAAATAGAAACTCCCAAAACACTGAATCCTGAATGCAAACCCTTATGACATCATCAGGGTTATTTTCTCCAGCTCACACTTTTTCAAACTGTACTCCAGAGCCACAGAAGAAATGATACAACTGTTTGCACATGATGAGTGGTGCCCTTCATGACAGCTCAGTTGTATTGTCTGTAAAACAGTTTGACTGTCCCTTTAAAACAATACTGTGTTTCATTCTTTAATGTATCCAATGAAGGTATGACAAGACGGAGAATTTCCCTCGATAATAAATGAGCCAAACATATTTACACATCAGCAACGTCACAGCATCAATCAACTACAATGTTTGTAGCCTGTTATTTTATTTTTGAACATTTTTAAAGCTATTTTATGAATATCTTCCACTAGATGGGGCTGTACACACTGTTGAATTTAAGAATTTTGTTTTGATATGATGGAAATATATTGCAGATAGCTTATTGCAGATGTGTATTTGAAATTTCAGGTCTTGCTGAATGACAGTTTGCTGCTGTGCCTGGCACTAATTCCCTCTCTGTGTGTTTGGTGTGTAGTCATCATTTATGAAAATAATAAGAACACTGTACCAGCCAATTTGACTTAGTAACGTCGTGGAGGTTAATCTCTGTGGTTTCACGCAGCAATTGCACATAGCTCCAACATTTATGGATGCATAATCGTCTCGGGAATATCCCTGTACTGACAGTTCCATACAAACTACATGTTATCAGTGTAGTTTCTGGTTTTGTTACACATTAGGGCAGACATTCGTATAAGTTTCCTTCTGCAGAAGATGCTACTTTACAAATGAGTAATGTGAGTGTGTGTCAGCCTTATATTGCTTTAAAAATGGGCTTTTAACAGCCTGTATATGAGTTTTTCCACCATGTAAAGAAAGCCATTCAGAGGAAACTAAATCCTTTAATTTAGTTTTCTCTAGAAAAGTTAAATCTTTATATTTTGGAATGAACTTCTGTGGCTGTTCTGGCTATCAGCACCACAAGTCTTTTATATCCAAACTACACAGCCGTAGCTATCAGTCTTATCAGTCAGACTGTGTGAGACGAGAGTCTTTGATGATTTGTATTTATTGCCACAGCTGTAATCGTGGCTTTGCCCTGTGTGTGAGATGCTATCGGAGCTTTTTCCACCTTCTACATGATTAAACATTTAAAAAAAAGGTGAAACCAGGAGACATTTAATATACATCAGGTTTCTTGGAGGTCATTAACCAAATGTGTAGAGATAAGATACAACTGTGCATAAAACACCCCAAAGTGCCCTTCGGGTGGAAATACTTTCTTAGACCACATTAAATATTCAGTAACTCTGAATATTTAGAATGGATTTATGTCAGCATCAGTAAATAGAGAGACATCTCATCGTTAAATTAAAGCTATTGAAATCTCTTGCATGATGATGTTGCTGCCTCAATTAATTTGTCAATTTTATGCTTCCTGCTAACTGCTTCACGCTTGGCCAGTGTCACTGCTTCCTGTGGGTATTTTATCAAATTTGTTTTGTGCAATAACATCTGAGCAAATTCTCTGTTAAATATTAGTTGTTTTGTAACTTTGTTTTGCATTCAGTAACTTTCATCCATTCACTTATACACATACTACAATCTCTCAAATAAGAGAGAGAGTCTACACATGTAAGTAGGTTGACTGACATGATACTATCGCCTATAGGCGGTATCAGTGAAAGTGAAAATGATCGAGACACTGGGAGCGTGGAAATTTACAGATCACATTTATTTACATCTATCACATTAGTTAACTGATCCAACTGCCAAAACTAACATTAGTTCCTAGTACATGACTGCTCGATTAGATTGAAGAGTAAAAAGATAATGGAGCATGATCTCGGTCTCATCTGTCTCATCTAACCTGATATCAAAATGCCATTTAGTAATAATGTAAGTTGGGAAGATTTCATTACATTAAAAAAATAACATACAGTAGAATAACACCTCACGTTATACTAGTAGCATAAGAATAAGCCACACAACTTTCCTAGTATTTTTTCCTAACATTTCTTTAAAAGATTACTCATTTTGTCGCAATACATCAATGGCCACGTGTCACACTGTAAATGTTAATCAGGTTCAAAGCTGTGATGCTAGTATGCACAGACCCACAACCAGATAAGGACAATAGCTTCGTTAAGGAAGAGTTCAAGGTGTGTATGAAAGTACAATAGCTTATGCTATAAGCAGTTTCTCATATTAATAAGTGGCTTTTAGTTTACTAATTTAGATTTGAATTATATACAAATTGATAAGATTTAGTAGCATGTTCTTGTATATTACCTGCAAATCTTTAACATTTAACAGAAATCAGTTGGAGATGTTGATGAACACCGAGCAAAACTTTTATCCTAACATCTACACTATATGGCCAGTTTGTAACTCAGTTCAAATAAACAAGCCAGTAAAAAGCTGGAGACTGTAACCTGTGCACAGACAATAGAGCTGGAAGATCTACAAACTACATTTAAACCAGCATTTTTGGGTAAGGATGGAAGGAAATCCATCGTACTGCCGTATGCATGATTTTCAATCAGCCTAAGTACAAACAGATACAGATGAGAGTAAGACACCTGGATTTATTTCCAGCGAGTAATCAATGGAAACATCCAGTGATACATAAAAACATTAAATCACGGTGATGTGTCCATTTAACTCAACTTCTGTCCTTGTGTGCAACTGGTGAACATGAACAACCGGTGATACTTGTGGAGCTCTGTTTTCAGTCAGCCGAGGACATGATGATTTCTAGTTTTGAGCAAAGATAATAACAGTACAACCATATACAGTACATCCCGCTAAGCCATAAGCACACATTTCCCTCAGTGCAGATACATATCGGACAAACAACTCTGTTCCCCTGAGTTACTGTGCTGGATAATCCATGCTGTTTTAGGTCCATTACTTCGACTAAGGTCTGTATTTCCATGACAACAAGTTACTGTATCGCTGTCAAAATCAGTGCAGGCTCTAAGCTAATGGGTTATTATTATATGACAGACAATACTGAGTCATTTTCTCTGCCTGGGGCTGATCTCTCCGGCAAGTAATCAGATTGCTCATTCTGTCAGTACCCCTCACCATTCACCCTCTCCTAACCTCCCCAGTCGCCCAACTTCCACAAAACCCAACCTCTGCAGTCACAAACACGATCAGGAGCTCTGAGACAGGGTGGATTGGACCCACTCCTTCCTGGTACATTATTGTAGGCAATTCGATTTTATCGTATTACAGCGTCAAATGTGATCATGTTTAAGCAGGTTGGCTCCATAAATTGTCACGTGACAAATGGTGACTCCAAAGTATCTCACAAGAGAAATTCAACACTCTGGTTGTCTTTTCTACACCTCGACTTCTCTAAAGCCTTTGAATGTTTGGGATGTTTTGATATTTTTTTCACTATCACTGACACATTAACAGATATGTAATGATAAATGCTAAATTGCACTAAATGAAATGTAGCTCACTAGATGAACTGTAATTTGGTTATGCTGACTTTTCATCTAGTGGTATCACTAGGTTTAAATGTATTTTCCAGTACTTTGGTTTATGACTGAATTTCTGTCAGCCTTAGCTTTGCAATGATTTGTTTCTTAATGAATAGTTTGTACTTCTTGTGTAAAGCACCAGCGTCTCAACTGGTGAACATTACACGTCTCTGTGTAACATGTCAGGAACTTTTCTCCTTAAAACGTAAGGTTAGCTCAAGGTTTTTAGGTAAAGATTTAATTGTTTGGGTGAGTTGAACAAAATGTGTAATCTAAAGCAAGACTGGGCCAAAACCTCAATCCAGCCCGGTCACACTGTCTTGTTCTTTACTTCATTGATTGCTGTCTTGATGATTGATAGCCAATCGCTTGTTATATAATCCTGGTTAACATCAAGGTCTTTAAGCAAATGACTTGAACCTATCTTTTGTCCAAAAGAGACAAGAAACAAAGTATCTCATTATGTGTATGTTTTTCGGTTTATGGAAACATAAAGGAGGAAAAAGCAAGACAGTATTTAAATGCATTGGTTGACATCTAAAACCATCGCAAACCAACAGTAACATTAGACTGAATTAAATATGTTATTTTGTAGGAGAACTGAGGTCACCAGGAGCCTGCTCTTTGTTAGGTTTCACTTTCAAAGTCATTTTTGCAGTTGTGCTCTGAGGGGAAGCAAGTAAGAACTTTTCTTTCATCAGTAAACAGCACCAGCAAATTTGATTCCATGGTTCACAGAAAGCTTCTTATGGAATTCATGCAGGGAGGACGGTGTCAAAATAATTTATGTTAATAGCACTGGGACACGTTTTTTTTCCAGGAATAATACTGAGAGACATATAAATGAATCACCAAAAAGCCTTTGGGAAAGTTTCTGGATCGTGCACTTCAACAAACAACAATTTCTGTTTTACAGAACCCTTCATTTAAATTTGTTGTCCAAATTATACCTCTGCAAAAAGTGCATACTTTTTAAGAGCACTTTTGTATTATCAGTAGTCGATATGAATGTTTCATTTTGTGCCACTTAAATAAGTGTTACTCCCTGGGCTAATGTAAATCACATTTTTCTTCACTTTTCTCAAAATGTATGTTTAATTTTGCTGACTCAGATGATATCACCTCAGAATGAAGACTGCTGCTTTTACAACATGTACAAACTAAAACTATTTAACTTATAGTAAAGAAAATAAATACATTATTTTAGATTATGGAAATGCAGTGAGTATCACACCCTTATTATACATGTGACAAAGAAGAATAACTTTCATGTTATGAATATGACATTGCAGCTGCCTCATCGTTTTTACGCTGGTCTCATGGGCAACCATCTGTAGATATGATATAAAGCAACACAACATCATGAGAGCATTTCAGTGGCACATCAGTGCATATGCGCACCTGTATGAAGGATAAGCCATCAGTCAGTTAATAAATATGTTTGTTAAAGACACTTAACATCAATTTATTAAACTAGAGTCCATCTCTTTAAAATATGCTACTTAAACTCTCTTAGTTACAACAACACAGTTGCGATAATTGTACAATAATGTTAGTAAGCTATAAGTCACCTAAAATGGCTTGAGATAAGAAAAGTGATGAAAAATTGTGCAAACAGTAAACCAGCTATAAATATACTAATATTTAACGAACATAGTTTTACAGAAATACAACATTAAATGATGCGCAATGGTGCTTTAAAGATGAGGTATGATATTATATTTATTTTTTAAAAATAACTAAGGATGGTAAAATCCCTTTGAATTTTTCATAGGGAATTTCTACAGGTCCTCTTCAGGTATAATACATATAAATAATGTCTAATAATAATAATAATAATAATAAATAATCTTTAATGAGTGAAAATAAGGACAATAGCAGATTGAAAAAAACTGTTTTTTTTTTTATTTGGGGACTATTGTTTCATGTATTTATGGGATACGGAGAAGTATGGGGTGGATAAAATCCTTTGACTGCCCGAAGAAACCTACTGGTGCTCTTGAGCAAGGCACCGAAACTACCTGCTGAACATCCTCTGTTGTGCAAACAGTGTGGTCGGTGCTGAATAATCTTCACTGTACTGACAGATCCTGCCGCTGTTGCCTAGTTTTCTGTACTTCTGATCCCATTTCAAAATCAGTGTGCCGCAATTAATCCACAATTACGCGCGTTTATTTAACCCCTGCCTGCAGTTCTACTAATCATACACAGACGTGCACCAACGTGTTGTTTTAGCCCACATTTCTTGGCGGACTAAAAAGCTGCATTCCGCCCCACCCCTTACAAACATCATCATTACCACTGTACCTAAATCAGGAAGCACGGACGCACGTATTTTTTTTTCCTTTTTCTCTCTCTGTGTGTGTGTGTGTGTGGTGTTTTTTTTTTAACGGAGACACTTTGGTGATTACAACAGCGGGGAACCATAAAGGGGAAAAAAGCCTTATCGTGTCTGTCGTTGACGACCACCGTCCACCGCTGTTGAGAGAAGACTGACAGTTGGTTTCATCCAGTGCAAGGCTCCGCTTTGGATGCATTTGACACAGACTAACCGGAGAAGGGTATGTGCACAGTCCAACTGGTAAAATTCACAGAAACGAACATGAGGCGCGAGAGAGACGGTGTAAAGACAGTTTCACTCATACGTTTCTGTCGCCGTTTCTTTCCACCGCACGATCCGCGGCGTGATAATAGTATACATGCTATGTACGTCGACTTGTTTACTGTGCGTACGGGCCGTTTCGAAACCTGCTGGGAAGAATATGATAAGAATGTCATTGTGGTGCTCGTCAAAGTCAACATAACTCACGTAAAGCATACGCAATGAGTGCTGTTTAATGAGCAATACTGTCACCAGACAGTGTCACTGCTTTGTCATGTGCTTTGACAGTGTCGCCCTCCCCAACCACCACCACTACTATAACCACTACCCATCCTGCTGGCTTCTTTTTTCCCTGAACCAATCCCGGCTAAGATTTCTCGCAGTTTATTGCTTCTTTGATTAGTGGCAGTATAATACGCAATATTGAGTGACACCCAATGCGTGACGTCAATCTTTAGACAGTTTTCCTCAATTCGGCGAACATACAACACGTCAGGATGGACATTAACTGAATAAAATACGAAGTTTTGTAAGTGCTCCTCGCTTTTTTCAACTAGAAACCTCGGTATGTTTTGGTAGCAGCAGGACAGGAGGTAAACTGCATCGAATATGCGTGTCCATAAGTAAAGTTTATGCCGAATTGATCAGTTACGTCAATAGATTCTTCCGGTTTTATAAATTATACTACATCAGGCTTTGCAACATGCACCGAAGCGTATCATCTTTAAAACGGAACTATTTTATATTCAGTTTTGTGTCTGTAGTGCTAAGGGGGGTGTAACATTTTGGTTGAATGTTGTTTGTTATGTATTAAGTATTCCAAACTCTTGGGATTACTTGCATAATATTGTTATGCATACTCATCAGTCTTGTGAGTGACAAGATAAATGCATGAAGGTCTTGTCATGTGACCTTTAAATAGTCAGTGCACTTGAAATCAGACTGTAGATTCTATAATCTGCATGATCATCATTGCTATTAATTTTTTATAAGAGTAGAAAGTTGCTTAATGTTTGCAGTTTTTCCTAAACATCAGTAGGGTCATTTTTCGTGGCTTATGGTTTAAACGTAATGTATTGGCCAGTGGATAGACTGTTCGGTAATCTTTTAGGACACGAATATACATTGTAATGTCTGAAAGAAATTAAGTATTACATCACTTTGCAGCAGGTCAAGCTCCACTCGTTACTCAATTTTACATAAAAAAAGTGAAGGCCTGTAACAGAAACCGCACAGGCCCTATTTTAATGAACAAAGAAGCTGTTTTACTGTTGGTGGAAAGAGCAGCAGTATGAAACAGTCCCACACGATCCTGTAATTAGAATTAGAATTGTGTATTTATTTAACATTACTTTGTTAAAAAGAGAGACTGAAAACTGTGGTATTATCCTTACTTACTGTCGCTGCTATACACAGCCTATAAATAAAGTACACTCGCGTGAGTGGCTGCTTATGTTGGAACTGCACTGACTTATTTAAGCCTGCGTCTCGGGATGTCCTCTAGCCAGGGAACATTCTGCAAGTTAACCTCTCGCTGTGTTTGGTACAAATTACACATAGGGTTAATCCTCAATGGGGTTTTTTTCTATCAGAAGATAGAACACAAAACAAATCATGTTAGCTGAATAAGTGGGAAATCTCCTTTTCATCATATCAGTTGCATTGTGAAACTGGAATATCATGCCAGAGCCATTTCAGCATCGTCAGGTAATGTGATTGTAGCAACGCTGCGTTTGTGATACAGATTGGCTCTGCAGTGGTCGACGTCTCTGTGGTGTGATCTTAAGGATTGTTTAGAATCTCAAGGATTACCGTGTGCATAGGAAAACGCGTATTGACATGTACGCAGAAAAAATGCCAACAGTTGTAGCTTAACCTTCACCCACTTACAGGAGAAAGCTCTGTTTGCCCGTGACTGCCTGCATTCCTTTGCTTTTCATGGGATTTGCCTCGACTCAACGTGGAGAAAAAATGCCAAGAGGTTTGCTTAGTCGTCACGTGTTTCACTTGGCATTCCTTTGAGTGCATGAACAAGACAGGCGTATAGCACCTTCAGTGCAGTTTTGCAGACCGTTACGTAAGAAGTTCGGTGCTCTTTTGGAATTTTCCATACTTTGTGACGTTTTCCATGACTGCATGTGCACTACATCCACATGCTGTACGCTTTGCAGGTGATAAGCTGCGGTTAGTCAACTTCCGTCCTCAAACTCACAAACTTCCTCTCTTATCTCACTTCCCCTTCTGTCTGCCCCTGTTCCTGGCAGACAGGTTCAGTCACATTACTTGTTATACAAACACACTCTTTCCAACGCAATAGTTTTGTTAGTTTTGCCCCAAGGCGTGGTGCTCGCAGTCAGCGCTTAGCGCTACGCTTAACGGCATATACCATCAGCCATGGTGGTGTCACAGCCTGCAATGTGTCATCTCATCATAGTAATCACAGCAAGTGAGATTTTGCCCCCACATCCAAGTTGAGAGGGTGTAGTTCAGATTATAGCAACCCCCAGGTGGCTGCAGTTGTGTAGCTCCATTGGTGACCATTAAGCTTACACTTCAGGCTCGAGACTGTATTACTAGGACACCCCAGGGAGTGACAGGAGTTGCCCATGCATAACAAAGCAAAGCAAATAAATGCTTGAATAACCAAAACAATAGCTATACACAGCATTGGAGCCCTGGGAGTACTGTTTTTCCCACTAGAGTCTAATGTTCTCTTAGAACCATATGTTCTCCTTCAAGAGGGAAGTCCCACAGCAGTGTTCTTAGAAATTCAAGAAAAGTTGCGCATGAGTGCAACAGATATGTTTGTACAACTTTAAATCAAGGGGTTTGACA
The DNA here is from genome assembly GCA_032362345.1 of Sandelia bainsii. NCBI lineage: Eukaryota > Metazoa > Chordata > Actinopteri > Anabantiformes > Anabantidae > Sandelia > Sandelia bainsii. The sequence goes on along the minus strand of JAUMHL010000009.1, from coordinate 19,268,198 downwards.
GAAGTATGGCAGAACCACCTCCAGGTCTTTTATCTGCGTGATTAGTCATGGAGCAATGAGGGAACAGGCTACACCTGACCAGGCAACTGATTGCAAGCCATTTGTTCCATCATTTATGAGCCACTCAAAAGGGGTTGTGTGTATGAAAATGGCTGCAATAGCTAAATGGTTAATGTCACACTTGTGAAACCCCTTTACTAAAAGCTGAAGGTCTTGTGTGTTTCATTTCAAATTCATTGTGGTGATGCACAGAAGCCAAACGCCAAAACTTAATCAGTGTTTCAATATTTACGAACCAGTGCTCTTAAAACGTATTTGCCCCCTTCCTGGTTTTATTATTTTTTTGTTTTTTGTCACACTTGATTCAGATCAGTAAACACATAATATAATATTACACAAAGATAACCTGAGTAAATACAAAATGTAGTTTTTAGATTATGATTTTTATTAAGGGAAATAAGCACAGCTAAAAAAAGAAACTGTCCAGACCTGCCTGGTCCTATGTAAAAAGTAGTTGCATAATAAACCTAATAACTTGTGCCACCCTTGGCTGCAACAGCTGCAGTCAAGAATTTGCTATAACTGGCAATGAGTCTTGGAGGAATTTTGGCTCACTCTTCTTTGCAGAATTGTTTTAATTCAGCTACATTGGAGGGTTTTTCGGGCATGAATGGCTTGTTTAAGGTCATACCACAGCATCTCAGCCGGATTTAGGTCCAGACTTTGACTAGGCCCCTCCAAACCCCCCGTCCTTGCTAAATTCAATTCAATTCAATTCATCTTTATTTGTATAGCGCCAAATCATAACAAAGGTCATCTCAAGGCACTTTACAT
>JAUMHL010000009.1:19249265-19267064 GCA_032362345.1 Sandelia bainsii | reverse complement strand
ACTTCTTCTGGCGATGCCCCCTACGGACCGTCACCCAGCCGGCCTGGTTTCCCGGCTGCTCGAGAACTGCCGGGGGGTGGCTAAGAGGAGCTAAGCTAACAGAGGCTAAGCTAGGTGGCTCCACACCGGCTACTGAGACCTGGCTAGCTGGGTTATTTTCCATGAATGAATGAACTGGGATTAACCCCATTTTTTAGAAAGCTGAGTTCAATTTCACTTACCACACAAATATGCCAACAACACAGCACTTTTTCACAGCACTGTAAATGCCCAACACAGTATCTGAGGTCTCCAAGCACAAGGTGACATCCTTAACGGTCTTTTGGGTCTTTTCAAACGTCAGTCCAACACCCAACACTTTTCAAACACGATATAGATTTGTTCTGGCAGTCTTGTAGAAAAAAAAGCATGACTGCACTGAAACAGAAAGATGGAACTGAAGTGAGGAAACTGAAACCAGCCAGGCTGGATGTCAGTGTGAGCTTATCGCTATGCAGTTACATGCCCTTCCTCAAGAACAGATGCTGACCTTTGACCTCAACTTTCTAGTCAAGAGTGGAGGACTTTCAGTGGTAGATAGGCAGTGTGTGTGACTTCATCACTATTTCTGATCTCATCACTCTCCGTTGTGTCCCCCCTCTCTGCATCCACAGATGCACACACACACACGCACACACTTATGCTCCGTATTCATTACGTAACTGACTCTCACAGCAGGGCATAACATAGTGCAGTCACTGAGAGCAGCTGGAAAGAAACCATTGTCTTGCATGCACAACAGAAAACTTAAAGTGAAACAGAGGAACCAGGCGAAGGCAAACAGACACACACACACACACGTGTTTTTACAGCTTTAGTGGTAGAATGAATGGTTTTCAGCATGTTGTGCAACATTGTCCCATGCATTAGAAGATCAAATATGCAAGAGGTGGTTATAAATAAATGTACCGCAGATACCGCTGGAATTCATGTGTTTCTTGCTCGTAGGTTTGTGTGTGTGAGAATTGTATATGAGGGCATGACTAATAAGAGACGACTTGGGACGGGTTCCACTTTCGCTGGGTTGTTTTTACTGTAGCCCCACAGCTTCTACAGCTGTAGTACAGCCCCCCAGTGAGGAACAAACATAGCTGAAGAAAAAATTAATCAGAGCAGGGTTAATGAATGTCACAGAGCAGTAATAAAATATGTGGTGAAAGCCCTTCAGCATATCAGAATATCTGTGGTTCAAGTTTGGTTGTTAATTACCATAGTTTATATAACACAGTGTTGCATGTGTTTGATAATTAGTCTTTAAAATTAACAATTGTGTCACTGACATGATTATATAAGGTTGTAGAGATAAGCCAGGGAGATATAATGTGCAGGCAAAATGGACAATTTACTGAATGTAAACACAATAGGTGCAGCAAGGTGGGCACACGTAGTTGTTGCATCAGGTTAAATGAAAATATGGAGGATAATTAGTTCATAGTTGATTTCCCATCATTTTGTCAGTTTTTTCCTGGTACATTTTAGACAAACTGTGCTGTCTGTAGCTTGACATCACTGAACTGACCCAACACCTCTACTGAGCCTAATGCTACTGCCTTATGTTAAACCTGTACAAACCATTTCTGCACAGATGGAAATACAGTTTTATGAAATAGTGGGCTAACTTTTGAGTGTCATAAGTACTGGGTGGCAGCTACAGTTGATATATCCAAAATTTAAGTACTTGTGTAAGTAAAATATATAAGTGTAGCCTAGCAGTAACAACCTTTGCTTCTACCAAGCTGGAATTCAATAGGCACAGGTTCAGTGGGATAGTCTGACATCTTGGGAATCCACCTATTTGCTTTTTTTTAAGAGTTTGGTGAAAAGGTTGACACCACTCTCATGTATGAGTGTTAAGCTCAGAGCTAAAGTTAGGAGATGATTAACTTATGTAAACACTGTAAACGGGGAAACGGCTAGCCCAGATTTTTGCAAAATTCAAAAACATGCCTTCCTGTAACACCTGTAAAACCTACAATATTCTGTATGTTGTACATTAATGCATCAACAAACTAAAAAGACATTTCATGGTCTTAGAAGAAGTTATGTGGTGTAGCTAAGCATTTCCTACCAAAACGGATCCCGTGCTTCCATTTATCCATCAGCTCCAGCTCCGTGTAGCGTCTCATCTTGTTGCCTGGCAACCTCACAGAGATGACACAGTTCTGGGAAGTCACTGCAATCAAACTGTTGATCACTTATAAATGGTTATAAGGTGCAACACCCCAGGAAACCACACATTGTCATTTTACATTACTGTTTGCACACTTTTTAGCAGAGTGCCTCCCTCTTCAGTGTGTATTTGTTTATTAAGTCACTTAACACAGAAGAAATTAGGTGTTATGGATAATTTAATAATCCAAAGCATTATGAAATAACAATAAAGCACCAAAGTGATTTCCTTAGTCAACAACATGCCATATTGAGGAATTCATCCAAAATTAATTCACACTGCAAAAGTGATAACATATATGGGCCCTAATTCCTTTGACAACTTTGACAACTAGTGGTCCTGGGGATTTTGTCAACAGTTTTGTCAAAGTTGTTCAAATAGAAGGCCTACTTTTTTCCATGGATTTTGCAATTATATGTAGAATATTTCCACTTTGACCGAACTATGTTTGAACAGTGAATGTATAAACCTATGATAACATGATAAGACATTGACAGTGCACAGTAGTTTCTGTTTCATTTCCTGTGGATAAGCATCTTAGTGAGTTTAATTTTTGAGTAGAGGCAGTGACCTAAAACCCTCTTAAATTGCAAAAGAATGAAATCCCACCACCATGAAGTTCATATTAGAGGAATATTGTGTAATGTGCCATTGTGGGAAAATGTAATGCGTACTATATGGGTAAGAACATTTTGATGTAGTAACATGTTACACAGAACAAAAATGCACAATATTGTTGGCTCTTCACACTCATCTTTTCTGTGAGTCACAAACCTATAAAAATCAGTTTCATGCCTGGTGACCCTGTGTTTGAGGAAGTTTCACTAACACGGAGTAGGCAAATCTTGTATGCAATATTTTTTTCATAATTGTTTCTCCGAAGCTACAGAGGTACTTATTGCACATTGATAAGGCTAAGCCTGAGTGTGGCGAATGATATTGTTTCCATACCTGATTGTTCCCAAGAGTTTTATTGCTTTTTGTTGTCATCGTAGAGTAATCCATTTCCCCCATTTGTCAGCATTATAAAACAAAAAGCTCATCTGATCCTGACAGGGAGTTTTATATTGCAGAAAGGTAATATCCCTTTCATCTTCACAGGCCTACAGTTAGTGAAATAAATAGCCGTACCACCTCTATTGTCATTGTAAAATAAAACGGGGTTTTTTTATGCGTTGATAAAATGTAATCTGGACCAAAATTTGTATCAGAGTTGCTAGAAAAGGTAGTCATTACTCATCCTTCTCCTCTATTTGTTATATGCTGATATCACATTTCTCTCTTTTTCCACAAAATGTAAAAGCACTTAAAATGTCCTTTACCAAAAGCGCATCTTTTAAATGTGATCTCTGTTACATTGTTCGGGCGTGAAAACTGAAATAGTCACGGAGAACGTTTTTGAGCTAATGATCCACATTTCTTATCCACATGTAAAAACATTAGTGGCTTATGAGGATGTGGATTTGAAATAGCCTTAGGTAATGGACGACTCAGACAGATAAAATTGCTCATATGTATTGCATGGATCTGCTTTGAGTGGGAATGGATTCTTCCAGGTGCTTGCCTGTATGTAGCCACACTATAACAAGACCTTTTTCAATCCCAATGATTTATTTAAAAGGCAAGCAAACGTTTCAAGCGATGTACTCAGACACACCTGGCAATTAGCTTTTACTTTTACAGGTTAAATTGGGAAGGAGCAATTGAATTTGACATTTTCTCTTGTTAGTTTTTTTCCCAACACATTCCTACAGCATCTCTTTCTAATTACAGGGCAATGTGTGTAGTAAAAAGATACACACGCAAACAAGTGTGTTTTTTTTTTTTGTTTAGTTGTTAAGTACTGCTGCTGAGTTGTAATGCAGCCTTGTATCGCACACCCTCCCCCCCCCCCTCCTGTTCTGCATCTCCCTCTCTCACATTATGCAACAGACTTTTCTTGCAAGTCCTTGCAGGATCTCAGCTTTGATTGTGTAACATTTGTATGTGAAACTGGCTGCAAAGCCTCATGTTCAGTCTCACACAGAACTGCTGCAACTTCTCCCCACATCAAAGTATCATGTTGGGCCAAGTCCATGGAATGCTCACATTATTGATTATGTAGACGAATGTTATAAAAAGATATATGCATATGCATAACTGCACAGAGATAAACCAGGGTCTTTGTTATTCTGTCAAATATTGTGACCAGCGTTCTGCTGTTTCCTGGAAGTTTGTTGGAAGTCTACTGTCCACAATCTTCTCAGGAGCTGTCACAGTAATGTGGATTATTTGTCATGTAAATATGTAATGTGATTCCTTAGATTCAGGAAAGGGATCTTGAACAAGGACATTGATTATCTTCTTTATCCTTAAAATACTCTGACAGGATCAAAAAGGTTTTACCACGCTGCAAGAGTCAATGCTTTAGCCTGACTTGTTCTTTGTAACTATAGTGTTGTTAGCATCATACGATTCTTGACAGGTTCATGTGAGTTTAGTTGATTTAGTCCTGTAATCCACTTAAAGACTTCCTTAAAGCAGAAACAACAATGAACTAAGCTCAAACTTCAAAAAGAACAAGCTTATTTAAAGCTGCACTAGTCCATATTTGTATATCACCAGCAGATCAAATGACAACATGAAATGTGAGAGTTGTTGCTTCTAGTGGTGAACTCATAGAGAATTATCCCAACTCTGTAATGTCTTCTCAGATCTTTGGAGCATGTTAGCATCTTGTTTTCATCACCCATGACTTGGAATGCAGCTATAAACAAGTTTCCTTAAAGCTACAGTAACATTTTTCATATAGTTAAAGTAGAAATAGCTTTGAATATGCTTATTATGTAAAGAAGGTGATGAAGTCAGACCCACAGAACAGCACTGCCAGCAGTGCAAAGATATTTGCTTTTAAACGTTTTTGAGTGAGGCTCACGTTCGTAACCAATCATAGAATTTCAACGATTACTATTTAGTTAGTAAGTTTTCACTATTCTTATATTGTATCTTGATAATGTCTGATAGCTAGAGGGCTGAGTGGACCAGTTTGGGTTGCTCGATTGTATTGAAGTCTCATGTTAGCAGTAGCTTATGTTGCATACTGTAAAGAAATGGTGCATTTTTTCAAACTGCTGCACAACTTCAAGACATTATTGTGTGTACAGTGTATATTATTCAGAATATAATCACATTTGTCCCCCATTGACTAATAATGTGCACTGTGTAAAACTTCTGCCTGTGGTTAACAGTGCCTCCCTCTGCTCTCTGGTCAGAGAACAACAGATGTACAGTAAGAACACCTCTAAGTGGTTAATATTTTTCTTGACTGCAGGCACACAGAAGGTTCTGGGTTATATTTAATTAACCTGACTTGACAGTTAAATAAAGCAAGTAATGTGTTTATTCATGGTGTGAATATGGCCGTGCAATAATTATTTCATTTTTATACATTTTTAATAGAGACTGAACAAAGCCTTACCAGATTTTTTCAAACTGATTGACCTGTGAATAGGGAATGTGAGAGGTTTGGTGCATTTAAAATGGACTAAAACTGACACATTCTTAATTCTTAAAATAGTTAAGATCCTTTTTCTGAATTATTTGTTTTTGTATTGAGAGTTTCCTGTCTGTGAATCCAATCATAATGTTAGAAGCTAGTGCCAACATCAATATGGACCATGAACAGATCATCAATAAACCTCATTACCAAACATTTCCAGTATAAACAGTTTTGACACTGCAACATAGTGTCCATGTAATGATATGAAATGAAGAAAAACCAGAAAAGAAAATAAGGTGGGTGTCAAAGATGATGAAAGGCTTTTTGATGGCTGCACAACTCTCCTAAAAGCCAAACGTGATTATCTGAAAGTAAAGCAGAGTGGTTCAGAGGAAACTTTTTTTTTCTTAGTGGTGAATGCAGCCTGAGCCTTACATTCATGCAACGTTCAGTGCTTCAGTTTGATAAATCAGTTTTACGTGTGTTCTGCTCCAAATATATAACAGTGACATCCTTACATAATTTGGAGTCTTTGATTTGCTGAATTTTCATCATTGTAAATGTTTTTTGTTGGTTGATTGTATGAGACCACTCTTTATTTCACAGGCGTTTCTCACTTCCTCCACATAAAGAACATTCTGTCATGTACTCTTCTTCCCTTTAGGGGAGTTTTCCTATCAGGACTACCTAACAGGCAATAGCCTGCTGGCTGGAGTCAGTTTGCTGTCTGTTTTCTGCAGTTATTGCAGCAGCACTTGCATTGGATGTGTACTGCTGACCGAAGTAATGGGGTTGTCAAAGATAAAGTGACACAGGAAACCACGCACAGTGTCCTATGTGGTCATACGATATTGTGTGGTTGTTGGATGCTAATAATTATTTAGAGAAATTTTAAAGCCTGTTTTACAGCAGCATTTTGTGTGATAAAGAAAAGCTGCCATTCAGTTTTTTTTCCCCATGACTAGCACACATTTAGTTTGGCAGAACAGCAGATAATGGTGAGCATGAGACTAATCTTCAAAAGCCTGCAGCAAAATAATAATTTGGCATTGAAGCAGGTGCATCGTCATCGTCTGTGGAGAAGTGTATCAGATTCAGAGTTGACACTAATGTAGTAGCTACTAATTACTGACAGGCTGTGCTTTGCACCACGGAGCGAAACAGACCATCAGCACAAAACGCAAAACAGATTTTTTTAAAAACAAAAATAGACAACACTGCAACTTCTGTTACAGAGTCAAACAATGCCTTATAATACCTATTACTTTCCTCAACTTGTGTTTTTAATGTCTTTTAACATAAGACAAGTAGGTAAACAACACATTTACAAATTCATATTACCAAGTCCACAAGTGTCAACTGACACATCTAATCTCTTTGGTTTGGTTCAGATAAACCCTATTGTGTTTGCTTATTTGTGGCAGCTGTCAGTCAAAATGTAATGTGGACAACAGAGCTCAGATGCAGTTTGTTTAAATCCATCTCCTTATTGTGAACCACTCAGGAAGCGGTCATATGATAATCGTTCTGTACAAGTGTCATATAGTCTATATTAAGATCAACGTAACCATGGTAACACCTATGTATGTGCATCAACGTGAGTATTGCATTTTGGATGTTATATCAGAAAATGTAAAGCACTTAAAACAGCGATATTGCTGTAAATAGTACCTGAAACAAGACCAGGGAATTATGTATGTTTTTATTGCCGTGTGTGAAGCTGTACAACCACACACTCACTCGAGGTAGCCTCTCTTGCTTAGATAAGGAGGAGTATGTAATATTAACTATGTGTCGTTTACTGTTGTCTCCTGGTTTAAACTCAGTCTCTGTTTTTCTTACAGTCTCTGTCAGCAGCATGGGCCAGCATCTAGGAAAGAAGGAATCACCCATGGACAGCGAGGTGAGAGTCTTCACTGAACTGGTGGCACTTTAATGTCTTGTTTTGTGCACAAGGAATAATAGCAGTATCTTGAAATACATGTGCTTGTAAGCATTCCCGCAACTGCGCTCTGAGAATGACGCATGTGTTGAAGAATTTTCTTTAAACCATATCAATGTGAAACCTGGCCTTTATCAGCGGGACTTTGGACTGTGTTGCATATAAGCTGCCAGGCCCTTTCACTCAAACTGATTTATTTTCTTTACTGAGCCTGCAGTCAGACCTTTAACCACTTTTGAATATGTCTTAAATATCTATCTTAAGTGACACAACGTGAAAGTGAAAATGCTGAGTTCTTCAGAAGAAGTGTAGATATATGCACAGACTATTTATGTTTCCAAGTTATTTGATTATTATTTTTAAGCTGCGTATGTGTTTGCGGCTACAACTGCTTACTCTCTCTCACCTCTGATGCTTAGATCACAAATCGAGGCTTTGTGATAAACACTGCCACAGCATCACTGTATCCTCAAATAAATTGAACAGGATACTTACAGCAGGAGCATAACAGGGATGAGTTTGCAAATGGTGAGTGTATGACTTTGCCTGTACATTTTTTAGGTATATATTATTTTGACTTAAAGGTCACTGTAGACGCATAAGGACTAAGTACAGTGTGAATAAAAAACACTCTAACATGATCTGAATAGTCCATTTTAACCACTTTTCTACAAACATCCCACTCTTAATTAAGCCCTGCTGTCATGGCAACACTTTGTGCATGATGAGCCTCCATGGCTCTTGGAGCACGGTAATTTCCCCTCGAAACCACAAGCCTCACTGCAACAGTGATCCACAAGAAAACTAATTTGAACTGGAGGGAGTCAGTAGGTGATTGTGTGCATCAGTGCTGACACAACACTTCAGGTGCACACCTGACTCTTACCTAACCATGAGCTTTGGCTTCTTGTTTATCAGGACTCTGATCAAAAGATTCACATTTCTAACACTGATCATTGACCATTTTTCTTTCTGAACAGAAGTGAATGTTCTTTTGATGTTTCAGTGCACTTATATTGCAGTGCGAGGTGCTGTGCTTAGAACATAGAGAGTTGTTATGCCACCTTAAGAACTGTGTTTGCTACTGTTACAGAAGTTTGTTCTGTCTGTTGTTCAGCTATTGCACTTGAAAGCATCAGGTTGGATCAGTGAATTTACACTAAACATAGAACAATAAACCCTAGCAGCACTACAATGTGAATAAAAGATATGATCACACATGAAATAAGCTTGAAGGTCTAGTGGGAAATTATGTGCTACAAAAAAATGGTCTGCCGCTAAGAGTGCTGAAATTAAATAGAGCAAATATGTTAGAGAGATTTTGTTTTGTTTTTACAAAACTTTCTGCTCTGTGAGTGCAGAAATTACAGGCCAGATCCTCTTTCACACTCTGTATGCAGAGTGCGAAGGAGGATCAGGCTTAAACTAGGACAGTAATGTAATTTAATGACATCATGTAATTAGCCGCAGTCTGGTTTAAGTCCTTTTTGTCGCAGCATTTCAACATTACAGCAGATATAATGGGTTTGAGCCATTAGGGTTGAGGCTGCAATCTGACTTGAAGAGGGTGCAAGCTTGTTGTGAGTAGACCTGACCCCAGACTAAGCAAGGAAGTGTAGACTGGAAAAGAAAAAAGAAATATGGAGGATGAAAGCCATCTTTAATGTCAGTATTAGAGGCTGTGGGCAGCAGCGTAAACTCTGTGTTCTTCTTGTGTGGTCTGGCTCAGTGCCTGTACAGGCAGAATGATCGTGTTGACGTGCTGGGGAAGAGGGGAGCCCGAACCAGCAGGGAGGCTGATGGCTTAGCCCACAGATGATTTGTTTCCTCTGCCTGCAAAGCACACTCTGGAGAGAGAAGAGCAGCAGCCAGAGAAGTGGATTAATTTGTTAAGTGTGAAACTGCTAGAAGAGACGCCGCGGCAACACTGTTTCTTTAGCTTCATATTTATGTTGTATATCTCTACATGTCAATCATTTGTTTTTCCCTTTCTTTTTGGCTTGGTTTTTGTGACATCAAAGTCAAATTAAAGGCCTAGCAGAACTGCCAGTTGTCATAGCGACGGTCAAGCAGGAACAGAGCGTGACGGAGTGAGGCAGGTTGTGTTCAGATGCTGTTATCTGATTCGTGAGCCCTCTCCCAATCCCCTAGCATTTCAGGAAGTGTGAAATGTGCCCGTATCTCACACCTCAACAGAGGCTCTGACAAAATGTTTCTCTTTCAGCCATCTCAAATGTTCACACCAATAACATTTGAGAGCCTTAAACCCCATGTGGAATTACAGGATAATAACAATGGCCCTCTATTTTGTGTTTTTTTTTTGCCAGAGTAGACACATAAACAGAGTTTGGTCAAGTGTTCAATATTTTAAACAAACTAGAACTCCTGATCGATCTAAATTCATGACTACAGTAACTCCCCAGTTGTAGGGGGTAGAGTACAGTAACAGGATAACAAGGAAATGTTAGCCTGTCACTGTGTGCAAAGCCTACAAATCCTTGAATCAATAGATCAAAATAGACAGTCACATGGTTACTTTAAAAATCAATCATTACAAATAGCATTTTGTGTGATCTAACTCTTTCAGTTGACACTAAAGGGACAAATCAACCAATAGTGCAACCGATTATTTACTATAAAATATATATATATATATATTTACCCAGTTGCAGAGCTCCTTTTCTGAACCGATTGTGTTGCTTGTACAGATTAATAGCCAACCACACACTATGTGACACGTCATGTTGAGACATTTCCTGCCTACAGTGAAAGGAATTGATTTTTCAGCCATCTCAGACATCCAACAGTGAACCTCAGGATGTGGTATCAAAGTCTCAGAGCATGTTTTGTTTTTTTTCCAATTGGCGCTGAATAGTCAGAAATAAATCTATCAGAGACAAGACAGAGATGAGAATTTATCCACTGACAACAACATAAAGAGAAAAGAATGCAGTGCAGCCAATTTGCATTTTGAGTTAAGGGCACAAAGTAACTGTCACTTTGCTCAACTTGACTTGAAAAAACTTTTTTTTAAGTGCCTACCTCTGGCCCCTGCTACATGATTACTACTAAAAATATAAAAATAAGAGAACACTTAAATGACACGTCAAATCTTAACTATTGTGCATTGTATAATTTGTTGAAAACATGATGACACAACAGTGATCATTGTAAACCAAAGTCATCAACACATGGATGGCTGTATTCGAAATCACACTGAAAAGCAAAGTGAAAAATTAAAATCAAAGGCCGATGCAAGTTGTGGGAATTTCATCACGGCAACTCATGGTTACTCAAAAGTGTGTATGGCCCCTGCATGCCTGTATGCACTCCTAACAACATCTGGGAATGCTCCTGATGAGTCAGCAGGTCAGCCAGCTCTCCTGTTGTTAGGGACAGTATCCTGGTATCCTCCTGGAGGAGGTTCATTGATGTACTGAAGGAGGACATGCAGACGGTTGGTGTGACAGAACAGGATGCTAGGGACAGGGTGAGATGGAGGCAGATGATTCGCTGTGGCGACCCCTAAAGGGAGCAGCCGAAAGAGGAAGAAGAAGACAATCCATGTTCATATATGGTGTTGTAAGTAATTCTGGGAAATGTAGGAAATCGGTAGCAGATGAAAAAAATAGACAGTGTGCAATTCATTTTGTGAAATAGAGGAAATGACTCACTGAAGGAGAATTAGTACATTTTGTACAGGTGGGTGAACAAATAAAATACGAAACTTGTGTCACCATGTAACTATGACTAAATGTACGTTACATACAAGAACAAATTAATGAACAATGATTTTTTTCTCAATTTCTTTCAATTTTTTTTTACTTCAGGTTGTTATTGTCGACTGTGATAGAGACGAGCTAAAAGTAATGGTCCTGATTGTTTCATAACATACATTTCTAAACTGGCAACACATACTCACATTTACGAGATGGCCACGAGGCCTGAAACAACCAGAAATATCAGATTAAAAAGGTGACCTTTGGTGCAAAGCTTTGTTCAGTGTTAACTAGATTACAGCAAGCAAAACTAGTGTGCTGCGTGTTGCAATAGTTGTTTCTATGGTAAAAAGAGAAAGAAATTCATGCACTTGTTTCCGCTTGCTTGGTAAAATACTGAGTGTGTTTCCTAATTGTGGATGTGCTATTTTTTGTTTCTTTGCGATTTTTGTGTTACATGTTCTTCTTAATCCAGTTGTTGTCGTTACTGTATGTTTTTGGTTTTCTTCTTCTATTTTTTGGTTAATATGAAAGAAATGCTAAAATTCTTTGAAAGTACAAGAAAAAAGAATCTCCCTTTATCACCTTACTCTCTTACAGCAATGCATGAATGCTTAGCTGTTTTTAATTAATCAAGCACCTTAGGTAACACTCCTGTTAGTCACAGGCAAAATTCAAATTTGATGTTTTGCTGCTGTTGGGAAAAAGTAGTGGTTGAAAATATGAGAAGCACTGAATACTGGGGAAATGACAGACATGGTTACACCAGATGGTATTAGAGCCAACAAGTTTTAAATACGTACACTTCACTAACAAAACCATGTGGAAAATGACTGTGCTGTCTACTTTTATGAGATTGTCCTTGCTTCAAATGGCTGCAACTCAGTAACCCAACCTGCTGTTCAGAATGTTACACACTTACAGATGAGATACGATGGTGCTTTTTCAATATCTTTGTTGCTACTTGAGCTACTCGGTTCCTGACCGTGATACAGTCCTGTCACTGAAACGAATGAATTGTAAACTAAATTCTCCAGATGAGGGAGCTTGAGGCTCAGCTAGTCAGTTCTACCACTGTAGCCAATTACAGCACTCTATATATGGTGTCCAGTCCAGAGAATTTGTTCCTGCCTCTTTTGTCCCCTTGTGTGAGATTTGTCCATCCAGAGAGACAGCCACATCTGAGTCATAATTACAATCTCGATCCAAGCCTGTATTCTGCTAGGTTTCACCCATTGCTAAGCACAAAAACCCAGTCATTCAGTACTTGGAGGTACAAAATAGGAGCTATAGATAAATAGATGTTGATTCTGAATGTTACCTTGGTGCCTATTTGACCCTCATTGGCTAGATAGAATTACTTTCTCACAGCTCTAAATAACAGATGAATGTTAGAGATACAGTGTCCGACTGTCCATTTGACATTTGGCGTTATTACAATATTACTCTGGCCTTTTTGAAGTAAGATCTACTGAGACTCCACTGTATTTAATGCTTTCTTATATCTGACTGAAAAGGTTAGATGAATGGTGCAAGCTCCATTTGTCTTCCATCTCTTAAGTGTTGACAGGATGAACCACTGAAGGGCACAGCTATCACTGAACCACAGATAGGAAGTGAAACTTGGATTCCTTTGAAAGTATCAAATCAGCCAAGTCCCGAAAGGTGCTGAAATGACTGCACTTGTCTTCCCATCTCTCTGCTCGAATGTAAGGAGTACTTAGGCACACTGAACCCCATCCAGTACCCTAGTACTGAATGGAGTGTTTGAATGGAAGTGAAGTAGTAATCACCTTGGCTGAGTATAGAAGGCTGAGATACCCATCAAAAACCAAATATGCTTACAAACATCTATTCTAATGTTTCAAAGTAATTTGAAACAGCCATGACACACAATTTTTCTATGAGTTACTCTGCCTGTTAAGTCTTGTTAAGCAGTAATAATTTCAAACACAGGCACACCAAAGCAGGTTTCAACATTTATACAGACGTGCTTCTTATGCAGGTATGACAGCTCATTCACCTGCTTGTAGTCATCTACAATAATGTGGAGAAGAATATGCACATTTTTGTGACTGTGTTTTATAATTCAGACAAATATGGCACAATTACAATCCTAAAAGCTGAGATCATGTGAGGACATAGAATAGCAAGGCCCCCTTAGAACAACATAAATAACTAGCTAGTGTGCCCATAATGGAGCTGCTTTCTCAAACTCGTTTACTTGCCCCAGGTTCAGGCACCAGCACGTCTCCAATCTCGATGGAACCAGTACTCCACAAGATTTATATCAAATGTGACATCATTTGCGAGTAGGTGTGAAGTCACGTTGACAGCTGCTGCCCAAGGATGGCATCAAGCTGGTGCTCTGCTCCACACAGGAATATTTGCCTACATATTGTTCTCCTATCACTCTATTTCTTAATATTGAGGTTCATATACAGTGGTGAAGAATAGCATGAAGACTATGATAGACAGTACTGTACATCTGTCCAAATTGATATCAGTCAAACCCAATCACCGTCAGCTGCTGGAATATGGATTGATTGTTTGCATTGCTAATTTTCTAGATTTACAAGTGCAAGGCTGAGGAGAGAATTAAGACAGCTGCAACTGTGTGTGTGGGTGCGCAGCGAAGGTTGAATGCTGAGTGCTTTAATGATGGGGGGAATAAAAGTGTTAATATGCCAGACTGTAGGAATGAAGTGCTAATGTAAGCTTTATCAGTGCTCAGAAATCCATATGCAATTTGTCTTCTTTCTCCACATTGAGTTTTCTGTCTTTGTCTCTTGCCCTCTTGCTGCTCCACAGTAAGGTTGGTGAAGTGATTTTTTTCAGCCTTTTCTTTTTGTTGCCATTTCAGTTGCCTAGAGTGATATTTTGGATTTGTTATCAAGCTGAAGATATGAATCTGTTAGTATGTAATTAAAACTGAACAGAGTGAGTGTTGAATCCATTAATTAAATGAGATTCTCTTCATATTCAAACTATTTACATAATTTGTTACATAATTGATAAGACAATGAAAATGTCAGAAGGATGGCACTTGAACTTTACATGATTTGCATTGGGAAGTGCTTGCTCACCACACTCAAATACCTCCCCTCAGATGACAGGACTGTCTCACAGTTGCACTTCTCTGTTTGCTCATTTAATGGTGAGCAGTGTGCCCACAGTTTTTGAATGCTCTTGTTGATTTCCTCCATGTTGGCAAACCCACTCAGAAGTGGAAACTGAGGGATGTAAATTGTACATTGCGGTGAAGAAGAGGATTTATAAAACTGCAGAATTGGAAAATGCAGATATTTAGTTCTTCTGAAAGTACTAAATAGGAACAAGTATTGTAACCCAACCTTCCTGATAATGAAAGGCTGCACAAGGATTGATGCAGGTTGTTAACTGTAGTGCCAACTGATGGGCCAGATTGATTTGCCGTGACGTAGTAACTCACACGTCTGTACAAGTGGGCATAACAATTCAGCTTGCTCAGTGATGGAGTTGGTCATCGTCCAGCTGTTTTTGTTTGATTACTATCTATTTTAAACAGATGCAATCATGAGTAATGAAATCACAAAATTTGTATCAAGATCTGCATCAAATCAGTGCTTGGAGGAGAGATTTACAGCACTTGTCTCAGTTGAAATAAGGAAATAGTCACAGTACTGACAAGGTTCTTCCGTCCTGTGAACATGCTTCCAGTAGCAGTACAGTATGTATTTTCTTCTACAGGGCTGTGAGGTGTTAGTTCTGTTTGCGGCTTTTTCCCTTTAATAAATGAAATCATAATTTAAAAATGTTTTTTGTATTTACTCGAGTTATGTTTGTGTAATAATAAAATTAGTTTGATGATCTGAGTCATTTTGGTGTGACAAATATGCAAAACACACAACACACTCAACACTGTAGTCAGAAATTGGTACTGTTCAGCTACCAGATTTGTGATCAATTTTTGCCTCCCTCCAACACAGTGGCATCTTTGAGGCACATGAAACAAGATGGTTTCTGATAAATAAATAAAAAATGAAAAATAATCTTGCAAAAGTAGGCTTTCATTCAGCTGTTTTTTTTATGTTAAAGTAATAGGCCTGTCTATAATTCTTCTGTAATTATAAAGCCCAAAAGGCTAAATAGCCTTTTTCTCTCTCCTGTCTGTCGGTCTCTCTGTATGCTCTGTTGCCATGGCACCTCAGCTCACCTCACCTCTTCAATCTGTTTTTGTGTTTCTCTGTTTAAGGCTTCGTCACCTGAACCCAAAGCAGTGCAGACAACAGTAGCAGCAGACCCTGAATCACAAGATGAAGTCTTTGGTAAGAGGTCAAAGCATGTCTTGAATTTGAATTAATATGTTCACTGATTGTTACAGAAGTCCAAACTTGTACACAAAAGGTGATACCGCTTGTTTTCAGATTTTTAGCTGCTTCAATTAATATCTTAGTAAGCAGTGAGCATAATCAGACAATTGCATTACACTTGAGCTTGAATAAAAAATTGGATCCACCTCAGACACCTTCAATATAGCGTCTTCTACTGCCCAAATCAGACAGTATACACGTCTATGCAGCTTTTAGGATTTTTATGTGCTAATCAGCAAATGCTGGCTCAGTGCAGGAAAACACTAGTGCACAGTGAATATAATATTTAAGTTATTGATTGTTTATAAAAGACTAATATAATGAATCAAGAGCTTTATCATTTAATGAAATATAGATTTTTGTAGTTTCTTCTTGACAAAGTCGTTGCCATAAAGCACAGTGGAAAGCAGTAAAATGTGAAGACATTAGTAGAATCTGAGTTGGCAGCTTTAGGTTCACATCGACGCAGTAGCTCCTTTAACTGAGCTATCTTGGCTCAATATCTGTTGAAAGGTTTCTGCTTCAACGCACCGAGTCAGAAGCTGCTAAAACTGCAGCTTGACATTTGTTTGGAGAGAACACACTGGTTGGTGAAAAGTAGAAGTTGCCAGTGATGAATGAAACTTAGTGATTTGCGAAAGCCAACTATTCCTTATAATGAAAAACATCTCAGAAGTCAGTGTTCCATCTACCCCAATGTTTCATTTCTCAAAGTTTGCTCTTAGAGAAGTTTTCCATCAGTCACATGAAAAACTTGTGACTGATGAGTGCCTTTGTAATACTGCAGCTCAGCAGACGAGGGCAGAGTTTGATGCACAACACCAAGGGTATCTTTAGGCTGGCATTTGACTGATTTCAATGCTGGATGCTTCTACAAATTGGGAGGGAGGTGATTATCCATCAGGCCAGAAGAAAAACTGTAATTGCTAGTGCAAATTTGCTGATTTTCTTTTTTAATGAGGCAGTAGCTCTGATTTAATTCTAATCAAAGGCAAATCAAATTAGATTTTCTTTTGGGATAGAGCGTAAACTGTAAAGTAAGCAGTAAATAGTGTCACTTCCTGTTCGCATTTGTCAACTTTGATGATAGGAGCCGAGTGAAGATGCAACCTCAGGCGGCTCCCAGGGTGAAGGAAATTATTATTTCTTCCTGCCGTACAATATGTGCTGTGGCCAGACAACAAGAGCCAAACATCCACTGCAGACTTATAGTGTATCAACATCTTATAGATACCTGCTTGGACTTGGTGGCATCCCAAAAAATGTAATCCCACCAAGTGTGAAGGTAGTAGGAAGTTTGGAAGAGGGAGAGTTTGTTTTTCGTTCTATAAGAGAATAAAGATGTTGACCACATTTATGTAGAAGCACTGCATGTTCAAGGGAACAAGCACAGCCTGCCTTTTGATTGTTTTCAGGGTGAGCTGAGGTGAAACCTCAGAGAGGAGAATGATTCAGCCACTTGGACTGACTATGGTAGCACAGTCTCACAGGATGTCTTCACTGAAGCATCTGAGATTTTAAAAAGGGTAGATTCATAATCTCTCATGTAACTCAAATAACAATTCAGTTTTCTCTCTGCTCTTTTGCCGCCACTATCACCAACACCACCACTACAGCAGCAATTACCTCTACAATTATCACTGTTACAGTCCAGACCTGAACTAGCTCAACGGATCAATTTATCTACAGATAAACAAAGTATGTATGTATTTAGAAGTCAAATTAAAAACAAAAAGAAACCTTAGAACATGAGCAATGTTGCATGTTTTTCTCAGGTCATTATCATGTAGAAATAGTTTGTGATAACGCAAATTCCAGCCCAAGCTTACAGTGTTAAATCTACAGAAAATAAAGTGCAAGTGCCACATCAATACTACTATTAGTAGAGGTAGTACTAAGAGCAGTAATAGTAATACAAAATTATTAAAATATGTACCAGTCTAATCTGAATGTGTCTTTTCCATCAGTTCAGTCTTATAACACACTGTCAGTGCAGTATTCATTGATTGAACAATTACATGTATTTCAATTCAATTCAATTCAATTTTATTTGTATAGCGCCAAATCACAACATCAGTCATCTCAAGGCACTTTACAGT
>JAUMHL010000009.1:19230758-19249165 GCA_032362345.1 Sandelia bainsii | reverse complement strand
TGAGTGAGTTATTGGGACATCCTATCAGTAATGAATTACAGTAGTCCAGTCTAGAACTAACAAAAGCATGGACTAGTATGTGTATGTTGTATAAACTGCATTAAAGGGTGGCAGGCACTACCCTACTGATTTTCAATGAAAGGTCAATATTGAACCAATATGCAATAACACTTTATCTAATTCCAGTGTGTCGTGCATGTGTGTGTATGTGCATGTGTTCTTGATCAGATTTGTGCGGGTCTGTCTCGATGTTCATGTCATAGCAGCTTGTTTGAGTGTGTGCTCATACCTCCTTGTCCAGAGGGAAATATGCAGTTCCAGAGAGTACCACCACTCTCTTTTGCTTGGTCCAGCTGATTCTTAATTTTTAGCAGCAAAATAACCATACCTTGCCTAGGCTCTGTCAAATTGATCTGTTGAGCCTCTCGGTACTCTCTGCCTCTTGCAGCTAAGTCACGTCCCATGTGTTAAACACTTGATTTGATCAGCATGGAGCAGACTTAGAGGATCCACCACTGGCACAAGTGATCCTTAATAGCAGCCACCCACACAACACACTGTGTCATTACTTTTAGCCTTTAGGGACAACACTGTATAGACTTGAAATTATCTGACATTCAGCAGCTTACTGTACTGGGGTTCAGGGTTTAGCTTTACCTTTAAATCAGTGATGAAACGCCCTTATTCTTTTTTTTTTTCACTAGTTCCTTATTTACCCTCAGTTTTCTCTCAGAGGTGTTTCTGTGAGCTCATGATTAAAACACAGACTAATGAGGATACAGGTTTAAGTGTTGATCTCATTTAAAATGGGAGGTAAGCAGCAGCCTAAAACGTGATTTGACTGTAGTGTCTGCCACGCTCCCTCAGGTTTTCTAAGTATTTGCCTAATAGTGAGCATTATTGAGCTGTACCTTGGCCACGAGGAGAAATAATTAGCTTGGTATTTAGATTGATTAAACTGATAAATGTAGACAGTGTTGGAGAAGGTGAATGAAAGCTCAGAAGCTGCACCGTAAGAGCAGTTTGTATTAATTAAGAAATGCTAAGTAAGCAGAAATCATAGCTCTGTCGTAGCGTGTGTTGTGTCTGATTGGTGAAAAAGCTGCATTGGGACATCTCAGTATTCACATAGTGCTTAATGTTTAACTACTTCTTTGCTCAATTAGTACTACTCTGATAGAGTGGAAAATTCCCATTTCTTATCAGTTTTAGTATATCAGTATCAGTACTTCATACTGAGGGAACATTCCTGTTGAGATAAATTTAAACCCTTGTTCTCACCTGTGCATTAAGGCAGAACTAATATAGTGCCATTAGGTTGATTCAGGGTTTGAGAAAAAAAACATAAAAATAAAAGGAATTTCCACTAAACTGGGACGGTGTGAGTGGTTTCTGATGGGCAGGTTAGCAGAGCTTTATTGGAGCCTGTTTTGGTGTAGTTGTCATCAGCAGGCGTCATGACTCATCCCAGCCTGTCCAGTGTCTGGGGATGTCTCCATGCAGCACTTCCTGTTTGCACTGCTTTTCCACAGAAGGGCAAACACCACCATCAGCTGTGCAGCTGTTAAAAGCCCATTATGGCTCCATTACCTGGCTCAGCCTGCAGCAGGGCCCAGCTCAGCAAAACAGACCCCCTCTGTCTGTCTGTAGTTTTGGTCTGCCTGTTCCATCCTGACTCTGTCTGGGTTAGTTTCCTCATCATCACAAGGTGATGATGCATTTTAGGGCAAAGTAGCTTAAAGGTCCAAACAGGTGGTTTCAAATGGTTTAGTCAATCAAAGAATCATCAGATCAGAACACTTAAGAACACATCATTTATTAATTTAGATGTGTAGCACATAACAAAGCTGTAACTGTAACTGTAGCTGATAACAAAGAAAATGTTTTTTTGATGAGCCTTATGAATTCTCACCACATTCAGTATTTGATTTTGTTTTCTCAGCATCTTTTTCTAAATGCTGCACCAGCAATTTCTTAATTTGCTTTTGTTTTGTCTGTTCGTATTTTAAGTTGCATGGAGCTCTCGGGCTCGCTGCAGGTATAGTCCCATTAAACTCAGTACATTCAACACTTCTGAGCTGTCAGGTTCATACAAAGTAAGAACAGAATTAAGCAGTTGGCTTTTAAAGACTGGCTTTTCTTTCTTAATTAGTTTGTCTTTTGCTTCAGTCTGCAGCTACAGGCGCGCTGATGAAGAGGAATTAAATGAGATGAATCAATTTGAGTTACATAAGCTCTTACATTGCAGATCAATCTGTACTCATGCAAAAACTTGGTTATATGGCAAGTAATGATTTTAAAGTCTGGCTACATGGTGTTACAGGAGCTATAGCAATTTAGCTGCAATGTAGAAATGTATTTCTCGTGTGCTTTTAATTGCAATTTAAAATTAATCTGCATACACAAGGTTTGTATGTTAAATAGTTCCAGTGTCAAATGGTGTTCAAGCACAAGAAAGAAAGAGAAGAGGGAGAGACCAGAAAACTACTCAGTTGCACTCAAGTGACCACTCCTGAGTAAACCCTGAGGGCATCTTTTTTAGCCTCATGTTGCAGTGTCTGTGCTATGAAACTGCACAGTCTGTGAAGATCTAGTCCTACTTTCAGCTAAAGACTTTGTTTAGGCAGTCTGTGTGATCAGGCGGCTTGGTACAGTAATATTTTCTAGCTTTGACAGGAGCTCCTTTGCCTAGGAATTAGAAAATACAGTAAGTGCACGGCAAAATCATACAGGTTAATCATATAAATACAATTTATTGTTAATGATAAATGTGTCAATGAAATTAGCATAGATTTAGAAAAAAGGATAATAATTGCTATAAACCAGATGAAAGGTACTCTACCATTTCCTGGTACTTAAAACTTCATATTGTTTTACCATAACACTGTTACTCGGCATAGTTTATTTATGCTTAAAGCTTGTCTCAGTTTTAGTCTCACTTCCTTTTGAGGTTCAGTTTCTTCTCAAATGTCAAAAATTATAACTAGTGATTGTACACAATTGCCTTTTTCTAGTTATAACTAATCTAGTGTTTTAGTCAGTAACACTGAATGTAGGCAGTAGCTTCGAAGGTTTTAATCCAGGGTGATTTGACAATTAGTCCTAATGGCAAAATGTCTTTAAAGTCAACTATTGGGGTCAGCAGATATGTATACAGCCACTTATGCAGTAGAGGAAAAGCAACTCATCTGTTTACAGCAAATTATACAGCAAAACTGAACATGAGCAAAAGTTATCTTCTGCAGTGCTTGAAATTTGCATCTGCATCAGCTTCTTCCTCATCCAGTATAATGCATGCACATATTGTTTGCTCTGAAATCTAATTTGAGTCTTGAACAGGAAATGCAGAGCTCGCTAGTAACAAGGAAATGTACTATATACTGTAGTGCATTATACTGGCATTATCCAAATCAGATCATGTTGATATCAAAACATCAAACAAAGCAACGTTATGGGGGGTCGTACATGTGATGTACAGCTATGGCACCTTACAGCTCTGACTAATTGTAGTGTCAGAACTCTGAAAATTCTCCTTATAACCCCCTGACACCACAAACAGCAAAGCCTGTAAAAGCAAGCAGCTGATGATGCTCTAGACATAACACAATAAGAGACAGTCCTCTGAAGATCAGTTTTCATTTTGGATTCATCGTCACACTTGAGCTTCTATCAAGGAAATTGAATGATATTGGTGTGAGCCAGTTATCGCTTACTTCATACACTGTGTGCTTCCAGTCTAATTGTATTTGGGACCCACTGGCTACTCTTGAAATCTTAAGGGTGGAACAGGCTGCCTCACATTGCATTGATTTGGTCCAGTGGTTAGTCAGACTGTTCCGCTTTTACTCTTGGTCAAGAGGGAGCAAGGGGGTGGATGTAAGACTCTCTCACTCACTCTCTGTTTGCTTGTTACTAACTCTACTACTTACTAACAAATTAGCCCGTAATGAAAACAGATTTAGAACATGCTCTTTAGAAATTAAAATTTCCACGGTGAAGCCTTGTGAATATTAAATATCTGGTTTAGTTTCTGTAGATGGATAACTGGATCATGGCGTTAATACAGCATTGTGTGTGATGTACACAGCTGGGTTTTTATTTACTGTGGTGCCCATCTGTCTGAACCACGGCTCTCTCTGTTTTTCTCTGTAATTACTGTATTTTCTTCCTTATTCAGCTGGCTTTGTTGTTTTCTGTAAACACTGAATTTAATATTTGTTTTCAGTGGATAAAGGAATAGAACAAAACCTATTATGGATTTTGCTTCACCTGAACAATATCTTGCAGCTATAAAGAAGTCAGCATCACAGATCCTTGAGTCATGCAGCTAAATATCTTATGTCTTTCATACATTCATAAAACCAAAGGAATTATACTTCACTGATTCATGTTTTGCAGGGTGCATACTGTTGACAGCAAACAGCTTGGAAGTTTTATACAATTCAATTCGAAGAGCTTTACAAAATGTATTCAAAACAGTCAAAGGTGCTAGAGAACGTAAAGGCTTTAAAAGTGGGGCAGGATCTGTGAAACACAGTGACTAAATGCTACTTCTGCATCCTACCACTTTTACATATACTAACCTGAGCCACCTGTAGCAGCAGTTTAAAACTTACAGTTGAATGTGTTGCTGTTCCTGTTGTGTTTTACAGGAACTTGTGCTACAACCACCACCACTTGATGCTCAAATCTTAATGCAGTTCAACTTGTGCTTGACCGTCAGTGGTGGATACAATTTGTTTAGCAGAGCCTTTTCACCGGAAACAGCTGCTGCTGCTGCTGCTGCTGAAAAGAGCCAGAGTAGTACTGGCTTAAAGAAAAGAAGCTGAAACATGCTGAAGGGAACTCGGGTGATGATTCTCAGTAGGTTCATCAATATAAGAGAAACTCACTGTATATTCTCATGCGACAATTTGTTTGCCTTCTGCTAGACACTATTTCATAAACCCCATTGGCTAATTTAGCATTTACACTTAAAAGTGCTGTTTTTGCATGTAGGATTTGCTAGTTCACATCTATGTGCGTGCACTCTATCATCTCACTGAGACTGAGAAAGCATTGCTGACTGTGCATGCAGCACGGTCTTGAGAATGTGTATGAGTTCGTTCTAAAGTTGTTGGAAGTGCACTGGCTCAGTCGTTTGTCTCCGTGGCGGAGGCTGACGCTAGCTGGTACGGGCCCTGGCACTGCCAACATGAAGCACCTCCTCTCCTTTTGCCTCAAAAGCTTTGATTGTTAAAGGGCAGCGTCCATCACTGGACCAGTGTTCTTTGGTTTGACACCATTGTTCAGATTCTTTTTTCTGTCCCCTTTCACCTTGCTTTCTCGCCTCTGATCTCTTCACCTTCCTTTCAGGGTTTTTCTGTCTCTCTCAAATGGATAAATTAATCTCAAATTCAGTCAAATATGCAAACGCTACAGTGTGCAGTGCAGGCAAATGTTTTCTTAAATGTGTTCCTGTTTATGCAGTGGTTGTTCATTCCCTCGTGCTTGCATCTTTTCCTGATCAATTTCACATTGACGCACACCATCTCTCTGCATGTTGTGCATCTGTGTGTTTGTGTCAGCGTGGCCATGAGTTCAGGAGACCACGTCATCTGGCCTCGACCATCTGGCAGGACAATCACTGTGTGTGTGTGCGTGTGTTAGCAGCTGGGTTCATAGCTATAAGAGTCCAAGGGGAGGGGATGGTGGGTAACCAAGAGTACAAAAGTACTATCCTAGCTACTACATTCCATATGTCAGACAAGATGAATGGGAATCCTTTCCTTCGGAGGAAAATAACAAACACTGTGGAGTCACGGATGAGCACGAAGTATCTGTGGCTGTGTTTAAACATCATACGTTTTATCCGGAAAGATCCTGACTGTGTCTAGCATCAACAGAAATAGATTACAGTTCACATTGCAACTAACTTCTGGCTATTGGCCACAGACACCACAGACACAAGCTTCTGTGTGGGTGGGATGTTTTTAGTTTCTGTTGGTTATCTTATTGTCAGTCTGTAGTCGAAGGAGGCAGAAAGAGAAGTGGTTGTGTCAGGGTTGCCTCCGACCAGTGAGTCACCAAAAAGGAGCCAAACTCTAGTGCAACACAGAGTTTCAGAATTTGAAAAGCACGTGTCACACCCATGCAGCAACTAAAATGTCTGTCCTCCATATAAAGTTTGCAACAAGCTCGTTCCAAGTTCATGTTAACTTAACATGTACTGCTATTACATAGCGTACATAGCACACGAATATGCTAATCATCTCACACTGTATCTTCCTGAAACAGTATAAAATTACACACACCCATGGATTTGTACCTTCTGAAGCTCATGATGTGGAGGTGTGGTTTAGAGCAGAGGTCCCCAGCCACCGGTCCGTGGGTCATTTGGTACCGGGCCGCACAGAAATAAAAAAATTATGTTAATTCCGTTTTCACACGACACATTATTTTATTTTGAAAAACCGGATTCTCTGCCGTTAGCTCCTCTTAATGCGCTCCGTTTGTAAACATGCATTGAGCATGTCCGTGCGGCAAGAGGGTCAATTGCTGGACATTGCAAATGACTTTGTTGAAGATCAGACCACATTTCATGAATAATTTACACAGAAAATCAGTAAATTGCAAGTAGTTTGCTTACTTTTTCTTGCCACTGTACGTGACACATAGAATGACAAGTGTTAATGGGATCGGTGTTTCCTCTTTTCTTTTTCGGAACACCTGTTTATAAAGCTGTCTATTTGTGATCTGATTGCCCAAGATTTATGTCAGTGTCAGTGTAAACTGAGCTTGCATTAACAGAATCCACTCCAATTCTTCCTCCACCAGCAAATTAAGCTGTCACACATCCATGCCTTATTGACATGAGCTTTGGTCCAAGCTTTTGTGTCTCCTGGTGTGAGAAAAGACTGATTAGCTGCTACATCTTGGTCAGGGCACTGGTGACGGCTATAGAGAATTTACACCATGTTTTATTCCAGCTACTCTTACATTTATCAGTAGAACTCAAATAAAAGTGTTGTTGATGGATGGTTTTTACACTTATACAAACAGTGTTTGCCGTCATGGATTGAGTGATCTTTGTTCTAACATTTGAAAGGGTTTGAGGTCTTGGTCACACAACAGTAATCAAAGTGTAATGTCTCAGTTGAAGCCTTTGACACAAACATCCAGCTGGCTCAGGACTTTGGGGCATTAGTCATGTCCACTGCCTTGGTGAAGTGTGTGTATATATAAATGTGTTTTGACCTCTCATGTCTCCATGGGTGAGGAAACGTCCCTGGGTGCTATGCTGATGGCATCAACCCATGTCGAGCTCTATTCTTCTTGTGTGCTGTCCCACTGTCCTAGTAGAGACACCCATTCATACCGGCTGCCAGTGAAAACCTCATCCTCCACAAACACGTCTGTCATGACAGAGATATAGTACTGCATTAATACACCAGGCTCAACTGAACAGATTCATTATTAAGATTCATGAGTAAGCTTGTAGAAATAAATAATTAAGCTCAAATCACAGTATAATATAGTACTCTGTTCAGTTCTGAAGTCACGGTTAAGTGCCGAGGAAGTTGTAAGAATCAATCTCGTATTAAAGAGTGTTGAAAAGGTTAGTGAATGTATTGAATACATGAGATAATATTACTGTAACAAACAGAAGCAGCTTGAGATGTAGCCATTCATGTTGCAGTAAATTTACAACAAGCCACTATGTCTGTATTACTTATTTAGCATGACATACAGGGATTCACTAATTTCAGAAAACTTGTCAATTGTAAAATGTTTGTTTCAGTCCTGTTGAGAAAACAACAAATAGGTGTGAAAAGTAAGAGAAAATTGCTTCTGTTCGTCAGTAAACAAATCCATGCGCGAGCTGTTGGTGATGACAGACTGAGGCTTTCAGTACATTTGGTAGCTCCATAAGGTTAACCTCACAGCTGCTTCGATAAAAACAGCAGCTCCAACACTGCTGTGTGTATATAATGGAGCCTGCAACACTTACCAGCAAACAAAGATCCAGCCAAAGGTGGCTAATGCCACATTTCTTGTACGCAATCCAAAATTGGTTTTGTGGTTGTGATTTCACATGCCAAAAAAGCTGTTTAACTTAGAACCGCTTTTTTTCCTTTTTGTATCACATCTTTTCCCATTTCAAGACTGCTCAAAGTGAAGTTCAAAGGTTACATGTCTTGGCTTATAAGAAGGGAGTGGTTTGCTGTAGCTCTTATCTCGTCCAGAAAAATCTCTGGAGGACAAACATTCTGAATGCCAGATGGGGTTTCAGAGACAGAGTGTCTTTTTTCTCCAGGCTTGTGGGTGCTTCAGATTCACCACCCATGCACCAGCAGAGGGATTTTTCGCCCCTGGGTGGGCGGTTTGGTTCAGGGCCACATAGCGATTCGTGCTTTTTCAGAGGAATGCTTCCCGTGCCTCAGTCCCACTACAGTCTTTGTTGTTGTCCCAGATGCTAGGCTACACATCCTCTTCACACAGAGGAAGAGGAGGAAAAATGAGGAGATTGAAGCCCACTCCCTGCATACCGCTTACCATCCAGATGCTGATCTTTCCACTCTTAAAGGGAGCTGAATTTCTCAGCAGAGCAGATGCGACAGGCCGTTTTTGGTGTCTTCATCTAGCAATTTAACCTACATCATCCAGAGGTGGTGGTGGCAATTGTTCTGGGCACAGTAATCTCAGACTTCAAAGCAGCAGATCACATCAACAGTCCCCTATAATGTCACCCGAATTATGAAGCCGTCCCAGCACTTTAGTTGTCATAGGGACATCTTGGAGTTGTCATGGTGAATTAATCAAGATGAGGTAACAGGCTATTATCTGGTCACCCTCAGGCTGCGATAATGTCTTCTCTACATAATGAGAAGCTGAAAACATCTTTTGAATGAGGCCAGTATCTCTTGCTGCTAATAAAGGCAGACATCCAGAGTGATTTGACAGAGCATGTGCAGAAGATCGTGACCTCTGTCTTCTCCCATGGTGGCTTAAGGACCCCTCTGGTAAAGCAGTGATGAATATGTTGGGATTTCAACACATGAAATCCTGTATTTATGAAGGGAGCAAAGCAAAGGCAGAGTGCTCTTAGCAGACCCCTGCTTCTATCTGCAGTGCTATACGCCAGACTGCTGGATAATTGGCCCTTAGTGTTGTTTACAAGTTGTGCTTCTTTTACATAACTAGTATCCTCACAGCGAAAGCCAAGCAGCTGGAAGAAGAAGAGTTGTTGTGGTGAAGTGCTACACAGGGGGGGAAATAAACATGCAGCATCACATTTTGCTCTTCATCCCCTCCTGTGTTCACCACTTCTGTTTAGTAGCACCTTAAACTGTGAAAAAATCTAAATATGACACAAAAAGCCCATTTTCCTTCTGTTTTCAAGATGGCCAAAGGAAGCTTACTGAGATTCAGCCTTGATCTGTCACAGTAAAATTGAGAGTTTACAGCCGAGAAGTGACTTCAAATTACACTAAAATGGTTACAACAAGATTTATCTAAGCTGTCAGGCTGAGCAGCACAGACAATTGCAATTAATGAAAAAATGGTTAGGGGTGCTGAGGGTGTTATTAAGCTCTGCTAGGTGCTGATTGACTGCCTGACTCATTGCAGTTGATATTAAACTAAAGAGAAGATTGACTCATGGAGGAAACAAGTCAGGTTGTGATTGACTGTAATTTAGACAGTCTAATTAAAAAGTCAGCACACTTAGGAGCACAGGCTGTCACAAAGCTATCAGAAGCACAACCAGTGGAACTACAAAGGGTTTACCCAAGTCTTCGTTTTTAGGTTGCACTGTAAGAGCTAAACTTAATACTATAGTATGGGCTACAACCATACTAACCATAACATCTTGTCCTTTCAGTATCATTATCTAACATGCTGCACTTATTTAGCTGACAGTCATACACCAGGATACTGTCCTAATAAACCATGCACATGAAACATTAATATTAATATACACGGGGGTAACTGTGAAATTCAAACCTTCTTAGTAGAATACCGTCCAGTTACCTTCTATTAAATTTCCCTTGTGCAGCTAAAACTCTTATCTAAAGAAACTCAAAGCTGCAACTTTGTGGAATCAAGTTAACAGTAGGATGAGAGTCGAAATCAATCCACTCATCTCCACGCAGACCTTTTTGCCTTAACAGCAATTAATGAATCTGCCAGTCAGTTTCTATTTAATAGACTTATATTGCCACCCACAGAATGTAAACAACATAGATCTTATCTGGTACAATGTACGCTAGTCTTACTGCATCTTCACTATACAGATGAGTAAGCTTATTTTATCTAAGCAGAGATCCAGTAAAATTGCTAAAATGTAAATAACACAATAAAAAATTCCAGAACCATGATGACACCACTTTGTCATTTGTGTTGAAAGCTTGGGAAGTTCTGTTTGAGTCATTTTATCATCCTCTATAATTCATCATTAAGCAGATGAAAAGCTGGAGAAGATCATGTGCTGGACTGGAGAGTGAGTTTTGAAAATGTCAGCAACTAGGCTCAGTAAACACTGACTCATCAGCATTGATGAACTATCCTATCAAACCCCCGCACATGTATTATGATCACTTTGTGCACTGGGACACCAATAACCAAACTAAATCCACCTTTAATAAGTTCAAACAACAAGTTAGCAGATTGTTATGTTACACATCAACACATAACTTTTATTATGGCCAGTCATGGTGAACCTGCTGTCAGTGTTATACTGGAGTATTATGGACTTTGGGGGACTGTTAAAGTTCAGCCAAGTCAGGATATTTTTCTCTCTGCAATTTGTATTTTATTGGTATTCTAGTAGCAGATGATAGCACCCGCTGGGTTTGGAAAAGGGATGAATGATGAAAATGATCTAAAGGGACTCACATGCAGATCACTAAAGGACAGAAAAACAGCAGCTCTCCTAGTTCACCTATTCTACTCTTTGCAGCGAAGTAAAGGCCACAGAGGCCCTCCTGAGTGGGAAAAGCATTGGAATATGACATATTTACAGCTGGATAACAAAGAATGATACATATTATTTTAAATTGTTTACTGTAAGCAGATTAGACATTTGTTAGAATACCTTGGCTGTGTCACAGTGGATGTTGACAAAAAATCTCAAACCAATGAGATGGATTAATTTTCTTGTCCTCCTACTACTGTGAGAGCTCTATAAAACACACAAATGAGCCACTCTGCTGTTTGCTGCCGAGATCACAAGCCCGTGTGTCCTCCCTTGATTGGCGTGGCATGCTGTCCGCTAACAAACTCCTAGGAAAAATTTGAAAACACAACAGTAACGCATAAATCATGGAAGGTTTGTTTTTTTTTTCAACCAGAGTAAAAAAAGTATTCAGGCCAATGGAATAAAAAAAGACTTCAAACCTCAACCTTTAGAGTTTTCAGATCCCAGCATGCAGACTTTTAACAGCAGAGATCATCATTTTGCATAGAGGTCTAATGCAGTGCTTTAAACCAGTTTGTTTGATTAATAAATCCCTGTGGATCTAGGACAAATAGACATTTTATTTTATTTTAAACATTTTATTTTTGTACATGTTATGGATTTATTAAATGTGTAGTTGTGCTTTTTAGAAATATAATTTTTATCGAGTATCTTTGAATGCCTTTATTTGCCTTAAGGCAGCAGTTAACCCTGAACCAATTGTATGATTTTACAGCAAGGACTTTTACCAGTTCAAAATTGCCTCTAAATCTTTTTTTTTTTTTTTTGCCTTGACAAAAAACAGATCATCAGTGAGACAACATTCTTGAAGTGCTTTATACAGCAGTGCAGTGCATGTGGCTGCCTCAGCTGTGTAGGCCACGTAATAAAGCTGAAGAAACCACCTTGGGCACAGGAGAATGGCATTATTAGGTCATTTACAAAGGCTTTTTTTTTACCATCATGTGTTAACACCAAAGGTGCTGAAAAGGTCAGATTTCAAATGCTTTTTCTGAATAATTATAAGCAACCTTATCTATTAGGCCTGTATCAGAGAGCTACCACAAGAAACCAACACAGGAAAAAATAGGACTCTCATTCTGTAGATAAGGAGCTGATGAGATTTCACAGGTTAAAATTAAAAGCAGCTGTTTTCTTTGCATCTCTTCCTTGTGGATAGACATCACAATAACAGTTGTGAATGCACATTTGGTCCTTTTTTCTCTTCTGAATGCATAATGATTTGATGCAGATATCCATCTGGTAGGCGACAGGTACATATCACCACCCTGCAGTCGTGTTTCTGCACAAATGTCATAAGAAAGTCACAAAACTTTTTATTTTTCCATAAACACTGTTTTGATCAAGCTTTATACTTTATACAGTATTTGAAGCGGTGATGCATGTATGACAAATAGCAGCTTGCCTTGAATAGCTCTTCAAGGCTCCCCCCTCCTCAAAGGACAAAAGTTAGAGTCGACTCTTCAATTATATTCACATTTGGTACATGACTTGCAAATCTTCCAGGAGGAAAATAAACTCATTGGTCCAAGTAACTTAGATTATTATTATAACTTAGAGATTATTATACTGATGTTGCTGCTACAGATGCATTGTTCTAGGAGACATTCCACCTAAAACTCCAACAAGTCGTAGTGTAAAATACATATGGCACACAACTCGTACTCGCTCTGTGGCCTTGCAGCTCCGTGGCGCCAAATCAGATAAGTGTCACTGTGCACTGGGTTGAAAATTCATACTTATAGGAGTTATTTTAGTGACACTGGACCCTTTGTTTCTCTGTAATAACTATGCAGCTCTTACAATGGGTCACTGTTCTACCAATATTAGCATGCAGATTCTCTGGTGTAGTGCTACACAATTTCTGTCAGTACAGTGTGTATATTGTTTGGGAGGCAGGAATGCACTGGATGTACTGTGCTGTGGGAGCTGCCTTGCTTAATGGATAGCTGTGGATGTTACAGGATCAGCTGTATTTCCATCTCACGGGAAATAATATGCTTTAACACGCATTGCCTTTAGAGATAAAGGATATCATGTATCATGCAGGGTTTACTCTGTTGTGTACTGTAGGCGTGTCCTTAACACTTAAGGCAGATTTATATCTGTTTCTATGTCATTTGTTAGAAGCTTCTGTGAATCCCCTATTAATGAAACTAATGCAATAAATCAAGTTTTGTGGAAGCTCTTAAAGCCCTCCAATGAAATTAGCATGTTTTGTGACCACACCTGCTACAACACTACTTTGACTCAGACATCTGCAACTAAGAAAGGTAGTGAAAGTGACATCAGATACGACGCTGTCCTCAGAGACGTAGATCTCAGAGACAAAACAATACTTAACGAAAAATGTCTTTACTGCCTTTATTCACACATTTGGACCTTTTGCAGTTGAGCTAGTAAGGTTAATTCCGGTTAAAATGTGATATGTTATCTGTGCTGGTCTCTGCAGCGGCAGGAAAGGGCACGGTCATGTCAAAAGAGCCCATTGTGCTGCTGTGGTTTGGTGTGTGCCATGCAGGCTCAAGCCCATAGATGACCCTTGTTGTTTCTGCGCAGGCCTGGGTGAGGCAGATGCGAACCAGAACAATGGCTGCATCTCGAAGAAGCCGGTGGTGACTGACTCCACGGGCGCTGAGGGCCCCCGCCATCCCTGGACCCCCGCCAGCACAGCTGACCCTGACGCCGCCACACCACGCCCCCACCTGGCCCGCCTCTTCTCCCGAGATGCCCCGGGCCGAGAGGACAACACCTTCAAAGACCGACCCTCCGAATCGGACGAGCTGCAGACCATCCAGGAGCACAGCGGAGCGGCTTCAGAGTGTGGGTCAGAGAACCCCGAACAGGACCTAGAATAGGCTAGCTTTTTTTTTTTTTGTCCCTCCCTCTCCTCTCTTTTCTCTTTACCTTCCTCTGTCCTTCAATCTCTCATTTAAGAGAGATAAGAACCCCATACTTGACACAAACATATACTACCAACTACTACTACCACCACCATGGCATCTGCAAGCAGCTCTGCACAGGCCGCCTTCGGGCTAGGCCGGAGGAAGAAGAATCCCGGCCTCCTGGATCAGATTGGAAAGTTCTTTGGAGGAGACAAGAAGAGGAAGAGCAAGGTGAGGAAGCAGAGAGAGTCGAGGTGAAAAAAAAACCCCGACCCTTAAGTATTTCAGTTCATTCTGTTGATTCACTCCCAGAACCACTTTTTACTTCTTCTTTAATAGATCCTGTAAGAATTAGTTGCATTGTATTTGTTTTATAGAATTATGTTGGTTTTTCTGTTGTTTTTATGGTGAACCAAAGTCTTGACATTGTCTGGTAATATGTTATGACTCAACGCTGGATAATGACTTTGGGTGGGGGTTGTTTTATATTTTTATTATAAAGAGGCTGTGATTTTAAATCATTTAAGGATAATTTCTATATTTCTATGTTGAGTTTTTATTTGAATGGTACTGACATTAGTAGCATTTTTATCTTTGGTTAAAATTTAATATATTTGTTGTAGATGTGAAATGGTAGAGTTGTTCACTTGTTGCTGCAGTTTGTTAATTAGAACGTTTGTCAAACTGGATTTAAGAACAGCTGTGTTTCAGTTCAGGTACTTCCCTAAATGATGATGATGATGATGATGATGATCATGTGGCAGATGGAGAATCGATGCCTGTATCATTAAGATTCTTGGTACTTTTCTTTTATTCTTAGAGGCTTTGGATATGCTGCAGAGACCTAAATCTGCTTCTTGGAAAGTTAGCCTCTTTCATTTCTCTGGCTCTAAGTTTTACACTTCCGTGAGGAGTCTGCCACAGGAAGGTGCCTCACTACTGTTTGCACAGCACAGCAGTCTGCTAAGTCACTTTCATAGTAATGATGATAACATTATGCTATAAATGATCAAAGAGATAGAAGATTTACGGTATATTAATATATGACGATCACCCTCCTTCAGGGAATATGTACAATAATCTGCAACCTATAAAGTAAGAAGAAGCTTATCTTGCAGACAAGTCATTATGAGGCATCAGAGCCTGCAATGCTTTTTAATTACTTAATTCACTCAAGTGTTGTCAGGGAACCATAATTTCAACCATTTGTAGATATAAAAAAAATTGCTACCCAGCTTTACTGATTAGGCCTGCTTTGTCACAAAAACACATTTTTGTGGCGATTTTGTGTCCATCTCTGCTGGAGCAGTAACATTTCCATTTGTACTCCTGGCACCAGTTTCCACCACTTAAGCCAGACTGGGATCCACTTCCCAGTCATGATGGACTGGTTGGCACTGTTGCCGCAGCTATTAAGAACCAGACTGCAGCTCTGCTGGTTCCACAAGCCTTTTCAATCCATGCACCATTCACCCAACGATGCTCACTTGGAGGTGCTGATGAGTTTGAGCTTCTACACAATATGTGGTGAAAATGAACACGCATTGAAATTCTGTTTATCCTGACAACACTACAGTACTGCCTCAAGCCGAAGCTAAAATCCCTCTTGTAGTACTTTCAGAAAGAGGAAATTGAAGTTTTGCTGTAGACGTTCTATCTTGAGTCACATCTGCTGGTTTTGACAGTTGTCTTAAATCATGAACATGATGCTTTTAAAGGAAAGTTATAGTACAGTGAGCTGAGTCCTGTGGACAAAAACTATCCTCTCTGATTATAAGATAATATAAGATTATATTTTTTTTTTTTTGGTCCAGCTTTTCTAACCCTGCTGAGTGCTATTCATATTACTATGTTGCAGGTAATTGCAAAGAAATCACTGAACAACATGAAAATATGCATTTCCCCAATGCCTTACATCAACTATGAAAATGTGTTCAGTTTAAGATTCAGGATTTAAAAAAAATATTTTCTATGTACCAGATGCTACGAATTGTTGCTTTAGCCTGTTCTGCTTATCAGTTTTTGTTCTGGTTGTGTAAAGTGTTACTCTTGAAATGTTCAGGGAAGAAAACAACAGAACAAATTGTAAAGCCTTCATTTAACATTAGGCCAGGGACCAATTTTCTTCAGTATTTGTTTTTCTCATTCATCCTTTCTTACTATACAGTTGAACATTGCTCTCCACACTGATGACAAGTTTACTAGAAGCAAAGATATAACTACTGTATATATTTATGTATTCACCGAGGGTTTGCCTTCAAATGACAAGTGTTCACACCTCAAGTAAATGACAGACAGGTAGCCCCCTCCTCTGTTGCCTCTAGCAAAAAATAAATTAACCTGCTCTAACTCTCTGCTGCAGACACTTATTTTTCCAGCAAGAATTCATAATAAAGATAGATATTTTTTTGCATAATCTTTGATCTACTCTGCCTGTTTGCGTGCACAGACTCTCCACAGACATTTTAAAGCAAACTTAGACTTTTGGGCTACGGTATTAGTGGAAAAGATTGTTTAAGTGTTTTCTGTTGGTTTATGATACTGTAAGCATGCGTGTTTCAGTAAAGCTGATTTGTTTTGATATTTGTCAGGTGTGGAGACGTTTATCGACCTGATTCCTTGTCCTTTTTATGTCTGAAAGCCCAAGTTTTGGCTCTGATAAAATATTAAGACAGTACGCAAAGTATGTTTCACAAGTTGTGAGATGATGCCAAGAATAAAGGAAGTCTGCTTTTGAATGCTAATGGGCTTTTGATCATTTCAAATTACAGGGGTAATGATGTTCTAACTGAAGGGGAAATTAAGTTTGCATGAATATTAGCTATTCTGGCAGACTCATAAAGAGTAGAGAATATATTTAAGTCTTAATTTGCGTATTAATTTGTGGAACAGCAGACACTATCTGTCAGGAGGGTTTGCTGTGCTGTATGTAAATCAGGCATTAGCAGGACAACTCACAGTAAAAACCAAAACTCACGTGATACTGTATCCTAACCCCAGTGTCTTTGATGGAGAAGGCGGTGTCAGCGGTCAGCCCTCCTCTCTTATCAATTAGCTCACCTCAGGTTCACGTGTCTTTGACCCAGTCGGAGAGCTTAAACGAGCAATGGATCAGTGATGATCCCTGTTTTGTAAACGCCTTTCAACTTTGCAGTGATAACTTGTAACATGTTTGTATCTGTTGTGAGTTGCTGTGACCGGTGACCTATTCTCTAACCTGATTGTGTTCTAAGCTTTTTTTGGACTACTGCTTGATTAAAACTCTTTAACAACACCCTCTGAACACTCTTTGTTGTTTTTTTTTTCATTTGTGTTTGGCTCTATGTCTCCTTTTGTTCTAACACTTGGTAACAGCCAGCCACTGATTTGTTATTACTCCAATCTGAAGTCGTTTTGCTGTTTATCTTTCTTAGTTTAGCCCCTAACGACACAAAGCAACCAGACTTTAAAGTTCACAGTTCAGTGAGTCAATTACATAAATATGTACAGTCCTGAACAAAAGGAGTTATCAGACAATGTTTTATGGAAAGTGGAGCTAGGCCACTGTTTATCTGCACTCTGATGCTACTCTGTAACGGATGACTGGCTTCACTTGTTTGTGTGAGAGAAAACATCTTTCACTCACAGTTTGTCTACTGGGCAGAATTGTGTGATCCCCACAAGCTGATTTATCTTTATGTCCGGAAGACATGTAAATTGAAATTCATTCTTTTGGACTCCAAACTCTATTGACTTTGTGTTAATGTGAACAGCAATATGTTCATGAGGATTACTTCTTGTCTGAGTTCAGCTCAGTAATTCAGTCGATGCATACTCATTTCAATTTCTGCTTTGGATGCCAAAATGGGTGTTTGTATTCATCTCTTGGTTAGATAAACCAAGAAACAAGTGCAGCCGAGCACCATGGCACAGGCGGCTGTTACACAATCGAAACAAACACTGTCAAGGATTTTGGATAGACGTTTCATTTAAATCTAATTTAAATACAGGCTGATAGATGCAGACAAATGAACAGCCTTATCAGTCATACATGAAAGAAGACAACCCAAGTGAAACCTCTGCCTATGTAGTCGGTATAAAAGTGCAAATATTGCTCAACATTTCATTTGTAGGATTGGTTTATGTGCAACTTAACAAAAGATGTGGAACCATAAGGGACTGTATGGAAATGTTTATATAGGAAAAAAGAAAGCTACAACCCTGACTGATTGATTGATTGATTGATTGGTATTTTGGGATTAGCAATTGTCAAAAATAAATTTGGACTATTAGCCAAAATAAAACACACAAGGTAATTCTACGCTTTTTTCCCATCCTCTCTAATAATTGCCATACAGTCCCTAATTTTCTTTTCTTCATCTGTTCTATGTGACAGCACAGATAATGGTTTAATCAGCCTTTTTGTTATTTGGTATTTGATCTGGCGAGACGCACATCCTGATTGTCTTCCAAGGAAAGAACAAGCTGCGGCTGCCATGTTTGTGTGTCTTCAATTCAATTCAATTCAATTCAATTCAATTCATCTTTATTTGTATAGCGCCAAATCATAACAAAAATCATCTCAA
>JAUMHL010000009.1:19209818-19223561 GCA_032362345.1 Sandelia bainsii | reverse complement strand
TAGCAAAATCAGAGAAACTGATAATTTTGCAGTGGTCTCTTAATTTTTTCCAGAGCTGTATATATATATATATATATCCATAATAATGTAACATGTTTCTCTAAATTGTAGTGTGGTAAAATGAAAGCAACATAAAATCAAAATACTCAACAAGTACAAGTTTGTACTTCATTACAGTAGTTGGGTACGCGTAAGAGTAAAGAAGTTCCCACCTTAAATCAGTGAAGTAAACAACTTCTTTACAGCTCACACAGGTGTTAGAACAGATGGTGAAAACAGCCAGTCTTCAATAGAGAAACATTCAAATGAGCCACGTTTCTGAGCAAGTAGCTAATTAACACTCATGCTATGTGAGAAGAAAGATGTCATACTCTTATATGTATTTAATGTACAAAAGCTGCATATATTAAGTTATTATATAACCTACAGATCTGAGTAATTTAAAAAATTAATAGACAATAAAGAATAATTTTAAAACAATTTTCTGCCAAGTCCTTTGGTGTTATGGCAACAAAGAAAAGTAATGTGCTTCTGCAAACGTTTAACAATCTACATTTTTGTGTTGTTGTTCTCATTGTTCAACAGGTAAGCAGGTATTGCAATAAAACTACATATACAAAATAGGGTTAATAATTATTCTAAATATTGTATTCATCCCTCTAAAGTGCAAACATATGAATTTCATTATTAAAGAAGAGCATAGTGAAGCTGTATTTGAGCAGGTATGCCCCCCCCCTCAGCAATGCAAGGCCAAGTAGTGTTTGTTTTGCGCATATTTAATATTTATGCCTGCTGTTCCTTTCCTTCTTTCCCTTTCATTTCCTTTCCCTCTCAGGGATCTTTCCGAGGCGCTCTCTCTCCCACCCCTCAGAAAGCCTCTGCAACTTCCCCACGTAAGCGTGGAGCAGAGAATGCTGTGGTCCATTTCTTCCGCACGATCGTGAGTAATGCTTAATACGAATCACAACACCTTAAGGCAGACGCTTCAAAGTGCTTCAGCACTGCTGCTCCATGTTTGTCTCTTTGCTTCATCTGCATTGTCTGATCACTCTTTAACTCTGTCAAACCTTTTTACTTTCTGTTAATAACTCTTCTTCAGGTGTCCCCTGCCCCTCCTAAGTCTAGGGTGAGTCTGCCTTATGTTACCTTTTATACTCACACATAAATGCCTAAAAATATAAACAGACAAATAAAATACTTTTGTTCTGGTATTGGATAAGAAATATATAAACTGGTTTCATAAAACCACAACCTGGTGTATGTAATAAAACTGTTTTCAACTTTTCACTCAGTGTATTTGTTATATTGTTGTCTATTTGCTTTGTTGCTGCTGAATGTTGCTAACTTTATGTTCTTTTTGATGTGAGCATCTGCCTTGCTCCTCTCTCCTTCCTCCCCCACATGTCTATCCCAACCTCTTCCCTCTGTTCTCATCTGCTCCCCCCCCCCCGTGACCCTGTCACTCCTACCTCCCTGGGTGGACCCTCCTACCTGCCTCCTCTCCTTCCCATCCTGCCTTTGCGCTGAGTAAGACACACATTTCTATTTGTCCCCCCCTCCCTTTTACCCTTTATCCTTGTCTCTTGTTTGTCTACATGTCCAGTGGAGAGGACTAGCAGCCAAGATAGGCCTGGTAGGTGGTTTGAAAACTGTAAAAACACAGAGGTATCATGACTAATTGAACTGTAGGGCAAGTCAAGTCATATTCTCAAACCACCTTTGACCATCACACCTGTGGCTCTGTGTCCTTTGTGTCTCCATCAACCAATTTAGCTGTTGTAATCCATCCACACATCAGTGATAACGCCCACATTTCCTTCCTATTTAGGTCAGTTTTCAAAGGTATCATCTCCATTCTAAAGCTTTGCAGCCTGACTTATCTTTATCGTGTGCGTGTATTGTTTATTCATGATAACACAGTCATTATTCCACTCTTCATTATTCTTTCACTTCAAAACTTCCTCTATGGCTGAGTGAAGGGAGGCTGCCTTCTGATTCCTTGATTTCATTATCAGCACTTGATTTAAGCTCCTCATGCATGTGTGTGCTGCACTGGGAGTGTGCGAGCTTATTCTGAATCTTGGAGCGTAGTTGGGGGTAGAAGGGAGAATGGTGTGAACAAATGAAACTCTGGTGAGGTTCAGTATGAAAATTATTAGTGGTGGGTCTATTGTAATCTTTCCTGTGGCTGAAGGCAGGCCTGTCTGAAATTTTTAAGAAGGCAGAGGATTATTTTTGTTCTTTTCTACTTATTTTCACATGATGAATTTAAATTATATTTCACACGTCCTTCTTTTGTTTCACAACTGTCGCTTGTGCCATGGTTAAGAAAGATGAATTTTTCCATAAGCAGAGGACTAAAGTTTGTCTTTGTATTACATTAGACACATACGATATTTTATTACAGGGAAAGCAGAGGGAAGATATCGTATACGTGTTTCCCTCTAAATAAAACCACAAAACAACAAACAAAATTTCAACAAATTGTATAAACAGGAAACTTTTCATGTCAAACTTTTCTGCTTTGTAGCTTTTCTACCTCACGCATAATTCACATTAAATGCTTGGAAGGAAACTTTGTCAGGAATGGAACACAATTATACTGCAAAAGTAGGGCAGGATTAGATTGCAGTGGAATCGATATAGTTTTCTCCAGTATTTTGGGTTTTTGTAGAACACACCGATCCATCACTGCTGAACGCACCCTGGAGAAAATAATAATAATAGAAAGAGGCCCTACTTATGATATTCTCGTTTTTACTTACGCTGAATTTTTCACCACTCCCCACTGAATTGATAAAGAATCCAGGGCTTTCTGAAGGAAGGTCAGCCAAGTCTTAATCCCCTGCCAAACATCCCCAAGACTCTTCTAATACAGACTCTTTTTCTCCCTTCGCCAGGGCAACCAGAAGTCACACTCTGCTAAAGCCAAGAAGGCCAGTTCAGGGGACGGCAAAGGCACCCTGACTAGGATCTTCAAAATGGTAAAAAAAATAAAAATAATTGCTTGTCCAACTCTAAGTCATTATAATTAAGTATATCTCTTCTCTAATCACTTTCTTGCTCGTGTTTTTTCTGCCTCAGTGATGATATCAGCCGCAGTGAGTAACTGATATGTGAAGAAGTGATACTAGAGTTTAACTCACTCCACATTCGTTCAACATTGATATGCTTAGAAGACATCCTAATCTCATTACTATTGCAGCAGCAGAATAATAAGAGGCTTGTCGAGGCGTGATCATCGTGCATACTACAAGCTTTGTGCCAGCTCTGATAAAATCACGCTGAAGATGGTAGATCAAGGTCTGATAACAGTCCAGCAGGGCTATAGCTAACATACTGTAACTGCTTGGTAGTAGTAGTAGTTGATGCACAATGTATCGTGTACCATTATCATGCAATATCATCTATAACTGACCAAGCGCCACTAGCTCCTTCAGGAAGACTGCACATAAATGATGGCTGAATATAAAGTTAATCATGTAGTAAAACTGAAAAATCTGTCATTCAGTGATTAGTAGTGATGATATTAAAGATCTTTGGAAGTTTTTATTCCTCTGCACTGGTGACAGCTGTAGCCTGAGGCATGCTTTCGGATCTCTTCTAATTTGGCACAAATGGCCACTTGGACTCGGGGGGTGACCTGATTAGACTTTGATGGTCAAAGGTTAGAGGTCACAGTGACCTTGCGTCTGTCCCACTCTCAAGAACACCTGGAGGGACTTTCATCACATCTCGTGCAAACATCCCTTTGGACTCATGGATGGGCTGATTAGAATATGAATCTGGTCAAGTATTCACATAAACTGCAACCTGACATACAAACGTGCAACGTTCAAGTTTTTTTTACAGTTTAGAATGCACATCAGCCAAAGAGGGAATGATGATAGAAAAGTTAAATCTTTGCATTATTTAAAAATAAAAGTTACTTTTCTTGAAAAATATTTGTTATTTATTTTTAGGTTAAACAAGGTATAAAATGCATAAAGCAACTTAAAAAACAAGACTATAAAGGCTCATTGCACATCTATAATGTGTACATTTATTAAATTACGTACATAATTTGTAAGCAGGTTTAAATATTTATAAAGGCCACTTATTGATTCATGAATAACACATTAACGTATTTCAACTGATGGTTTTAGTTTACGGCCAACAACTTTACTGTTCTGCTTCACTCTCACAACTTTCACTAGCATCATTTTTGGTCACAGCAAACTGCTGTTCTCAGCATAAAGAAATTGTAATGTCCGACGTTTTTTTCTCAGGAGATGGTGGAAACCAAACACAGGGTTAAAGATGTCCAGAAATATTATATTTTTCTCCTGAGTAGTGTTGAAATTGCCATGCATACCATACCTGCATGCCTTTGGCTTTACATATGATAAGACAAATGCAGTGTGAAAGAAAATCAAACATTTCTTATCTTTTTCTGATCTTAATCCAATTGAACATCTAGACTAGACTTGAAAGTCACAGAGACAGACAGCCATGTGTTTTTGGCCAAATGTTAATCATGCAAAGATCATATAGAAAAAGTAGAATTCTGCACTGATGTGGCTTTAACAAGTTAAAGCTGAAGTGACACCCTTGTTTTAGTTGCTGAAAATCTTTCCATCAAAAGTTAGGATCTTTGCTGTTCTGACTTAATGAACTGAGGCTGACAAATCTCTTACACTGAAAGTTTCAGGACATTCAGTCTGATTGTGGATAACACTTAACCAACTTTTCAGCTTTGGCGCATATTCATTAGCACTTACGATAGGCTGTTTGACTTTCTAAGCGCCTTATTAGATGATTTGTTTTCATATACTGTATCATGAAAAGGAGTGGCAGCTTTCATGCTCTGCTAGTTTTTCCCTGTCAGGTTTTAATTAGCCAGCCACCCTGACTGTACCTTAGATTAGTTAGTTTAGCAATTACTGAAGGTGGAGAGAAATACAAATTTCCCTAGGGCTGCATCCTCGTCTGTAGTGGCTAAACTGTTGTCACTAAGCTACAAGAGAGTAAACAGTTCTGGAGATGAAGAACTTCTGAGACACTCATTTCAAATGCTTCTCATATGACTAATTAGCGCTGACTCAGTGCCATCACACCCTCACATCCGTTTATTCCACACATAAATGGCATCATGATCCAAATGGAAATGAGCATAAAGTCATATTGACTTTTAATGAATGTTTCACACTTTGTTTCCATAGTTCTTCTGCTTCAAACTTTCAGATTTGACACTAAGTACTGTTGCTGTATATTGAGTTTTTCTCTGTCGTGGCAGATAGAATAAGCACAACTTAGAATAAAAGGTCAGTCCTCAGCCTTTGTTTTATGAAGAGGTGTAAAATGATTCTCATAGTATGGATTATCTTCTTAGGCGATCCATATAGATTTGTCTTGTTCGTATCATCTTTCAGCCTTTCAGAGTCCTCTTCTATTCCTCGATCTGAATAAGAGAGTGGAAAAAAATACAATTTTGTTTCAGAGACTTTGAAATAAACAGAGCATCTAATCTAGGATGTTGGGAACAGAAACAAATGGGACACTGAAAACCACAAAGAGGAGGCATTTGCAGAATCTGTGAATCAATTAGTGAAAAGTCAGTGAAAGTTGACCAATGATTGATTGGTCAGTCACTTCTGACTTTCTCATTCTGTACTTTGGTTTTATTTTGATGTATTTTTGATCTAACTTCTCATTATTTTGACTCTTTTCACTGTTTTCACATACTATTTCATGCCTTACTTCTTTTTAACTTTGACTCTTTCCTGTAATGTTGATTCACCATCTTATCATTTTGACTCCTCATGATATTGGCTTGTCTTTTTCATAATTTTGACTATTTTTTTGTCATTTTTCTTTTCATTTTCGCTTAGTATCTCATGATTTTGGTTTACTTGTGCATGATCTTGACTTACTTGCTCATGAATACGAATTTATCTCAAACTTATTCTCATTATTTGTAGACTTAGACTTAGACTTGACTTTATTAATCCCACACCAGGGGAAATTCACTTGCTACAGCAGCACAAGAGACAGGAAGAAAAAGTGATTAATTACACTAGAAAAATCCAATTACATCTTATATAATACAATTTTGACTTAGTATCTCAGAAATTTAACTTAGTATCTGAAATTTGTTATGATTTATAACATTTCAGTTAATTTTATATTCTCCTTGTAGGAATGTTATAATATCTATGCATAATTACAGGTCTGAAAATTGCTCAAGCCTACTAACTGGCTTAGTTCTCACATTAAAAGGTTGTATTGACTTTACAATTCTAAGCCCTTGTCCCATTATTTCATCAGGAGTACTTGTTAAAGTTAAAAAGACGGAAAAGTTTAATGAGCTTCCATGCTTGATAAAAGATCTGGTAAACCCTCGTAAAATACTCTGTTTTTCCTAAAAAGGCTTCAATTTTTTAACACATAAAGTTGCAAATCAGTGTTTGTAAATCCACATCATCAATGGTGAAGACTAAAATTGGTTATTACTTAACATGCTATTTGCTTACTTGTTGCTAAGGCTGTTACCTAGAGCTGTCAAGGGATACTGATTTAAATGACCAATGGGCCAGACTCCAAAAAACATCAGAGCAGTCCTTTAACGTTGAACCAGAGCTGCAGGACTGCAAGCTCCACATATTCATCAGATATGTCTTGTCTGTTATACAGGGAAGCAGGAGTGCTTCTCCAGCCAAACGCTGACGTCCCTCTCTACAACCCTTTCCAACAGCACGAGGGCAGATGTTCAAGAACACGGGACTAAAGTGGGGAAACAAAAGAGGACGAAATCGAAGAAATCTTGTCACCCCTTAAACTTACCTACCCCTCCATCTTTGATAACACTCTAATGCATGCTAAATCCCTCATCTCTCCTATTACCGCCCCACCCCTTTGGCTGGTAGATAGCGACACAATCTGTTGCCCCTCCTCCCCCTGCATGCGTTGTGCTGAGTCTTTGCAGTCATCAATCTGAGTGTGAAACGTGTGCTGAAGTTCACCCTGAAGCCGCTCACATGTGCAGCCTGAATG
The DNA here is from genome assembly GCA_032362345.1 of Sandelia bainsii. Classification (NCBI taxonomy): domain Eukaryota; kingdom Metazoa; phylum Chordata; class Actinopteri; order Anabantiformes; family Anabantidae; genus Sandelia; species Sandelia bainsii. The sequence continues at coordinate 19,216,529 of JAUMHL010000009.1, read as the reverse complement.
ACACCGTGTCCCCTGCTGTGGCTCTCGCTATATATACTTCTGCTTAAGTTTCTGTGCATGTCTCTGCTGGTTTCTCTAACAAAAAGGTGGCTAAACTGAAGCAAACCTGGAGCAGGTGAAGGTTAAGGCCGGTGCGAGTCCAACTGACTTGACCGTCATTGCCGCTTACCGATAGGTTGAAAAGGTCTGGGTGTTTCTGCTTTAGAAATGAGTGGTTTTCTGTCTTGTCACGCTTGTATTTGTCATCCCTCAGACCTTTTCTGTGCTCCCAGATATAAAACTGAGTTTTGTGATACATTTAATATTTTATGACATTATTGTGAGAGCCACTTTTGTCATAGTGTGCTTCATTCGATCCTTGTGTATCTTCACTGTAGTTAAGTGTCCTGTCAAGAATGTTATGTTGATCTGTGTTTCTCATTAAGGCTGGCTGTGAATTTTGTGAAGTTCTAAACCTTTTAAATCTATTTTCTGCAATAATCACTGTAAACAAAACAGATGAATTTGGCATTTCTATTGTATTTTCTTTTCAGCCCATGAACTAATGGTATAAACTAATTTTCCTCTCCGTGTGTGTAACAACATTATTTCATAGCGCACTATTTTCCACTTTTAAAGCTTTCAGACTCTGAATCAGAAGCATGAGGCCAGATTCAGACGTTTCATCTATGCATTAGAGTGGTGTAGTGTATATCTCTTCTTTGTCTTCACTGTTTTTATCCTATGCACAGCACAGACACTGGAAATTAAGTTCACGAAAACTCACACTCAACAAGTTCCCTTCCTACTGACTACCAAAAACAATGTGCTGTTTCATAACTTAAAAACACAAACACAATTTCAAAAAGGTGCTCTGTAATTAACCCTGTAATGACATATTATAAGGTCTTACCTGAGATTGTGCAAGTTGAAAGTTTTCTGACAAAAACTCAGTTGAAGAAAAAGCTCAGCACCTCCACCAGTGCTGTTCCAAACATCCATCTTCCAAAAGCATGCATGTGTGATATGTAGCGTCCATCTCTCCTGTTTATGTGTGTGCTTGAGCCTCGTGAGTGCTGTGTGGTGTTTGTTTCTGAATGGATCGTGTGAATGAATGTAAAGGTCCTCCTCATTACCTTATGTATAATAAAACATGACCAGCCATTTAACTGAGAATAAAAAAAATAAAAACCATTTCTACTCACTGCCTTGAGTATTGTGTGCTTTGTGTGCCGTGGCCCACAGCAAATGACGCATCATGAAAAAAACTGAAGCTAAGGGAAGTGATGTTAGTGGGTCAGGTCACAGCAAACAAGTATAAAATACTGTAGTTTCCTTCATATAGCCAGAATTTATGACTCATTGGGTTATCATTATTCATGACAAGCTTTCTGAGCTACTCGTGGCTGGAAGAGATGGAGCACCATTCAGGTTCAGGTATTATTTCACAACGCATGTTGAAATTATAAAGGAACAAAGGCTAGCCAGTGCACTGAACATATCAATGAAACATGCTAGTAACTGCCAAATCATTTTTCGAATTCGTATTTCCTACTTACTGCAGGTGGTAGAGCAGTTGACCATGAACTCCAGGGTCAGTGGTTTGACTCTTAATTTCTCTTGGCCACATGTTGAGGTGTCTTGTCCTTGGACAAGGAGCCACTGAAAACCTGTAGTAGCGTCATCATCTACTGTATGTGCGGCTGTCTAACATTTTTGCAAAGGGGATCAACTAAGTATGTCATCATTATTATTCCTTCTCTTCTTCTTAATTCCCTTTCAATAACTAGGTCATGTTTTCCCACCTTGTGGTTAGCACTGTCGCCTCACAATTAGAAGGACCCAGGTTTAAATCAAGGCGTAGGCTGGGTGCCTTTCTGTGTGGAGTTTGCATGTTGTCCCCCATATCTGTGTGGGTTTTTCTCCAGGTACTTCAGCTACCTCCCACAATCCAAAGACATACATGTTAGGTTGGGTGGGGACTCTAAATTGCCCATGTGTGAATGGTGCCTATTTCTATATGTCAGCCCTGTGACAGACTAGTGACATGTCCAGGGTGTACCATGCCTCTCACCCAATGACAGCTGGGATAGGCTCCAGTGGGTAGGATAATGGATGGATGTTTTCCTGTAAAATATTAACTAAACTGATGAATGAGACATGAATCACAGGAAATACAGATGGACTGAATTCTACATTGAATGTGGACAAAAGTACACAGACACTGTGTTGCTAAATAAGTACAGTCAGGAAAGCTTTGTTAAGAGATTAGAATGAGTCACAGCCACTTTAGAATAAAAGAAATGTGAGTTTCAACTAGTAGAAAAATTACTTTATTCTTCATTTATTGTGGACAATAGAAAATACAACTGCAAAAAAGAAGGGAAAAGAAGGGAACAGCTTCTCATCTGTACACTGGCTTTGCTTCATAACAAATGCAACATTATGCCTAAATTACATATCCCCAAGCAATCCACGTTGTAGCGGTTCATCGGAAAATATTTAACTACACTATTTACAGGATTAACCACAGTAAAGAAAAGGTCTGTGCTTTGAGTCTAAATGACATAACAGGAACACAATGCTCACATGTTCAGTCAAACGGCTCAAAGCATCACAACAGTGTCCTCACAGCTCACTGCTAATCACACACGCCTGGTGCAATTTATAACTAAAACAAACTTGCAATTAACTGCCAATTACATTTCACAACAAGATGAAATATGTACAGTTTTAAATATATATAAAAAAGTGACAGATTTCTTGTAAACCAGTGAAAAATATTTCTATGTGCTGCTACACTGTTGCTTCTGAAGCCTTAGGAGCAGTATACAGCTCTGCGTACATCCCTGTGATCAGTCCAATAACAAAGAGACAAGATACTCGTCTTTGGGGAGCTTTCTCACACAGTACAGCTTCCTTTCTTTCCAACATGGTCAACATTAGAGGGACCTGCATCCTGACTGGAGAATTCTCTGAGATGCCCGTGTTTATTGAGCCAAACCTCTGTGGAGGTTATCATATTGATGACAATCAGACAGTAGCAAAACAGATAAAAGTAATTAAGCCAATCATACAGAACCAGACTCCCTTTAATCTCAGCTAATTTGGATAAGCTGCGGGGGCTGCTACTACAGTAAAAGCCCTCGATATACAGTAGAGCAAATGTACAATGTCTTAAATGTTTTTCTAACCAAATAACCCTTTTGAGAATAGGAATATGTCTGGCCAAGACTTCAGCTGTAATACTCAGTCAGTGCTCTTTGACTCTTGGACTTGTATGGATTGTGGTCATGGAAAGACACTGTGCCAGTCTCCGGATGATTCAGGAACCACTTCCAGGTCAAGTTCAGGTGTTACCTGGACTTGAGATGCAGTTTCTTCTTGAATCTGACCTGGATTTTCAAAAAAATGAAAAATGAGGACATGGTTGCATCTTGAATTGTGCAATGATATACTCCTTGAAACAGATAATAACAGCATAAAAGCTCACCAACACATGTTCACAGAGCAGCACCAGCAGTTTAGATTCTATATTTCATTTGCTAATGGCTGTTGTGCAAATAAGCCCGTCCATCAAAAAACAACCAACATTTGTTTAAGTATCTCTCATTCTCCTTTTATTCTATTTTCTGAAAAGCCATATATATTACACAAGCTGTATAATAAGACCTGGCAGATGTGGGACATGCTCATTGTGAGTTGTAAATATGGTATGAGCCAAATGTCATAGTGGATTTCAGCGTAAAATACCAATCAAGCACAAAACAATAAGTCACTCTGATAAATGCTTAAGAGTTCACATATGCTTTTCCACGGCTGCAAGCCACACACTGAATTGCAAATTAAAATTTTTAACCTGGTGATGCTGCCAGAGTGAAAGAATCACAGAAAAGACAATCACCTGGGAACCATGAATTTCTACAATCCATCTTGTTGATTGGAGAAATTTAAAAGAATAAGTGAAAGCTGGGACCTGCTTTTGGTGGTAGATCAAAAGTTTGGTATCACACAAGTCATGAGAACACCGTACGTCCTCTGAGAATCATGAATGTCTGTAGAAATGTTCATGTCAATACACTAGGATATTACAGTTTAGAACAAAGTGACAGAGCATCAGATCAACACTGCCACCTTCAGAACCGTGGTGAGCATGGCTACAAAATTATAAAGTAAAAAAAACATTTTTTTTTGTAGATTTACCATAACTACTACAATCCTTATCACTCACCACAAATAGCAAATAAAAGGAACTGACCCACAGCATATGAAGGTATTTTATAAGACATTTTATGGCTTGAAACTACTAACTTACTTCTGTCTTCTATGAATTTCTAGTGCACCATGGTAACAGAGGCTTCAAACTGCCTTTGTTGTCATAAAGATGTTGATGGAAATCTTTGCATGATAGAATCAGTGAGAAGCCATGACAAAGACAGGCCTGTAGTTGTCTTTTCAAATCCCACTTTAGTATGCTGGCACATCAGGGAGCCACTGTGAGGTCTGAACTCTGTGTGTGTCTGATCTCAGATCAAAAACAAGTCTTGACATAGTTGGGAAATTGTCTGTGCAACCTTGCAGGCACATCAAAGTCGTATTTAAAGCCGAATGTTATTTCCACAAGTTTGACAATATTTAACACATTTGCGAAACATTATCTGACATGGAAATGCATTTATTTAAGTCTTTCTGGGTTTTAATCACCACAGAAAACCTTGAAAAAGTGAATTCAGTGTTCTCTAACCTTATAAAGTCTGAGCATTATTGTCAGTGACACTACAGAAGAGAGCGTTCAGATGTGACTTTTAAAATTATCTACACCCACCCAGAGAGTAGACCTGATTGGCAGTTTTTGTGGAGTTGGTATTCAAGTTGGATAAGAAGAACAGATCTGTCAGTATTGGTCTCCTCCTCAGGTCATCTTCAATAAGTGACTGCCAGTCTGCAACGTGGAATGCTTGAATGAAATGAATAACAAAGGGAGTGTGTGTTGGCCACAATCTTGTCCAAGGTTAACCAAAGGGCAGCCACAGCCTGAACCTTAACCATGGCTGTCAGGAAGAAGTAATGACTTAACATTCCCCACATCCACCTGGCTGTTATCAAAGAGGAAGCTGTGCCAGCAGCTTCAAGTGAACAAAGTCGATGAACCTGTCATCACAGTTTTGCCGCTCTACAGTATCACCTCGCCTGTGAGACGAGGGCGTGAGCGTGCATACACAATCACGGTGAGTGTGTGGGAGACTGCGTGCTGCCATTGTGAGGGTCGTTCTCAACAGATAATGAGAAGGATCATCAAGTGAAGAACTTCAGACAGGAAAAAGAGATGGCAGTTAATGATCCGGAGGGGAAAGCCAACACTGTCACTCAGCAGCGATCAGAGACACCTTTTAATGTGCTGTGCCTCACAAGTGCTGTGAATATTACAATGTGTGGGAAATGTAGAGTGTGTGATGGTCATGACAGACAGGGAGGAAGTGGACCTCATTATAAAATTCCAACCTGATGCTCTTTGGGCCTCATTCATAAACCATTCGTAAGAAGAAATGTCTTCTTAAAACCCCCTTGGGATTTGTTCTTTTTTATTTTAATTATATAAGTTTAACCAAATTAAACTTAAGTTTGGAGAGATATCAAGAGACCAACAGATTCTCAAATTCACAATTGTCAGGAACATTTGAACATTGTCTTCCGCCCCTCAACCCTTGTGCATGGGAAAAAATTTCTATAGTATATAAATTATAAAGATTTAAATTACAGTCATCTATAGTTAAATTACAGTCATAATCAATAAACACTACACTAGTACATCAGTTCATATAACAGAACATCACCATGAAATGTATGTGCCACATCCCCAGCAAACACCACCGCAAGAGTCCAAACCCACTGGTGACCCACTGACAAGTACAATGGGATTCATCAATGCATCAAAGAACAAAGCTATGAGCTAATCTGCGGTTTAAGTACATGTTATGAATCTGAGGTAGACTTTTCTTAAGCACAGATTTGATTAAAAAAATTAGAAAGATAATGGTTAATGAGTCACCTGAGTCAAAGAGAAGCAAAAGAGAGACTGTTTACAGCTGTACTAACAACTGGCTATAAGGCCCAGTGTTTCTGTGTGTGAAGGTGCAGGTTATTTATCAGCTGCTCACCGTAACCATGGGACCTCTTCATGTGATGTTTCATGTTGCTCTTCTGGGTGAACCTGATGCTGCACACCTCACACTTGAAGGGCTTCTTTCCAGTGTGTTTGACTATGTGGACCTGCAAAGCACTTTTTTGATTGAAGGCCTTATCGCACTGATTGCACTTGAAGGGACGCTCGCCTGTACAAAAACATAGACCCACAGTCAGTTTCCTTGTGCTGCATTTAGCACTTTTCTACAATACTAAACCTCTGTCAGAGTAACTGTGATATATGGTATTGTACTTTTGTGTAATTATTGTAAATAAATGTACTATGGTTTACTTTATTGGACTCTGACAGTCTGTACTATGACAAAAAAGAAAACAAATTTGCTGTTGAATCTATTTAAGTCTAAGTCTATCTAAGTTCCATTAGCCAAAAAGGGTAATAACATTTACACTATTGTGCTCTTATTTATTCAATTATGCAAATATACACTAAACAAAAAGTTAGGGATATTTTGCTTTCGGGTGAAATTTATGGAAAACGTAAAAAGTTCACACTACAGTGATATTATATCATGAAAGTAGGGCATTTAA
>JAUMHL010000009.1:19191667-19209718 GCA_032362345.1 Sandelia bainsii | reverse complement strand
TGCATTCAAAAGTTTAGGGAAGGACACATTAAGTTCACCTGTAAAGGTTATAGTGCATTTTAGGTTCATCCTGAAATGTCACCCAAAAGCCGAATATCCCTAACTTTTTGTGAGTAGTGTAAGTACTTCAGTCTCCCAACTTTAATTCACTTCAATTAATTTTCTTCATATAGCACCAAATCACAACAAAAGTCATCTCAAGGCACTTTACAGTGTAAGGTTTAAGAGCTTACAGAATATAACAATACAGCTCAAAAGGAAGAAACCACCAGCAGAACCAGGCTCTGGATGAGTGGCCTCAACTGGTTGCAGCGAGTGGAAAGAAATGTTTATACTGTAAATACTGCCATTGACATGTTTTAATGTGTGTTTGTGTTTAATCATTCTTGTTGAAAACCACAGTTCAACAGCCCATACTTTTCATAAATTTTCACTAGGACACTTATCTGGACTGCAGGCAGGCCAGTCAAGCACATTCACTGTGCGTCCGCGAAGCCACGCTGTTATGCAGAACGTGTCTTAGCATTGTCCTGCAGAAATAGCCACAGACTTCCAGGGAAAACACAAGGCTTTCTGCTTTTATGGCAGCATCTTTCTTTCTAAAATTCCCATATATTGTTCTGCATTGATGATACATTCACACATATACAAGTCACTAATGCACCCCCCTACAATCAAAGATCCTGGCTTTAGCACCTTTAGTTGATCTTTAGTTGTCTTTGGCACAGAGACCCAATTGTTTTTTTGTTTCCATGACAAGCTGAAACATAGACTTATCTGACCACAGAGCACTTTTCCTCTGTCTTTTCTTGTCATCTGACATCAGCTTGGGCCCAGAGAACCCGGCAGAATTTCTGCACAGAACTGACTTATGGCTTTTTTAGTTTAATAGTTTCAGGTCGCATTTGTGGATGCAGCAGTACCTAAGTACTCCCAAACCCATGTAGCTATGTTTTCATCAGGTCTGGCATATTCAGCAGCGGGTTCCCCCCTTAGCTTTTATAAGATTTCGATTTTGACTCCCACATTGTTATAACAATATTATGTACTGGTGGATGGTGAAAGACGTGAATTCTAAGAAATACTCTATGTGAAATGACTGACAATGAAGGAATGTTTGGCCCAAGGTGGTGATTCACAATCCATCTTTGCTTGCTTTTATATCCAATCATAATACCCTCACCTGTTACCAATTAACCTGTTAAAATTGGATTTATTCACACCAGTGTTACTTTAATAGTATATTATCTGTACCAACTTATTTTAAGTGTGTTGCAGGCAACAAACTCTAAATTACCTTGTATTTACAAAATACAATAAAGTTGGTGAGTGAAAACATTCTCATTTATAACATACATACAGAGGCTTCAGAAAGTATTATATTACCTCAAGCCACAGTATGTCGATATAACAAAAAAGGGCTGGCTACAGAACCTCAGTCACTTTACCTTCTTTAAGAAGTAGATCTGGATGTGAGTGAACAAGCAGTCAATGTCTGGCAAAAGCTAAGAATATAACTTTTGTCCTTGTAAATTTTTTTCAAAGTTGCTTAGAGAGAAAAAAAACTGACACTGATGAAGCAGAATATAAATGGTTCAATCAGAATCTCCATTAACAGTATTCAGATGAGTCTATTCAAAGGATAATAGGCCAACAGAACACTTTCTTTATGTACTCTAAGGGCTGATAATCATGTCTGGGTGCCTGGGATGTCACACAGAAATGAGGCTTTCAGTGCATTTAACTGCTGATTAGCGGTGTCTGTATGAATGTATGAGTTAATGAGTATGAAAGGAGAAAGTTGATAGATGTAAACATATCATCTGAGTGTGATCCTGTTTTAAAATCCATTTTTTCCCCAATTTTTTAACTATGTTGTTCAGCACTATATCAGGACTCTTTATTGATTTGGACACATTTCACTTGTTTTACCTGTTGATAATTGCTTATGAGGGAAAACATAGGAAGACATTTCCATGGATACACTAAGGAATTTTTGGCTGCTTTGCAGAAACAGGATGTGTCATCTGGGCAAAAGCAGCTGCCCTTTTGTGGAGCAAACCAAATTCATTCATTCAGTTCAACATTTTATCGCAAACACGTTGATGCAGAAACAACTGTGGAATTTCTGAGATGCAGTGTACAGTATGTGAAACATGTATGCACACGTGATAAAACAAATGCAAACAGCAGTCTTACACATACTGCAGATTTGACCCATACATGTGAAAATCTCTGCTTGATCCACACGTTCCCTAAACCTCACAGATGTAGAACACATTTATGTTGGTTGTCAGATTGTGCAGTGTTGTCCCCCCCAAAAAAATCCATAAGATAAGTTAAGATAATATATAATTATTATATATATATATAAGCTCGTTAGTGAGTATGAAATAAAAATATATAAAACCAACACATTAAAGATAACAGCATTTTAAGATCAAATAAAGTCCATAAGAAAAAGTGATTAAATAACATTTCATAATAAAAATTTCAGTTTAAAATAATTTCGAATGATTTCAGAAATGATCGATCATTTATTTCATAGTTATTTATTTAATGGACACTTTGGGGCTCTGCAGATAGTGTGAGATAATTCTAGATTTGGGATTTGAACTCAATCACATTGTTGTGATTGTGCTGATGACATCCACTGTTCCATAATCCTCTTACCTGTGTGTGTTCGGGTGTGTCTCTCCAACTGGCTACGCTTTGCGAAGGCCTTCACACAAGAGGAACAGTTAAACACTCTGGGTTTTTGGGAGCTGGGTGACGGCCCCGGCTGGTGCACTCGCTCGTGTTCCTGCAGACAGACACAAAAAAAATCTATTTCACCATTACAGCCTAGCGCACAAATCCTTCTACTGGAACGTGGGTAGAACAGAGATGTCTGCCATGTTGCCCTTGGAAGAACAGAAGACTGAATATAAATATCTTTTTTTTTCAGTTTTTCTTGTGTTACCTTTCTTCTTGGGTTATTGATGATGTGCTCTGTTGCTCATGCAATATGTAGAAAAATGAAAAACAAACATGGCATGATAAACGAGTGTGTATAGAAATGGTTCACTCTGACAAATTTCTGTTATTTTGTCTGTGATCAATTTGAATCTGATGTTCCATAATCTAAAATATTATTCATATGCACTTTTTCATGAATTACTTAATATTTTATTAAAGTCAATCATGAGAAACCTCTCTTGTTCCAAACCATACAAGCTGTAAAGCATGGTGAAGTTAGTATCATGTCTTGGGCTTGCATGGCTGCTTCTGGATCTGGCTCACTAATCTCTACTGATGTAATAACTCATGATGAAAGCAGCAGAATGATTTCTGTGGTGTACGGAAAAAAATCAGCAAAAATCAGCAAATTCCAATTCTTTTGCTCACAGTTGGGTCTTCTGATAGAAAAAAAAGCTATCTTCTGTGTTGTTTAACGTATCAAGGTGGGCATAGCATCATATTAACGCTGAAGAACTTCTGTCTCACATCCATCATTTGATCTTACCTCTAGATGTCTCCAGTGTACAGTAAAAAAAAAACAAATTAGCCTCGTCATTTTAATATTTTCAGAGGGGAATGTATAAGTCAACCAATACTAGATATTTCAGGCTGATACTAATTTTTGTATTTGAAGCAGATAATATTTACAATTTCTTTTAAACATACATACATAACATAAAGATAGGTCTTGGTGAGCATCACTTATATACTGTATATAATGTAAATAAAAAATGTAATTGTGTCACTGTTGCATTTCTGCATTTCCTGTTCCTCATTGACCAATATACTGAAACATTACACATGACCAGCTAGTATTGGGTGATATATTGGCCTAGCTTTAGTATTTTGGTGCCATTTCTTTGTACAGTAGAATGAAGAATAAAAGACACACAGTAGGATACAAAAAACTTAGCAAAAATAGACTATCTTAGAATAAAAAATAGAATATCTTAAAATCTGAAATGAAATAATTATTAAGTTAGAACTGCCATTTGGTTAGCCTTTCTAAAAGTGAACATTAAACAACAAGGGGCATCTATTCTCATTAATGATTTATGAGCGACTACTTCTCGACATGAGAATCTGGCAGCAGCCTACTACGCTGGCTACTATACTGTACATTATTGTGCTTCAAAACCTCAAGGGTGTTAAACTGAAAACATAGGCCTTTTCAATAAGAATCTGATTCCATGAATACTGATAAAAAGATAAGAATGTGCAGTTCATAGTGCTGCATCAGAATAATGAAATTCATGACTGACACAGTGATATGTGGCCAGACTACTGATGATAACACTGAACCTGCAGCTATGAGCCAGACTCAAGCCAAATATTGGGCAGCACAAAGCCCAGTGAATGACATCAATGAAAACAATGGTATAATAAGACTGCTGATAGGGAGAAGTGCAACAATGGTTATGCTGCAACTGTAACATTTATAAGGAAATATGGTCTGCAGGGTGTTTGGTTCATTATAGAGTAATTATTACAGGTGCCTTGGGTAAGTTTAGGAAAAACACTGAAACTTGGATAAAAAAAACAAAAACAACCTTTAAATATACAAAAAATGACTGATGACTGTTTCCTTTGTCCTCTGCTTTACTCATCATAGTAAGAAAAGAAAAAAAAAAAAAAGGGTTTGTCCTTCGCAACCTTGCTGAGATGCTCAGGTAGTGTCTAACAGATGGTAAGGTAGATGGCAAGGCTGTAGTAAGCTCAACTGCTTTATTGCTGAGAAAAAGATGAGGATATCACTCAAGGTAAGTTTAGCAAAACATAAAACCCCAACATCATAGACTTTTTTATGGCTTAAACAGAGCAGATCTATGATATTTAGTGTTAGCTTTTGAGGAGGCAGTAGGTAGGTTTTTGTTACATTCGGATGGAGCGCAGCAAATTCTTTCCCCTTTTTTCCAGCCTTTATGCTAAGCTAACTGACGGCTAGTTGTATCCTCAAACTTGTAGCGTAACATACAGATGCAAAAGTGGTATCGATTATTTGGCTGTCTGTTGTAATTTAAATGTGCACTTCTTCCCTGTGAGAGTTTCCTGATGTTCCCTGACCTATCTAGCAGCTCTCATCATGCAAAAATGCCTGCAATTAGTTCTAAAACTTTATTAATAAATATTTTTCGATGTTCCTAAATCACAGAGCCATCATTTTGGTTGTCTGGTTATAATTAAATTGCAAATTATACACAGGACAACAAAATAAAAAATTACATTGTCACCAGTTTATCTTTCTCACCACTGGGCCTTTTACTAAATCTAAAATCAACATCTAAGTTCTTGTGGCAGACTAATGAGCACACTTAGGAACTGGAGTAGATGAAGCTCAGTCACTCTTGTTGTGACACCCACATAATCTCAGTGTTATTACTTTTATGAGAGACAATTACTGCTCAGCATGTTGAGGCGCATCAACAAAATTAAAAGCCTGTGGCACAATGGCCTTTGCTTAGGAACATAACGTACGATGGGGGATAGAGAATGTGTATGTATAAAACCATATCCTCCTTCAGCTATTTCCCACTGAGCTGAGAGCCCCGGCATTTATGTGCTCAAGTGTCTCAGCCACATGAAGAGGATCACAAGAAATGAGAAGCACACATGTTCCTCTCCCAAATTCAACTGTGTAACACTTCAACAACACTAAGTGTTTTGTTTTGTTGTTAAGATTGACAGTCTATCTAAAATGCCACTTGATAAATTACCCTTATTTTTGCTTCATTCCGTGAGACGGCGCTTAGTTAATGGTATCCCATTCCTCACTGCCTCTTTGAATCTATCATTTTTCAGCCTGAGGTGGAGGCGCTGGTGACTAAAAATAAGGTATATGACTTGAGAGATGATTTATAGATTTGATGAAATCTGGAGAGTTTAATTCATTAGTCATATTCATTGCTATACTATAATACATTCTTTATTTTTTAAGTGACAACTTTATTTATAGAAATTAAACAAGATGGGTCAATGCTGGATCATCGGCATGAAATATAAGGCATCAGCAGCATCAATTTAAAGCCATTTGTCATCAGAGTCTAGTGTGTTTACAGGAGTTCTTACCTTCAGATGTGTAGCTCGCTTGAAAGCCTTGTTACATAGACTGCAGACATGGCAGCGGTCCTTGCCGTGAGCTTGCTTGCAGTGACGTCGAAGTGTGTTGGCATTCTGGCACACCTCATTACAGTAGTAACACTGGTTACGATTATCAGCCTCAGTCTGGGCGTCCTTCCGTCCCTTATGGCCATCGTCAGAAATCTGGGTCAAACACAAGACACAGATGCACAAGTCTAGTCAAGTCTCAAAATAGGGAAAGTGTGTACTGATGCATATTTCTATACAAATCCAAGGTTTTTATTGACACAGGGTTCCTTGGACTTCATGTGTTAGATGCTGTTCTGACATCGAATGTACACTATGGGACCTTATATACAGAGGTGTGGGCCTCTAAACTAAACTATGTGCAATCGACTCAGTTGAGTCAGGTGGACTCCAATCTAATTCTAAGTGCAGATAATTAAAGCAAACCGGAGGCACTTGACAACAATTTGTTGTGCCAGAGCAAATGGTCTGAATACTTTTGGAAATGACTGATTAGTGTAGACTGATGTGCAAAAATGGCAATTTTACCTATTAAAAATTAAATCTACAACACAATACAGCATTAAAAAGTGAAGGTTTGAATACTTCATGAAGTCATTGTAATGTATTGAGATAGGTAATCCAGAAAATAATCTAGAAACACCTACTCACATTATAGCCATTGTCAGACGCTCCATTTGCGGATTGGGAATGACGGCTGACCAGTATGACCTGCTGACCTGAGTTTGGTGCCTGTCCTGGAAGACTGGAATCATTCAGCACTGCAGGAAATGTCTGAGCCAAAGGATTAAAAGACACTCTGGTAAGGCAGATGACGAGCTTCACACACTTAATTCACTGTCACTAATTTAAGAATGTGAGTGCTGACTGGCTCTGGCACTACAATACTGAGTCATGAACCAGCTTAGATTTTAAATCACTTCACAATCATTTATCTATTTTACCTGTGGATTGAGGTTTAGAGTGACACCTTCCAGCATACCCTGGGCATCTGCCAGGGTCAGCGTTACGCTGCCGTCGCTGGCCACGCCTCCTGGTGACATCACTAGGCTGTGAGATGCAGCAGTGTGTGTCAAGGTAGTGCTAGAAGGCAGGCTGGTTACTGATAAGTGAAAGAAAGACAGAGAGGTTAGAGTGATTTGTGTTTTTACTGCCACCAACTACAACTAGTTCACAGTTCACCACTAGAGTCACTGGCTGCATTCCCATTGTGGCCAGTGCTGTATACAGCACTGGTCTGTGCCATAATCTGAATGCAGAATGCATTTGCTGGAAATGGACCTGGGGAATACATATTTGATGACATGAAACAAGAGGAACCACACTTCCATACAGAGCGACAGGAATGCTCCAGCTTAATCAACAAAAGCAAAGATGCTCTCTGTGTTGCCGTGAAACAGTGGGAATGTTTTCCACTTGAGCTGAGAGCGGAGGGTAATGAAGAGAGAGATGAGGCTGGAAATTTGATTTGAATAAGTTTCTTAGGGCAGTCAGCAGTTGATAACTGTCTAAGAACCCCAGGGTTGGTGGTTCACGTCCCGGTCCCTCCTTAGTGCCAGTACCAAACCCGGATAAATGAGGAGGGTTGCGTCAGGAAGGGCATCCGGCATAAAATCCTTGCCAAATTAAATATGCGGCGTGATCTGCTGTGGCAACCCTGAAAAGGGAGCAGCTGAAAGAAACTTAGTATTATTATTAACTTTAACCTTGGTCAATTAATATTTATTTCCTGCATTTAGCATATTTAATATTCTATTGGGGTAACTGTCGATAAAATTGATAAAGTAGTAGCAATGATAGTTTGATTCTTGGTGCCTGGCCACATATGAAAGTGTCCCTGGTCAAGACAATGAACCCTGAACCCTTTGTGCCTTAAATGCAGCTGCCTGTCCACAAGAATTTCCCCAGGGGGATCAATAAAGTATCAATTCTTCTTCTTCTTCTTATTATTATTACAGGGTACTTTGTTAAAACAAGTCAACAAAAGTCATTAAGCTTATGTAGTTAGTTACACAGTTATTTCAGCCAACAAAGTTGCCTTACGACAGAGTGAAGTAGAAGACCAATTGTAAAAAAATTAAAAAAGGACTATGAATTGTGGCTGTCACCATACATTTAGCAAATGCTGCGTACTGGAATGGAAAGCTGTGAAGCTTAGTGAACCATCAATTTAAAGTGTCAAAGCAGCATTCACTGGATCACTTTATGACATGATATATATATATATTTTTTTTTTTTACATTTCTGTTGTGTCAGGCCAGAGCTAGTTTTATTAAACCTTCAAAGTCTACCTGGCAGCTATTTTAGCTTTCCACACAAGCTTTTGACACCATAGCAGGGGCACACACCTTAGCATGCTATTTCATGAAAAGGGTATTGATCGAGAGACTGTTTGAGCTTTTCCATCAATGCTTTTGTTTTATCCTGGGTTCAATCACTCGTGCCTGTAGCAAGGGAAGCTTGTTTTAAATTAAAGGAATCTGAGCAAAAGTTTCTCTCCTACCTAGTGTTAATCACGCTCACACTTAGCATGTGAATAAACAACATACAATTCACCTGTCATGATTTATCCCTTCATCCTGGTTATAGATCTATAGAACTCTTCACTCTCCACCTGTTCTATCTGAAGAAAATTCAAATGTTGTAGGCAGAGCTCAGGCCTGCCAATTTAATCTACTGTCAGTTTTTTATACTGGGAGGAGGTGAAACTAGGCCTATGTAGTGTCCTGTTCATATGGGATTAAGCGCATGCCTTAGAACAGTAAAGACAAAGAACTCCCACTTAGCCTGCACGCTCATTCCATCAAATGGTTGACAATTTCATCAGTATTGTTGAAGTTGGTTGCTGCGGTGATATATGCAAAACAGCCAGCTGGGTATCTCCCACTTTGCTAAGATACTTTTTGCTTAAAGTGGTGGTGAGTTATGAGTGAGAGGAGCAGGTCCCCAAGTGTGGCTTTTATCTAAGATAATTAATATTCTCCAGGGTGACCTGGGAGTAGAGGTGCTCTCTACATGCCGGCAGCATAGGCTGCTGCCATGCAAGGACAGAGAAAAGAGAAAAAACATATAAAGCATATCGGCTTTATAGAGGTTTTGATAAAAAAGGTGTATCATTTTCAAGTTGTGGAGTGCTACTGGCAGCCTGTTTGTCAGAATAGCTCCAGTATCTTATGTAACCTGCTTTATGCCACAAAGTATAAAAAATTGTCCTGCCAACTTCTTGCTATGTTTCAATCTTGCTAGTGCATTATGAGTTCAAACTAAACACATCTTCATGTCTTTATATCTTTAGAAAGCTAAAATAAAAATAAAAAACCCAGTCATTGTCGACTCATGAGCACCTCTACAAGACATAATGTGTCTTGTGTCAGAGAACAGTTTTTGTACAAACTGTATGTTTAAATAGTACTATTGTAGGACTTTTTAATAAGAGACTATACTCTTCTGCCAACTATATGATACAAACATACATCTGATGCTGCTCCTCACCTGCCAATCCAGTGTTGGCGGGGCTCTGAGGTAGGAGTTGATCATTGGTGATAGTCAGGGTCGCACTTGTGGGCTGGCTATTGAGTGGAGATGACAGTCTGATGCTGCTGTTCAGCTCTGCACCATTAGGGTTGCTATGGGGGAGCAGATCCTGGCCTGCAAAAGTATGAACAAAAGTAACTGTTACTCCTCAAAATAATGTTAAGTTTCCTGGGAGGATAAAAAAATGAAAATGGCATCAGAGACTCAAACAAACTGTGAACTATGGTCACTGGTTGTTTTAGTGAAACGTTCATTCAAAAAATCTAAAATTCAGCTACAAGCAAGACTACTTTGCTATTGCCTTGGCCCATCCAAAGGATCTGAATCAAAATTCAACAAATGCTGAATGAAAGAAAGTCAAAGTAATGCCTCAAGGGAATACAGCTCCAGTCATGCAGCCAAGGATAATCTATTTTGACTCAAGGGATCTTAGAAAAAGTGACACAGCCACAACTTATCTCTGTACTGTGGATATAACTTGTATCCTCTGCTTAACAATGTGTTCAAGATGATGTAAGAAGGTGTATAACTTGTGACCTTCAATACTGAGGCTTTTAATCTAGATTAGTGAAGTAGCTTCAAACTGAAAAAGGGTTGTGAATTGTTATTGGATTTGTCTCTTCCTCTGCCTACAGGGGCGTACACCTGAGTGAGGAAATCAATGACTGTTACTGAGATTTTGTTTCATATATTCATTTGAAAAGACAAAGTTAGTATATATACACTATGTAGCCATTGAACTGCATGGTATTTTGAAAGACCTATGATGTCCAGTATAAAGTGGTCCACACCTGATATGGTGAGGGTGATCTCCTGAGGGTTTCCTGCTGCTGTGCTGGAACCAGCAGCTGAGGCCTGGGCCTGTACCTGGGCTAGGGCTTGCGACAGGCTGGAATTGTTGATGGTCAGTGTGATTTCCTGACCGTTGCTGCCTCCTGCTACCGGTCCAGAGCTGCCCATGACATGGCTTAGGTCCTGAGTACCTGCAGGATCCACAGGAAACACAGATCAGTTATTCCGCCATTATTGCGAGAATTACCTAGTTAAAGATTCTCCAGCAAATGGACCTGCAGTATCCTGCTCGGACAGGCTCGCCATTGTGACCTGAGCAGGTGCGATGGTGGAGGGCTGCAGGGCCAGGCTGGTAAGTGGGTGGATGACGACATTGGCAGACACTGAAGGGTCAGCGGTAGACATGAGCTGGCTGCCAGAGTGGGAGACGAGGCCAGTGTCAACGCCCAGGGGCTGAGAGAGAAGACCACCCTGCTGTAATGTCTGCTGGAGGAGGGCATGGTCGATCTGAGAAAGAGAAATTGCTGTTTTAGTTGAAGTGGAAGGCTTGTTGTTGAGGAGGAGAAGGAGAATGAGACTTGAAGAAATTTATAAGAAAACAACAGCCTAAGACAAAATGGTTGATCTTTAGTTTTCTTTAGCAGTGTGAGGTGATAATTTTTTGTTGTATGTTTATGTCCAGGTATTGGGCTAAAAATCATACTTTTCTTGAACATTGGTGCCAATATTATTTACACTACTTAGTTTTACAGCATTAAAGAGTTACTGTTAAAATTGACAAGAATGTATAAGCTAGACAATAAGTAATGTTCTTTAAGATGTCAATGACTAAATGTCCTAAAATGTCCTGTGGAGGACCTGAAAAAGACCATTTGGTTTTCACTTTTTTATAACTTTTGTCAGAGGATCTCAAGAAAGATGTTGCATAAACAAATTCCAATATTCAAATTACACTTAAACAAACACAAAAACTGAACAGATATGAACACCAGCGTGCAGATCAGATCTGCTGAAAACAAATTTTTCATTTAATACTTTACAGCTGGATGAATAAAACTCATCAGAGGCTCCTCATACTACAGCTCTGCTGAATTTCATTCTGGTGCTCTTGTGGGACTAAATTATTTCATTAGACTGATACTTTGGTCTAGTGCAAGGATTTTCAAAGTGTGACAGGGTAGTACCCCCTACAGACCAAATCAACACAGTGGCGCCATACCCCTTTCATTATATATTTCATTAAAATTTATTGATAGTGAGAAAAAGTTTATATTAATGGATAATGTCACAGTTTTTATGATTCTTTTGTTTTATGCAATTTGGGAGATAATTGTTTTGGAACTGCAGTTCCCATGATGCACACTGGGGAATATAAACAGGACGTATAATGTTGCCATGGATTCTGTCAGTTGTGCTCTGGGTGGGCTGTAATAACAGAGCTAGATGCAGCATTGCCACATCTGCTGTATCCAGCATCCACTAAAATTGGTCAATGTCTCCTAGTGGTCACTCAGGGAAGTCCAATGAGGGGAAAAAACCTGCAACCTAAACAGAGTTTTCCTCATTAACCAAAATGGTAAAAGAGATGCATAAACTACTAAAGTAACTTTTATTTTTGTGGCATCATCACAACAACGTATATCCTTTGGACTGAGGGGGAGTGTGCCAATGGGGCACACACAAAACACTAGTGTGCATGTTAAGTGGGCTGCACAACACAGAAGCAAACCCGGAAGCCAGAAAACTTGTTTGGCTTACATGGCAGGTGAGCAATTTTCTGTCTGGGCACCATCTTTGAGTCCGGTATCCAGCTCTCATCATACATCCACAGCTGTAACTTCAGCACATACTGGCAAATATTTTGGCAAGTTGGCACCATTATGAGCTATTATCAATAATTAGTTCCTGTTTGCTTGGTACCCATTTATGTACACTATTACGACTATTACTGAATTACTTTCATACTGAAAAGAAAAAGCTGATAAAAAAGGAAGCTCATATTTTTTCTATTATTTCGAATCAGATTTATAGACGTTATTTGTGATGGACGTCAACACATGACATCATCTTTGGAAAAGTGCAATTCACATTGAATCTAAAAATGTCTATTGTGTCTCTGTGTTCAGATTAAACTGAGTTATGACTCAGAGGACAGGGTGTGCAGGTCAAAGTACAATAAGAAATTTGTTTTTAGAATACCAGCATGTAGCTCTCCCTATCACTTCATTCAGTATCTTTGCCTCAACTTTCTGTTCTTTGCTTCGCTCAGTTCCTAGACAGCACTTTCACTAGTCACGTTGTGGCAAAAAAAAAAGAAAAAAAAAAAAGAAGAAAAAATCTAGAAGTAGATCTAATGCTACAAAATGCCCACAACACTAAAACTCAATTAACAATTAACAGTTGTTGAAATCCTCTTAACCACCTCCCTGCGGTACATTTAGTACATCTAATAGCAGATGGGGCCCCCATCATGTTTTCTTATTAATGTGTACTTAAATCATTCAGGAGAGATTTTAGAGAACCACTCCACCAAAAATAAAGCTGATCATGCATCACGCATCCATAAACAGTTTCTCACACCTTTCACTAACCTGTTTACCTAACAAAATGAAATGGTTTGGATGAAATGATACACACCCAAGGAATTATTATGAAGTGTGCTTCTTCAGTTGTTTTCTTCTGCTCAATTAAATGATAAATATTTAGAAAGCACATGAGGTAAAGCCTCTGGTATTATTAGGGAAAGAGGCCTTTACATTATTAAAGTATTTTAATAATATATTTAAAGCCTGCAATTTAAAGAGTTTAAGCACTTAAAATTAAAGCAAAGAATGACGTACAAATATTATACAGATATAGGTCTAAACAATTTTGAGCTTTTAAGAAGACGTGACCAATGCCAACCGGAACGCGAACCGCCAACCCTGGAGATCATAGACAGGTAATTGCCAACAGCCCTACCTACTGGGTAGTATTCATCTAGTATGTTAAGCATATTTATAAATTATGTTTGGTCATGCCATGAAACATTAACAAAACTATACTATGTGTCTATCTGAATGAGGATCGGCTAGTGACCTCATGTATTTCAACCTTACAGTAAACTAAAATCGTTTTGATGTGGTACCTATCATTGCTAATTGCAGATTAGTGCAGGTTAGTTTTGTCATTGATGATTCATACTCTCATATGTGGTCTGGATAAGAAATAAAGCTGCAAAGCACCAAAGCAAAGCAAATTCTTTCAAGAAATTAAGAACAAAAATAATATTGCAGGGGTCATGGGAGTCTGCCCATCCAGTGTTTTGTGGACTTAAGGCCTAGAACCATGTCTCTTGAGGGGTCTTGTGGGGGATTATAGGATACCAGGGCCAATGTTTTGATGCATCTGAGCCTTGTATAATGGGAGTGAAGAGCTGAGTCTGTATTCTTTACACATTTCCTGTTGGTTTCCACCAGGGTTTCCCTTGACACATGCATGGACAAGGTGTCAAGGTGAAGCTAGGGGTTGGACAGAATCCTATAAGGAGACTTCAGAATGTGCGCTTCAAATCATGTGGTTCCTGCTGGCTTTATCAGACATGACTTTGTCTGTCTGTGGCCGTTTGCAGCCAAGTGCGCTGGGATGAGAGTCAACACCTCCAGGTCTGAGGCCATGGTTCTCTGCTGGAAAATGATGCATTGTTCTCTTAGTGTTGGGAGTGAGTTGCTGCCCCATCTGAAGCAGTTTAAGTATCTTGGGGTCTTGTTCACGACTGACAGTAAAATGAGCGTGAGATTGACAGGAGGATTGGTGCAGCATCAACAGTACTATAGAAATTGAACCAGACCACTGTGGTAAAGAGGGAGCAGAGCTGGAAGGCAAAACTCTCAATTAACATGTCAGGCTATGTCCCAACCCTTATCTACGGTTGTGATCTTTGGTTGTTGACCGAAAGAATAAGATCACAAAATGAGATGAAATGAGTTTCCTTCATAGAATGGCAGGGCTCAGTGTCACAGATAGAGTATGGCAGTGGTTCCCAACCCTGGGGTATGGGGTTCTGACATTCAGAGGGAACTCAAGAGTTGCTGCTTCAGTTGAGGTGATTCGGACATCTTGTAAGAATGCCTTCTGGGCATCTTCCACTGGAAGTCTTCCAGGCATGTCCAACTGCTAGAAGATGCTGGAACACACTGGAGAGATTATATATCTTATGTAACCTGGGAACACCTAGAAATTTCACTGGATGAGCTGGAAAACCTGTTGCCACTGCGTCCCTACTCAGAATAAGCAATAGATAATGTATGGAACTAAGAAGAGGATTCATGACCAACAGAAAAGGCCCAATTTATCAACCCTTTTTTCCATATAATTTAAGGTGAAAATGATGACACCCGTGGACAATAACAGATTCAGTAGTTTTGTGTAACCTGTAGTGTGATGTTGTTGATGTTGCTGGTATCGATGCCAGAGATCTGGACATTGGGGCACACCACGTTGGCAGGCGTTAATTGCAGGTGGATGCCATCCAGCGTGGTCAGGCCGTCTGGGAGAGATACGGTCAGGTCTCCTGTAGCTAAGTACACAAACACACACTCAGATATTTAATATTTTATGCTGATATTAGATTAATTGACCTTACAGAAGTCAAAAAACAGAAAGTGCAGATTGTTCTTGTGTCATGAACAGTAGGTTCAGCTCAACCCAGTGTTGACAGAAAGCAAATAACATTGAAATTACTGCCAAAGGCCAGATCTGAAGGCATGACATACAACAATGATCATGCACTGCTGGTTTTCTGAGCTTCCAAAATGCCATCGTGGTTTCTGTTGAAGTAAGAATGTGCTTTGTAGTAAGGGTACTTCAAAAGATTGAGAGACACCAAAGAAAATGTATTCAGTTTGTCCCCAGATGACAAAAGAAGAGTTTTTCTTGCAGTGAACTCAGTACACAAATTCACAAACTGAATTGTGAAGTGAGTTCTTGACGGTTTGGAGATAGAATGTACACGGTGGCTCATTCAGAAATCACAGCTGTTCTCTAACATCCTCATAAAGGATGTACGCAGTGTTATTAAGTTTTATGGAAATGAAAAGCACAACTCTTGAGCGCAAAGTTAAGGAAAGGGAGCCAATCTAAATATATATATATTTTCGCATCGGCATCTTTTAAGTTAAACTTTCCATTAAGCAGGTAGTTGTGAAAAGGAGCCATAATCAAAATTTCTGAAAATCCTCTTTTCATGTTGAGGCTTAGTAACATTTCTTTTATTGCTTTTATATATATTCAAGAACTAAGCCATTTGATAAACACACAAAAAACCTTTAATGCTCAGCTGTTGAAGTGTGAAAGTGTGTTTCAGAGAGGCTGAAAAGAAAAAAACCCTTTGATATACCTGCATGTTTTATCAACCTCGAAAATCCAGCTAAGCTGAGTACAAACAAGACAAGTGAATGTTTGGAGGCTTTTTTGGTGGATTTTTGGTATTACATAAAGGAAAATTTGTCCTGAAAATGATCAAATGTTGTCTTGTGATTGGAGGATAGAAAGTACACAGAAGGTGGTTAGTGGCGATAAAACACCTTCTTACTCTCACTGTGGGCCTCATCAGGCATTGTGATGTAATTCATCTAGTCATGAGCAACAGAGCTGATGTTGCCAATTGATTCCCAAAAGACAAACCAACACTAGAAATAATGATCCCTTCTCTTGCACCGTTAAACTTTAGTGCATTGATCATCAGCTGACATTATGAGTAAATGCCAAATGCCAACACAATGCATCGTTGGTGGGTCACCGTAACACAACACAGGGACTCTCTGTGTTAATAAAAGTCTGCTGCCTGAGTTTTATGGTCTTGGTTTTTATCATTCTCTCAAAGTTATGCCTGCTGACCATCTTAACTTGTTAATAAAAACAAAACAAACCTGTGTAACAAAAAAAAATCCTGTCTTCTTACAATCTATTTTTCTCTTTGTGTTGTTGAGTATACATGTGTTGACCCATCCACAATTTCTACCTGACATAGAGGCAGGCAGGATGGCCTGTCCCACCAGTCCTGGTTGCAGCAGACTATGGTCAAATTGCCCTGTCAGGACTTGGCTGGCTGGGAGGTAAATGTTGGGGTCTGAGTTTGGCGTTTGTAGCAGACCCACAGATTGAAGAGCCTCTGAAGAAGCAGGCCGCTGGTCCTGGCCCGGTGCCACAACCTGCCCAGCACCTGGATCTTGACCCTGACCGGTCTGACCTGCAGATGAAGCAGAACGCTTGGACTTGCGGCTGTCACTCATTGGCCGTAAGTGGTACTGGATGTGGGTTTTGCGGTGGCCAGACGTTCTGAAGCGGTGATCACAAAAGGGACATTTGAAGGGCTTGGAGCCAGTGTGGAGGCGCATGTGTACCTTTAAACTGCCCTTAGTAGAGAAGGATGTGTTGCACATATGACAGCTGAACAGTTTCTGACCTGCAGAGACATAGATAGTGTTATGTTAATTTGACTTGTTGCTCTATCAGACAGATTGGTTGCCTCTATGAGAATAAAATTTGAGAACTTTCTCTTTTCTGTGTGTTTTATGGGTCTGTTCAGTAAGCAGTGATGTAACTGTCCTGATTATTGCAAATATCAAACAGCTTTATAAGATTAAAAGAACAGTCCTGAAGATTCTGCAATCAGATCAGAAAGCCTTGAAGTATTACTTAATTTCACTTTTTCTTCTTCTATAAGAGTTAATATGGTTTAAATGTGGTTGGGGTGGCAACTGTTATATAATGGCACTCACATACCAGTTGTAAAACACATTCTGACAACTAGTTTCACATTAACTAAAAGAATATTTAAAGATCTGGGAGAATATGCTCATTATGCCTAACTATGCAAGAAAGTGAATAAACAGATTCTCTAAAATGCCAAACCATTCCTTTAAGAAATCTAAATATAAGATTCCATCATGTTCCCTGATTTTGACACATCCTGAATCATATCTCATAGAAATTCCGTAATCAGTAGGAACCCTGGTAAGAAAGTAAATCATCAATCTCAACCTAATTAAGCAACAAATCTAGTGATAAATCTGTAACCTGTATGTGTCTTCACATGGCAGTCCAGAGTGGATTTCACTGTAAAACTCTTCCCACATTCGTCACACTTGTAGGGTCGTTCTCCTGTATGGATCCGAATATGCCTAGAAATGGAAGCAAATTGACAGATACATTTGCAAGAGCCAAGCACAGATGAGAAAAAGTAAATCCAACTTTTATATCTTCGCATGAAAAAACTGAATGATTGAAAAAATGGAAACAATGCAATAGACAACCTTGTCAGCGTTTGCTTGTTAATATCCAAAAGTACTCTTCCATCCCATAACTTTAGATATCAGTGATGTTGTTACAGTATCTGAGCTCCCAAGAAATTGCAAATGCACTCTGACTCCAAATATGAAAACTTAAATAATAAATGCGGTTCACTGGTGAGAGTCTGAGTTGTTTAGGAAAATTAAATCTTCACATCAAATTTATATTTTTATTTATATTTATATTATATATATTTATTTAATCCAGTCATTGTGCCCCTGCATGAACAACACAGGCCTAATTTCATCTTCATGGACAACAATGCTCCAGCTCATCGAGGTCGCATCA
>JAUMHL010000009.1:19143231-19175464 GCA_032362345.1 Sandelia bainsii | reverse complement strand
TCCAAGCCTTTATGTCTTTTAAACATGCTTGAAGTTTTACTAATTGATTTGTTTCATCTGGTTTCATAGATAAATATAGCTATTAGAAGAACTCAGCTATGTCCCTGACTTACAACTAAAGACTTGTGTGGGAGATTCTATGCTAAGGGCAACTAATTAAAACAAGACTCAGAATCTCCTTTCCACGGGGCGATTAGTTAGATTATCACATGTCACCGTAAAGACTGAAATAGACTGCATTTGGTCTGTTGTTACTAAGTCAGAAAATAAAAGTGTCAAAGTTGCATGTGTTCCAAAGTAGGGGGATCATTGGTAACCAAATACCAAATGAACTGAAAAACAGTCTAAGCATATAGTGAACTGTATGATAAAGAAATGAAAGTTATGCTGTATGTACCTTTTGTGCTGTTTGTCTTTTAGAAACGGACTGCTGGTACTTACGATGTTTGTCCTTGTTAACTCAGTAACTGCTCAGGTGTGTGCTTTTATTTAAAGGTTTAAATTATAAGTACTTTCACAACTTGGAGAGTAATTTAGTATGACACATAATAACATGTAGGAGAAATGAACTGTTCTCTTGAGAGTATCGATACCTAATTGCCCCCAGTGTGATCCCTCCTCAGTTATATTTAATTTCCCCCTTTAGGTATAATTAAGAAAATTAAAGTTTTATTGCCACCACTGAATTTGACAAGGGAAGGAAGAAGTGTTGACTGCTGTACAGAGAATGCAGCTGTACAGTTTGTTGAATTTCCCTCTGGGGAGCTTGGCAGACACACAGAGCACGTAAATGGTCATTTGACTGAGTTCTGTTGGTTTTGGGAGTTTTGACTTCTCGGACTCGTGACTAAGATCTTGAAAACAGCTTTAAAAATCAAATCACCAAAAATACATCTATAACCTAATGACAGTAGGTGTGGGTGTACAACAAAGTTTTAGTTAAAAATGTTTTAGTTAAAAAGTACAGAAAAATATTTGAAAACAAATGTAACTATGTACTATAAACAAGTGTGAGGAAGTTGATTTTCCATGAGGGACAAACCACAGGTGAAGTGGACGATCAGTGGACAGGGGTTGTTTACAAGGAGTGGAGAGTGTTTGTGAAGTAAGGTGGCTGAACCTCAGAGTCATCAAGAAAGGAGGCATCTGAAGTATGTTTATGAAAGTGTGGGAACATATGAAAGAGGTGTAATGAGGGGTTATCGGCACCATGATGATGGGTATTTGGAAGCTGGGTTAACGATAAGTGTGCACAGGTGAAGAACACATGCGAAAAGATGGAAGGACACGGGAGGAGTGTTGCTTCTCATGGGGCCAAGATGTGTGTTTTCAGCAAAGTGGTACTCCGGAAGTGAGCTGTGAAAGGACTGTGAAAAAACAGGGGAGGAACAGAATAAATGTCATGTGAGGAGGCAGTGAAGAGAGTGATGGCAGAGATGGCAACACTGATGAAAAGTTCAAGACAAAAAAATCAGATCTACAGAAAGAGAAGTTTGGGGGAGATGACAGAAATCATTATCATAGAAGTGTAGACAATTTCAAAGTTGATGTTCTGATATCATTAATTGTGCAAGGGAAGTTGAAACATATTTGATTGTGATGTAGCAAAGATGATTTAATAAAAAGGAACATTTGAAGTGGGTGACTTTCCTTTTTTTTCCAGAAACTGAAGGCATCGAGTTTAGTGGGTTTTAATAATAAGGAAGTAAAAAGTTTGTTGAGGCTGGAGATAAACTTACAGTTGAGTTTTTTTTTTTTTAAACTTTGGAAACTTAGATTAAAAAATCCAGTCCACAGTCTTGGAGTAGTGGTGATGCATAATGTCACAGTTAACTGTCATGAAATAATAATGTGTTCACTTTTGCCAACAACTGAAAGTGCAAAACCAGGTTAAAATGTCTTAAAATGCTAATTGTAAATTGCATTGGAGACTTACTAGTTGAAGTTCAGAAATCAGTTAAGTTGGTGCTAATTTTGAAGCACTTAAGGAAATCGGTTGAGGTGTCAGTTGATTGTGAAACACTGAAAGTTTAAAGTTTTGTATTGATAATTGCAAGCAGGAGATATTACATGAAGTATAATTGCTCTGAAGAAAAAAAAAACATTTCCGAGACTCTAAGAAGATTAAACATCCAAACCCACACTACCCTTTTACTATTTTATTAATAACGTCTTTAAAACAATAAAAATGTGTTTGTTATAGCACCATAGTCGTGAGACTGTACTGGTAGTTCTACATACAATATATACATGTACATTCAAACGTATTAATCTTTCCGAGTGTTTTGTGGAGGTTTAGTATTAGATATTCAAATGATATTCTAATTCAAAGGTTGTTTAAACATATCTCCCTCTCCTAAAAATATAAAAATAAGATACATTTTTTGACTTATGTTGACTCATATTTTGAAAACTCCAAATCCAAATTTGTCTCAAACATTAATAGGAAATCAACATATTTTTGAGATTCAGCAATCTGAGACAACAAAGGGGGTTTAGATGCCATTCACATGCAGACAGTTTCACTTTACTGGATATAACCATGATGATTTCACTCCCCTGGCTCCTCAGTATGCGTCTGCTCATGAAATCTATTGCGAATAATGCCTGACCACGATTTGTTTTAAAAGTCAGCCAATCGTAAGGATGAACTCTATCTGGAACAGGAAAGATGAAGAACTCTTGTGAAAATTAGATGCATTATTCAAACAGTCCTGCTGGTTGGCTTTCCAGACGTAATTCAATCTACTGGCCCCATCATGGGCTTTTAGCATGGAATACACAATCATGTTAGCAGGAGAGGGAAAAAAGCTGCACTTCAATTTGTTCTAACCTATTTTGTTAAAATGACAAAGTGCGAGAAAAAGTTTTGGAGATAAAATCAACAGGCCCAATTCAAGGCATACAGGACCGAAATGCAATGAAGATGTAAAACTGCACATACATGTACACTTATGCTTGAAGACAATAAATAAAACAAAACCATACATGAAATATCTACTCATGAGTATTAATTCAACCTGGCTGCTCATTACAATGAATTAAGTGTTAAGAGTTTTTATTCACTTGATTCTATAAGAAACGCATTTAAAATACCTTCACTGTTGGAAGGAAAAGACATGCACTGTATACGAAGAAACTGTTACCAGCTTTGGAGCTAAATGCTAATGTTAATATAATATAATAATATGGTAATAGCATATAATGTTTATATGCTAATGTTTAGAAGATGTACAGTAATGTTTTCTATGTTCACCATCTTAGTTTAGCATGTTTGCATGATAAAATGTATTAATTAACTAATTAACACAAAACAGAAAGTATAGCTGGGGCTAAAGGGAATGTAGTTAGCTTTGTAAGTGTTTAGTCGTAAACCAGTTGTTATTACATATAAATAAGCAACCAGACCTACTGAACACACGATGAACATGATGGCAATGTTCGATTTTTTCCTAAATTTTTAGAAGCTTTGGTAAACACTCAACTGCATTAATTTTCCAGCTGGCACTTGCAGTGAACCAAATTAATGCGGCGCTTGGTGTGCAAGCACAAAGCATCTCTTATACTTTGAGGCATTGTTATATTTTTTTGCTAAAATGAACTAGCACTGAGCGCTGTAGCATTTCCACTGATTGGTGTGCCTCCTGTGTCGGAGATCATTGTGTTGGTTTACAACCAGGCTGCCAGAAAGCTGACCAGGTCCAGATTGCAGCCACATTATTGGAAGCAGTCATCAACCAGCTTCTCCCACCACCATCACCCCATCCATTAACAGACTGTGTCAACAAACCGTA
The DNA here is from genome assembly GCA_032362345.1 of Sandelia bainsii. Lineage (NCBI taxonomy): Eukaryota > Metazoa > Chordata > Actinopteri > Anabantiformes > Anabantidae > Sandelia > Sandelia bainsii. The sequence continues at coordinate 19,171,670 of JAUMHL010000009.1, read as the reverse complement.
CACATGGATGGTCCTCACACACCCACGCAGGAGGAATCATTATCTGTCAACATGAACATTTGGGAACCTAGAGACACCTCTGATGTGTGCAGTTCTTTGGACCTCTCAACCACGGCTTGGCTAAATTAGAATGGATAAATCAGGAGGGCTGTTTAAAAGTGGCTGCTGTGAAGTGCTTACAAAGGAGAAGAACACAATGAGGAACAAAGAGCTGCAATTTTGCATCATTCCTTTTCCAACAGAGAAATAATATGGCAAGGTGTCCTGCTTGTGTGTAACACGCAGGGAGGCTGGCAATTTAGTGTGTGAGTGAAGAAGGTGAACAAAAAGTGACAGAAATATCGTGGACAACAACCAAAATAAAAGAAATTATACTAAATTACCATATTTTAAAAGCATTAGCTGACTTTATCAAACACTGTTTCATTCCCTGCTGGAACTCGGCCATGCTGTACACAACCATAACACTCCATAGTCTTCTACATAATTTTGAATTTTTATTAAAACTTTTGTTAAAACTACTTCCCCTTTGAGCAAACACTTTAACACTTTAGTATCAAATCTTCATCAACCGATTAATGTATTGTGACGTCTGCAAATTATATTTTTTCTTTTACAAAGGTGCAAGGAAGATGGGTCAAATGTTATGAATCCGACTTTAAATTGTTTATTAGCGCTGTTTGTCACCTACTCAAGTAATTAAGTTCCAATCAAGTGTTTTGATAATTACATCTTCCAAGTTCCCCTGATGTCAAAATGTTCAAAGCACTTTGGGAAATTCACAAAATAAATATAAATGATCTTTCATTCCCTTTTATGACAAAACCAGTCCCCTCTTTCTTATCTACAGAAATTAAACAGTATTGAGATGGAACATAATGCATTTACTGTAACATCACTGAAATCAGATTTATTTCCAATTGCTACTCAATTCTGACAGGATTCAAGGAGGATTCAAGTAGTGATGGGTCTGTCAAACTTGTTTTTTCTTTTCAGGCAGTGATGGAAACTGAGCTGTCCACACAACAACTCTACTGACCAAATGCTACATGTCCATCAAAATTGTGTACAAAACTATATACAAATAACTATCAATAAAAAAACAAAAACTAAACTTTTTACAATGCTACAAAAGTGCTGGCTTATTTTATTGCCGTGACACACAGCCAATCACAGATGGCCTCACGTCCCACAGACATATTTCTAATGCAGTATTTTGAGTTAACGTGTCTGAATATCTGATTTGCATTGTGAGCACTTTCTTACCTCAGAATGAACTCTCTGAACGTGGGAGTGCAAGTTCCCTTTCTGTGAGAAGGAAGCAGGGCAGAACATGCAGAGGTGAGGTTTCTCTCCCGTGTGTCTCACCATGTGAGTCTGCAGCACCACCTTCTGGTTGAAAGCCTTGCCGCAATGGGTGCACTTGTAGGGCCGCTCACCTGCAGGGCGAGGACAAAGTCAGGTCAAACACTGACGACAAGTAGTTAGATACTTTGACAACCGCAATTTATAAAATATTAGTGAGTAACTTCAAAAGAAAGGTAAACAGTGATCAGAGTTAGAAACTAGGGGTTTCTATAAGCTATCTTCACTTAATAATAATAATTACAATAATTATTATCATAATAATTGATACTTTGTTAATCCACCTTGGAGATATTTTTGTGGACTATTTTTGCCCCCTTAAGGTGCCACGGGTTGGGGGTTCAGCGTCTCGTCCAGGGACACTTCAACGTGTGGCCAGGAATCGAGGGGTGGTTAAAATATAGTTAAATATTCTTCATATTTCTTAAATTAAATTACTTAAATTAAAATCTTAGAAATAAGGTTTTTGCAGAAGTTCTCGCCTTCAAGCCAGTGTTTCTTGACTTTATTTGAGGGATGCCCAAGTATATTATATTATGAACAGCCATCCAAATATATTTGGCAACCCATTTGTTTGTTTTTTAATCTGTCCAAAAGAACGACACTATCTATGATCTATTAAAAATCATCTCCAAAAATTCTCAAAACACAGTCAAATGTCTTCACTGTATCAAAAATCTAAATATTTGGGAAACACTGTTGAAGATATTATATACTGATTAAACTCACCCTGAAATATCACTGACATATGAAAACACCTGATGTATATAGAAGTCCTTTAAGAATGAATTAATCTGTCAAAATGTCATCAACATAAGACCATCTCTGGTATTAATTCAGGCGTTAATAAAGAAACAATCTTGTACCCTTACCAACTCCTTCTGTGCGCCACACAGAGTGAGAGAATGAGGCGCAATGTGTGTTTTTGTGTGTGTGTGTGATTTTCTGTGTGTGCAGTCTCCCAAAGCGACTCTTCACCTCATCAGCTTAAGGGCTGTTTGAGATTCAAAGCACAAAAGAATCAACTCCATCCACCATTAGTCAGCCAGCCGGTCAACCAAGCAAACTAATTAACATGTGAATGATGTGTCAACAACATGTGGGTGGAAGCGACATTACCTGAATTTGAGAGACTGAACAACTGCAGAGCCACAAAACAATATTAAAACTTACGCAGCATATTGAAATTCTACCCACACATCTCTGTGTGACAGCTTAGTGATGTACTGAGCTGAGTTGTACAGTCCATCAGAAACAGAGGTTTAAACACAGCAAGGAGTTTTGTCATAGAGTCAGATAATCGAGGACAATTTAATCACAGTAAGTCCAGCCCAGAAAGACAAATGTGAGACAGTTACAGTTTTTATTTGTTACATAGATAATATTGCCTAGAATGAAATTATGAGACCATTAAAAATATATGAAGAAACAAAACTAGCAACTCTCTCTTCTCATGACAACACTACACACCCGAAAAGTCTCCAGCTGGACCCATGACCTACATCAATGGGACAGCAGGCTACTGAGCCCTTGCCAGGGCCCACCCACAACTTAGAAGACATCCACTTCAGGTGTTGTGGCACCTGTGGATCAGCGTCATCCACATGGAGCATTTAGAGTAATACATCTGAATATGAATCACAGAATGTGATTTTTTTCACTCACCTGTGTGTATTCGTATGTGTCTGACAAGCTGGCTGGGCTTTTTGAAAGCCTTGCCGCAGTGATGACAGCTGTTTGTGAATCCGCTGCGGTCGATGTTTTTCTTGTAGTTTCTGGAACTAGAGGTAAGTGACCTGTGTAAGGAGTCAACACACACAAAAAAATGTCTAAAAGGTTTTACTTACTGCACATTAACAAAAGACCACAGATTATTATTATTTAACCCCTGTAGGATTCATTATATTCATAAAAAAAAAAATATATATATATATATATATATCTTGATTTCTAATCTTGATTTGGCACAACAGGAAGCCACATATAGGACTTTCAAAATAAAATTTTAGGTATGGTTCAAATTCATTCAGGTGTGTACTTATTAATTATCTGTTTTCATAGATGTACCTATTTATTGCATTTTAGAGTTATTAATATATTAATAATTATTATAGTCTGATATATATATATAATATTACTTTAGGATTGCTAGGAAAAACTGTGTTACTTTTCCTCCAGTTTGTCACTGCTGTTCTTTTCACTATAACTTTATTATGTAGACCAGTGGTCCCCAACCTTTTGTGCGCCACGGACCAGTCTCATGCAAGACATAATTTGACGGACCGAGCAACAGTTACGGCAGAAGTAAACAAAAAAATATCTAGAATATTTGAGTAGGAAATAGAATAGTATCAACAGAGAATATGCACAAAGTGTGAGGGTGACACTCTGTCTTGTAGGGGGTCGAAGGTGTTGTTCCTAATATACAAACAATTTGACCATCATCCTTCTCTCTCCCACATCCTCTGCTGAGTTCACAGAGCACTCTGGGACAGAGGTGACCTTCCTTAACACTTTGTTCAGTTTCTTCCTGTCTGCTGCTGTGATGCCACTACCCCAGCAGGACACTGCACAGAAGATGGCTGATGGCATCAGAGTCAAAAAAGTGTCATGCACACTCCAAAGAATTAATTTCCTCAGCAGGAAAAGTCTAATGTGTCCCTTTTTACAAGGCAGTGGTGCTGTCTGACTAAATTAACACTGACACATAATGTCAATGTTGATAAATTGAGTCTGGCCCCATAAAACATAAATAATACTGAGTTGTGAATCTAAGCCTCCACCAACTGGTTAAGTTGCAGTTTCATGCATGTCTGCCAAGACTCACATTCTCATCAGTTCATCCATGAGTCAAGTTGGAAATAAAATTCCCTCCCCCTCAGGAATATTGCTGGCGAGAATGGGACAAACTGAGGTCACCCTGCCTTTACCTCTGACCACCAAAATCTAATCAGTTCATTCTCCAACGCTCTTAGTATTTTTTACTATTCTTGTACAAGTACAGCAAACATACATCTGAACTTAGCAGTCCATTGTAGTATTCTGTGTATTGCAGAACAATTGAGCGAGTAAAAACAATACACGTTGAATCTGGAGATTTGGTTTATAAATTTAAGCACAAACTCTATTTGAATTCTCGATGTGTAGTTTTGAGTTAATGATGCATTAAATAAACTGGAGACTTGATCCCAAGCTTTTGTAGTTATTGTCATTTCTGCTAACGTTAAGCTTCCACTAGTAGTTTACACAGCACAGAGAACAGATGCCCTTGTATAGGACTATTTAATCTTTTATGTACTAATCCTGATGAAAAGTTGCCTGCCATGAGAATAACAAAACTCCAATTTTCATTCTCTGTAATCTGACCGTCTATGTCCACAGGCAGTCAGTCAATTTTTTTGTCTTACTGCAGTATGGGGGGAAGTTCATCACTGATCACTATTTGCAAATGTTTTTCACCATGAAAATGTTCAGACAATTTATTAGTTAAGCGGCATTTTATTGACATGCTGCAAAGTCTGCATTGAAAGAATTAATTTTAACTGAAATTTTTTTATATCACCTGACAGTCTAAATGCAGTTGGATTTTAACTTCAAGCACATTTTCCACCCGACTTGGTCAAAAGTACTTCATTATGATCTGGAGCCCTGTCTGACCTCATTTTGATGTGACTCTTCATGTGCTCCTTGAGGTGTGCAGATGTTTTGAACTCCTTGTTGCAGGTCTTGCAGGTGTAGACCTTGATGCCCGACAGCTCCTTGCGGTGCTCTTCCAAGTGCAGAGAGAGCTGGCTCTGGAGAATAAACTCATCTCCACACTCTGCACAGATCAAATTCTGCAGCATTTGTCACAAAGCAAACAGAGGAGAGAACATACAGAAATAAACTTAAACTTAACATAAATGGGGAGTAAATGCAAATCGTGACAGTTTCACGTACGACTGGCGGGTTAACTAACCTCCTCCTTCTCGTGTAGCATGATATGAGATTTGAGGCTGGCAATGCGGGAGAACTTTTTATTACAAACAGGGCAGGTGAAGTCAGAGGTTGTGTGTGTGGACTTGTGGAGTGTGAGGTTGAACTCCACGTTAAATGTCTGTGGGCACTGGTCACATCGATGAGGCTGTAAGTGAGAGAGGAGAAGGTGAGGAAGGTAATGAATAATGTACTTTAAGTGTAAAATGCTGTTTAACAGGCGCTGGCCTCTAAAGTTGCATTCGTTTATGCTAACTTACTCTTAGTCTGGAGAGGTTGTAGACGAACAAACCAGACTCTTACCGTACTTCAGAAAATGTGTTACTTTAACAAATTTAAGCAAGTATATTTGTTGTTAAAGGAAGAGAGAGCGAGCGAAACACAATTATAATACAGAGCTGTCTGACTTCAGTTCTGAGTGCGTTCTTTGTTTGGTGAATGCCGAAGGCTATACTGACACTGGTGAGTCTTACTCTGAGTGGCAGAGCCAGAGACTACTACTCTTCAGCCTGGAGAAACAGTGCTTATGACGGTGTCTCATTATTGTCTTTTCACATCAGAAGAGACGGTTAAGAGAGGAGATCAAATCAGAGATATGCAATACGTTTTCCTCACTCTAACAGTTTTATTAATAGAATGAACTCAAGAACCAAGTCCCTTAGCTTGTCTATGTGATTATGTGTGTAAGGCTGAACATGAATGTAGATGGATCTAAAAAGGAAAGAAGGCAAGGCTGTGCTGAGACATGGAGAGGTTAGGGTGCACTAAAGGATAGCTGGAGAGGTATTCAAACATGAACTGACAACTGCAAAAACCTGCATTACTCAACATGAATTAATTCATAATTGTTCTGTGTGTGTACTGTTACTATTAATCACAAAACATAACTTTCCTAAATAAAAAACATATGTTGCTTCTTGGAGGGGTAAGTTCTCACACTGTACCTCCAGGAGAAGCCACCCAAACAGTGTAAACACCATTGTCACAGTGTACCCTGTTGATGGGGGAGGGACATCCATCACACAGCATCTCAGCACTTGATAGTTAGCATACGTAACAAATCATGGATTGTCCCCAAGGCTGAAAAACAGCAGCTTCTGACTCATCTGGGTGCTGACTCAGAGACTGTTAAGACATTTTTATGTAGCATCACAAACGTTGGCCCTTCTTAATAAAATTTCAGTTAATGTTCAACTATAGTTTTTTGTTGTTTTTTTCCCCCCCAATGGGAGGTTTCTGAAGATGTTCAGTTGAAAGGCTTCCTCAGTTCTTCCTGACTGGTGGGGAGTTCCAGGTGGAGTTGTAAACATCTTGAGAGTCACATGTGGGTCCATGGCTGACTGACCATCATGTGTATGGACTTCATTGTAAGTGTCATGGGCTCAGGGAGTGAGAGAAGCTTTTCTGCTAGAGGCTGAGAGATATTTAAATGGGGAAAATGCAGAGGGACATTTAATGCCACTCATACACATTTCCTCACCAAACTACAACCATAGGAAGCAAGTTCAATATCTGTGAAGTTCCCGATTAAGTGATGATTGATCCAGTTCCTTCATTTCTCTTTCAAATGAACAGTAAATATCAGTGTTGTTTTAACGCAACGTCTGTATGAATCCAGTCTTACATCCTTAATTTTAGTAAACACTTGCTAACTGAAAACATATGACGATACAAATTGTGTGGTTCTAATGTCTTTTTGCATGAAGGTAAGAAAAAATAAGCTAGATGTGTCCACCATGCTGCTAGTAACCACATGCTCCAGAAGCGGAGGAAGCAGCTGGCACCGCAATAACGTGACTGCCAGACTAAGCTGAAACCTGTTCTAAAGCTTCCAAATGAACAATGCATTCAATGCAGATTTAAACCTTCACACTGTGAAAAAAAATCATTTCAGCCGAATGATCCAGGACACCTCCAGCTATAATGGTAAGCTGCTGTCTTGGTGCAAATCGAATCTTTAGCAGGGAAATTGTCATCCACTACAGCAGGTCAGTTATCCTCTTTAGGTGAATACATCAGGTGGAAGGTTTCCTCTATTACCACAAAGTGTTAAGAAACTACCCTCATGGTGACCTTAAGTGGAGCACTTAAATCTCAACTGATCCAGAGCTGCTTAGAAGGCAATGACAAAAAAAATAAATCATAATAACAGATCTACTGGGTAGCCAGACAAATTGAAGATGGAATGTGAGGAAATATAAGTAAAATGCATGTGCTGATGATAGAGAGCGAGCATATTCGCATGACTAAACAAAGGTCAAAAGCTGCTCCAGCCGCTTACAGTGTTCACTTGTCGTGGCTACGAGTGCCACCACTCCTGTTTCATCCTTACCTTATCGTTGATCTCGTGCTCACGGAGATGCTTGTGCAGCTGGTTCTCGGTAGTAAAGACCTGACAACATATTGTGCACTTCTTGTCCTTGAGCTCTCCATCACTGAAACTTTCCGCCTTGGCTTCGCTGGGATCTGCATCTGAGGAGAGGGGAACACTTCAGTATCTTAATTTGGCTCGAGAGGCTTTCTCCTGACAATAGCCGTCATCTGCAATCACACAGATGCTGAGTCCAGTGGCTGAATGGCAACAGAATTGTCAAAAATGAAAGGCTTGGACACAGTATTCATAACATGCCACATAATATGCATTTCTCTTGACTTTCACAGGATGTTAGATGATTAGCACAGTGAGGATACACTGACTTAAGATGTACTTTCAGCGTTTTGATGGTGGGCCATGGGTACTTATGGGTGATTCTGAATTAAGTGTAACAGGTCACGTCTACTACAGAACACAAAACTCAATGGTAGTAACGTTAGGACATTGATCCAGTGTTAAACTTCTATGTGATGTGAGGTTCTGTCTGTGCAGATGTGTTTACCACATTTCATCCATCAGGTGGTAACGTAACGCTACCATTTCAGGTAACGTGTTATCCCACTAAGGTGCCATCATAGGTAACGTTATGCTAAATACCGTATTGCCGTGAAGACGAAATGTTAGCAAACTGAATGTATTGCACACATTTCGACTCCGTGAATCTGCTAACTTGTTTCGACTGACTTTACACACCACTGATCCATCACAGCTGGACAGCACCCGCCTACGGTGCCTCACAGAGTCACAATAACAATGGTTAGCGTGTTAGCGACGATGCTAAAGGTAGCAAAGCGAGCTAGTTAGCAACAAGCAAGCTAACGACAGATTCATAACGAATAAATATGTGTTGTAAAATCCGTACATTAACTAACGCTACACGCCACCGCGGCTCTCTTCCTCCTCTCGCGGACACAAATTTAGACTGGAAGCCAATAAGAAGAGCCACCGAAATGTTATTAATATCATTCCGCCTCAATCACTCCTTCGCCGCACAAAGCAAAGCCCACCCGCAATACTATATCCGGGGACTATATACACTACATTGAAGTGTTATTATATGAGCTACAGAGATGTTTGTCCAAATAATACCGGGTTAATTGGGTAGCCCATAATCTGTATTTTTTATTCGTTGCATTTTGGTACTTGTTACCTGTTTCGTCGTTGCTTTTAACTCTCAGTTTGCGAGGTCGGCCCCGCGGCATAGTTCCAGTACTCGGGGCGGGTGTGCTGTGAACGATTTGCTTTTCAAAATGGCGACTCGGTCAATTGTAGACAGCAGCAGCGTCCCCATGAAGACACGCAGCTGCACGGAGTAGGGAGACATCTACCGTTTAGTTCATTGTACGTGCATCTACAGGTCCACTATACAGCAGCTCTGTGGCTGCGAGAGAGACACTGTAAATGTATGACTTTGATTTCTTTGTTCCCACATGATGAGACTTTAATGATCCCCAAGATAATTCGCTTGTTACAGCAATGCAATGAGAAACAAGAGAAGAACTGTAAAAGAAGTATAATATAGAGATAGGCTATCAGAAAGAATGTTATTATTGTGGGGGCGCCGCAGTCCAGTTTTGTGGAAATAGGACTTCACACAAATAGTTTGAATATAAAAATATTCTGACAGTAATCAGTAATTACATTCAGTAATTCATTCACTCAGTATTTTGGGAGAAAGTAACTTATTCTGTGTTCAGTGTTACACACGCACTAATTACCAAGATGGACAAAATTGACTGATGATTAAGTTACTGGTCTCTTACTGTAGGAAAGAAGAAAAAACATCAAAGCATATTATTATGATTATTATAGTGACACATAAAGTAGCCTACAGTACATGTAGAGACATTACTTAAATATTACCAATAATGTAGGCTAAATACGTCAGAGTCCCTTATGATCATCAGGTATAAAAATATCATAAACGTTGGTATGTTAGTTTTGAACTCACAATTGAGTGCCACAGACAACTTTATTGGTTTTTCAAAAGGGTATGAGGCACGGTGTAAAATCACTTTATTCACCATTATCACCAGCAGAGGGAGGCAGTGAGTTATGAATGCCTTTGATCATTTATGGGCCAATTATTCCTGGAGATGCCCACAAGCTGACTTTGTGGATGAAATGGGATTGGTCCCGTTTAGGACCGTGATCTCAGCTGCCCCCTAAAAAAATAACTGTGTGTGTGTTTTTCACTCAGATCCTGCTTGGATCTGAATGAGGCGACAACTCCCAGAAGGGTGGTACATTCATTTGTTTCTTCTAAGAACGTTACAAACAGAAAAGAATGTGACAAGGAATAGAAGGTGAGCAAATGTGTGCAATATCATTCCCTCCTAGTTACAAATCTCTATGTTTCAGCTGATAAATCTTACAGTATTGTTCCTGCTATCATCAGTTTTTATAGCAGTTGCATAGGATAAACACTTGACCCGTTACATGTCTTGAAAAATCCAATAAGCACAGACATGCCCCAGGATTATGTGCAACCTTTACATATACTTCATGCCCATAAATAGATGCCCATCTGTTGTACGGATGTATCTTCAGCAGGACGTAAATCATACTGTATATATGATCCTGATTGCCTCAGCAGTATGTCGCTGAGAGAGGCCCACAGGTTGCTGTATTTGTCTTTGTTTCCAAAAAAAGGGAAGTCAGCTTCTTGACTTTCAGTGAATAAGCATCCAATCAAGTGCACGTTCACTGTGTAAGAACATCTGTTCCTGCCAGGCCACCGGTTACTCTGCCTGTCTCCTCGCAGCTACACCGATCTTTCACCACTGAAAACAAAAGACTGGACATCACTCTGACCTTGTGGGATTGTCCACACCCCTCTTTCCTCACCCTCCATTATTTATTTTTTATTTTTTTGGCACTGTGGTCTGCTCGCTTCCCTCACTCTGCAGTCAAGAGGAAAGTGATCAATCATTACAATTGTCATGGGCTCTGGAAGTGAGGTTGTCAGGAAGCCCACCTCTCTGGGAGACAGGCTAAAGTCATGTTGTGGAAAAACACTCAGATAGGGGAAAGAGAGTGAGGAGGGAGCCGCGGTTGTAGAATCCCATCTCTAGCCTTGTCATTCATGCTAACAAGCGTCACCAACAACACTGGCATCAATGATACTGGCTGCGCTTTTCCACACACTAGGCTAGACATGAGTCAGACTTGAAAATGTGGTGCTTGTTTGCAGCACTTTGCAGATGAGGTGTCTTGTGAAAGAAAGAAAAAAAACCTGTGCAATTAAAGAATTATTTCTTGATTTCTTAGTGATCAAAAGCTTCAATTGCAGTTTATTGACATCTGATTTTTCTACAAAGCTAAATTAGAAACATCCACTGAGTGAAGGGTGCCCTTGCTGATTTAGTCTTGTATGATTCCCTTTTCAAACCAGGACATTGTTGTCTGCAGATTCACCATAAGCTCACACAGAGGCAGACAAACACTAAGGCATGACTCCCATACCAAACAAAGGGTAAATTCAGACTCAATATTCTTCATATGTAGCACGAGGCCAGGCTGTAAATTCCTCGATGACGGGTGACAGGTCCTGCGATGACCCTTGGAATGACCTTGTTCTGTAACGTTTCACATCCTGCCAGTGTTTCTTCTCCCAGGTGTGGCACAGTCTCCCCCCTGCGCTGTCTGTGAGCACCGTCCAGATCCACAAAGCCAATCATTCTTCGGCATCATGGAAACAGCATCTGACAGCCATGGTCGCCATGGGCGTCCTCCCCTGTGACCATACTCAACGGGGGACCGGTGAGGTGAGGCCATGCTCAGCAACGCTCTCTGCTTCAGTAAATAATCGTTCAGACATTCAAGGAATGTTTGTATTTTATTGTGAAAATTCAAAACAATATTGCAACCCTTAAGATGTATTAATAATAGTATTATTATTGGAATTTAGCTAAATGAATATGTAGCATCCTACAGTCTGTGATTCAAACTCTTGAATTAATACAAATTAATTCAATGAGAAGTTGCAGTCAACATGCTTGTGCAAAATAACACTGTCAGCAGTGTGTAAGGTATGACAGTATGCCAGCATATAAAAAATGTCAGCAGTGAACATGCAATGCAAATGTACATAAAAGTTTGTCAGTACACAGAGGTATGTTTTGCTTTTCTTTTTTTTGCTGTTAGATGTGACACAGTTGGTGTGAAAACATTAGATTACATTTCACTCTTCCATTGTTCCTCATTGGTCTGTTTCTGTCTACCTTTGTCTTTTGTCTTGTGCAACTCTCTGTCAGTGCCCTGTGCAGAGGGATGTGGAAATGAGGGAGTTGTTTCTGCATATCTACCATTTAGCCTCCCACTGGGTGGGAGAGGGAAAGGAGGTGAGAGTGGGAGAGGGGGGGACGGAAAAAAGGGGAGAAAGCATTACACCAACAAAACCACACAGCCAATCAAAAGCGATGCATGTATTAATACAAACTAAACCTGAGCTGCTCTAAAATAAAACCCAATTCATGGTCAGCTGTGCACGAAAGATGAAATAGCTTTGCAGGAGTGTTTTATAATCAATAATGCATGGCTGTCCATCTTTGGAAAAGAGAAAGCCCCTCCAAACGCACCAGAGGCATCAGACACTTTTCATTTCATGCTGAAGGTCAGCAGAGCAGCATGGATTTCCCTGCAGTACCTACTGTAATACGAGGAAGTAAACACATGAAAGCAGAAAAGCATTTTTATATTTGCTCCTTCTATTCATATATGCCGTCATGGAGGGACACTTTGATTAGCTAAGATATTAACGTAATTACAGTTGTACATGTGTGTATGTGTATAAGAATAATAATTATACATACAAGTGAACAGGGACAGTGTGCATGATCACACTAAGTACACTGTAAGTACTTTCTGAAGGCTTTTTGAGTGAGGCTCACCCCTCTGACCAATCAGAGAATGTCAATTATTTCTACGTGTCAGATTAAGTTTTGTAGCTTTTTATTTATTGCAATTTCTTCAGTGGTGAAAAGTAACTCAGTACACGTATTTAAGAACTGTAATACAAATATTTGAGATATTTCTACTTGGGTATTTCCATTTTCTGCTATTTCATACATTTCAGAGGCAAATATGTTCTACTACATTTATTTGATAACTGTAGTTGCCAGTTACCTTTCAGAATAAGATCAATAATACAAAATACAGTATAGTCATAAAACTGTATTGATCCCTGGTGATGCCTGAATTATTAAATCATCAACACACCATATGAGGTGTCAAAAGAAGTGAACAATAAAGTGAAGAACAGTTTAATGCATCAATAATTTTAATCTAATATCATATTCATTGATGTAAAATGTGCTGTTCTGCCTAAAGGTTTTGGTATGCCAATTATTTTTTAGTTAATATTTTTTGTACTATTACATAATGGTTATACTTAAAGAAATGATCGGAGTACTTATTAAACTATCGATTTATTGTAAGTTGTAGAATGAAAATCAGAAACCAGCCTTATACCTCATTGTTCAAGAACAAGGGGGTTCATATCTTTAGGTACCAAATGAGTGTTTTATTGATACCCTGTAACTGGCTGTAATAGAAAGTGCCACCAAAAGATGCTGTTGTCATTGCCACCTAATTATTATTTCAACATATTTTGATTACTGCAATGCCATTGTGTGTGGTTACTTGGCCTCGATATACACTCATCCTCCTCATCATTTTCATCAACACCCATCTGTTCGTCGTAGATTACCGTTAAATATTAATCCCTCTCCATCCTTTCTGCATTATGCCAGTATGCTCATCACCTGCTCGGGAGCCATCGTCTGGATCGATTTCCCCCCGGCTTCCGCACATCTGGATGCTAAATTATTCTGACCGCAGCACAGCCTCCCCTTAGCCACTATAAAGACAAACATGCATACACACTTGTAAAAATACCCTCTCACCACACACACATAGCTTTTGTACTCACAGCAATACAGTGCATACTCATCTGTGATTGCCTGAACGCAATGCATATATAGACACAAGAGTAAACAGGATGCCATCCCCCACCTTTTAGTCACACAGACGCACTGTACATAACATTTGTAGTTATATTTGTGTACACAAAAAATCGCACGCACACCTGTATACTCACATATTCATGCACGTGCACCCACCTCATGCCACTGTAAAAGCCAGAGAGCTGAGCTAATGCTTATGCACTGCGGATGACACATAAGGATAATCAGCTTCCTACCACATGAAGCCATTGGACCTGTGACAGCTCAGATCAATTAGACACCATTAAAGGCTGGTCCCAGAACAGCCATGGAGACTTCCTAATGTCTCCTGTTCCCTCTGCGTGGTGCTAACAAAATCCATCTTCTCTCTCGCCCAAACCTAATTACAGGTAGAGATGCGCTGTGTGAGATGAAAAGCTGGGAGAGGCTTTGATGGATGGTGGGCTCCTGCAAAACAGAGCAAACAGGTAATTAACATGACAATGGGGACGAGGCAAGGGTCTCATACAAAGACACAAAGCTGGTGGTGGTTGTGGGAGCAGAGGTGTGTCTTGTGTGAGCACGTTTGAGGGGACAAAGACACCAAAGTGCAGAAATAAAGAGAGCTGAGGACGAGAGCTGAAAACTTTGATGTGTTGTGAAATCCTTTTTTCGTTACACACGCTACAGTGAAGTGGAACAGAAAACAGTCCTGCACAGTCTGACCAGATGCTTAATGGAGGTGTTGAAACCTTGTGCACAGATAAATAATTTATCCTTTGACAAAGTATACCTCATTAATTTTTCATCACAGCATATTTCTAGGTGAATCATGAAGATGTGATAGCTGTATGAGTTTAAATTGTCAGGTAGTAGAGCTACTGCTCCTCTTCAAACTGTATAGGTCTGATTATATTATCACTCAGTCTCTTATTTCCTTCACAGTTTGCAAGGAGAAGGAGGAAGGAATAAAAAACAATAACATTATGTGTTGTAACATCTAATTAAGACACAGATCACGCTAAAAAACTGAAGTGAGAGCAACAACACACACTTCCCAACTGCCTGTTCTGGCTCATGAGAATAAAGAGCACACTTCATAAGCAGTGGCTGTGCTCGGGGAGTTCCTTTAGGTAGTAAAAGGCTGTACAACACGATTCCTCTATGGGCAACGTGTGAGACATTTGTCAGGGTTTCTATGAGAGGATGGCAACAAATTCCTGGCAGCTAGTTTCTCAGGCAATCGGTAGCTTTTGTTACTATTTCACTTTGATATAAAGCAAACTAAGAACTGCGTTCACAGTGCCAGTCCGGTCCTACACAGTCAAGGTGGTGAAGAAATGTTTAAATGGCACAGCAGAAAGACAGTGTTATCTAACCTAAAGCCATATTTTGAATAGCAGGAATAATGAAATTATAATGGGGGTGTGTAATTTTAAAAGTAGGTTTCCATCTTAGCTTTCTTCATGGCATCGTCTTGGCATGACTTAGAACTATTCCTTTCAATATGACAGTGTCTCAGAAAGCAGGAGCAACTTCCTGTGAGACTCTAACTTTAAAGAGTTCAGACAATATAGATATACACTGAATACAGAACTGTGTGTTTTGGTCCAAGTTACAATGAAATATATGACATGATGCACCACCTGCGACTAAAACCTTCTAGAGCAGCTCTAGGTTTTTAGGAGTCAGCCTGCATAGTGTCTGTGATGCAAGAACTGGCACTTAATTCTCTTCCCTGTGTCTATAATCAGTGTTTTGTTTGTAAGCACACACACATATATCCAGACATTGTTGACAGCTAGCATTGTTCTGAAAGTAGATAGTTACGTATTTTTAAGCGTATAATTATATTTACCAGTCTTGTCTGCCAGCCGAGGTGGTATAAGAGTTGAAAATGTTGACAAAAGCATTGTCAAAGGAAGATGCCTACATGACATTTACAATAAGTATAATTTGTCTGACAGTGGTATACATATCCCTGTATACAGGAAGTTGTATACCACTGTCAAATACAGCTCCCTTCTTCCCTGTATATAGATAATTTTCTTAAGTAAGAAAGTTGACTAACTTATCAGTAAAATGTACATAAAGTAGACATACTTTTTCTGCTTAAAAAACCTGTAAGTGATCAATTGTTCTATATTATTAGATTGTTACTAATGCATCGGTGCATAAATGCTTCTGTAGCTGGTCAAGGTGGAGCTAAGTTTATTGAATTGTGATACACCTCATATACGGTACCTTCAGTTCCCAACCGAGGGATCACGTCTCTCTGAAGGTCACAATATAAACAAATGGTTGTACACAAATTTGTTATTTTGTTGATACTGTTTGTTTATTGTAACTAGGCTTCTATTATCATATTCTGTTATATTAATAGTTATAGTTTAGTTCTCGTAATTGTTGAATCTACACACCAGAGAGTAGGATCTGAGCACAATCAAATTCAATTGATAATTTTATTATATGATAAAACGGTCTTGTTTTAGAAGGTATGTTTGGCCTTTTGCTTTTATTTGACAGTCTAGAGAGAGACAGGAAGCAAGGGTGTGACACGTAACAAAGATTTTTTTTGTGGTATTTTCCTTAACCATTAGGTTGCCTTAACCATTACACAATCCAATAGCATGATAAACTGTTAGACTGGTCAGAGAAAATGTAATTAATGCCAAACTTTTCAATGTAAACTGTGCCATTAACATTTATGCAAAATTGAAATGAGGAGTAGAATGTTATGACCATTAATCATGTTCACTGTTGACATACCATTGAAATTTAAACAAATATCTTGCCACATGAGAGGATGCAGTGATTCATTTTATTTATTTATTTATTTTTATTACTCCTGCCGGTCATGACCCAGACTTTTAAGTGCTGTAAGTACACCGCTCTCTCTCTTTTCTCTCCCCACATTTTTGTATAAATGAGATGATTTCTTAACATGCCAAAACACAATATGTTTCATTCAGAGCCTGCATTGTAACATTCTGTCGTGGTAATATAAATCCATAGCCACTGCCCATCAGCTTAGACTGCATTCAGATCCAAACACTCAAGAAAATGCTGTAACCTCTGTGCTTGATGGCCCATCACATGATTGAAATACACAGTAATTCCCAGTCTGTGGCAGAAATGTTCCTGTGGGATTAGTGTTGTGGGACAAGACTCCTTTGTTTTGGATTTCAGTCTAGCATTCTCTCTGCTCTCAAATCATTTCACAATTACAAAACTTCTTTCTGTTCAGCCACTAGAAATGCGGAATCTAATCAGCCGAGTCACACTGATCTGCCTCTGTTACTTTAAACATACAAAAACATTATTCTCTTAGAAGCAAAAAAAAAAAAGACAAAGAAAACTGAGATACTCTCCAAATTGCCTTTTCATTATGGTAAATCTTTCTCCATATTCAGGTTCATAGCAGTCCCACGACAATAAGTATGTGTCTAACATCAAGCTATATGTCTAGTCAGTACAATACGGTTGTGTATGAGAGAAAGCGGTGTGAATGAGAGACTTGCAAACGCTTTCAGGAGGGACGCTCTGAAACTTCCAATGCACATTTGTCATGCTTTTAAGTGATTTACAAATGAGAGGCATGCAGGCTTTGTGAGGGAGACAGAAAGCGAGAGAGAGAGAGAGAGAGAGAGGGGTTTTCAGTGAGGAGCTTTGTGTGTCCCTGCCTACCCACAGCATATAGATGGAGTTGGAAATTCTGTTGGTGCGTCATCAGTGGTCATTAACCCAAGAGATACACCAGAGCCACTTGAAGTATGGTGAAGGACAGAAGGAAAAAAACAGATCATGGTGATGATGACAAATGCTTTCCTAAGTATTAGTCCTTGCAGGAAAGATTAAAAACAGCAAGTGTGAGTATTCTAATAGAGCAATCAAAGTTATGCTGATATTTAAGTGTATGAATACTGTGTAGTGTATATGAATGATATTTCTCATGTCAAATAAGTCTGTTTAAACATGTATTTATGTGCACTTTACTCTCCTGATACTCCACCTACTCATTCCCATGCGCGCACACACATAGCTCTTGCACACACAAACCACCACCACCATCAAATAGTAATATACAGTATCTCATATAAACACACCAACACCCAGTCAGTAACCTAGTAAGTGCCTTGCTTGCTGACTTTTGACTCACATATTAAGACTTTAGTTCACTGTGCGCAGGGGATGGCTTGTTTTAGGCAGGCAGCTTTTGAACAAAGATGAGAGGGAAGAGAGAAAAAAAAAGACAGAGGAAGAGGGAGGAGGGACAATCTAAAAAGCCACCCATCCCCCCCGGTTGGTAAAAAAACACAAAGTATGCCTTGCCATGATTTCCTCCCTCACCTTCCTATTAAGGCTTGTGTGTTTTTTAACTTTTACTTTCCATATTTGAGTCTTCAGGATGTTATAAATCACTGAAATGGACTGAGTTTTGTGTGATTTCATCGCCTGTGGTATTGATAGGAGAGAGATTTTGGCAACTTTGCTGCTCGAGGCAACAGGTTTCTGTGTGTATAAGCAGCTTTAATACACTAGTAGGCCTTGATAAATGTTCTTTCAGTGGGATACCATGCAAAACATACACTCAGTAGGTCATAAACTAACACATTTCAATGTCAGCTGTTTTGAACACGGCTGCCGTGTTGGAGCTATCGTTACCGACTGGAGCTGCCTGTGTCTGCGTCTGAGCCGTGTGTGTCTATGCGTATTGGTGATTCAGACTCCACTTTGCAGAAGGGATTGGGGGTGGGGAGGGTGCCGTGAATTGGGATGGTGCTGGTGGTTTTGGGGGGCGGTGAGGGGAGTCACCCCCCCCACACACACACACACAGTCATCAGTTCAGTAAAGTAAAGTGTAGATAGAAGCTAATTACAAAGTCGTTTTGAGCACTCAGGGCAGTACAAACAACAGCTGTCTGTGGCATAAGTAGGAAAGTTAAACACACATTGCGTACATAGACACACACACACCTTGGATAGACTGTAATTAGCAAGATCAAGATAAGTGGAGGGAAATAGGACACGTTTGTGTGTGTGTGTGTGTGTATGTTTACTATTTGTAAAGCTTCACAATTGTAAATAGATGTGCCACAACTTTGTGGTGATTATATGGATTGATGTTGATATGAGTGGTGGAGAAAGTAATCAGATCCTTTAATAGAGTAGGAGTAGTAATAAAAGTATTATTAGTTAGATGCATGTCTGTAGCTGTTATGTGACATTAGGATGTAGCAGTATACTGTTATAACTTATCTAATATGGGTATGTTCAGTTAGTTTGGTTCAGCGATAGTCAATCAAGGGTCTGTCCAAGATACATCTGAGGAGTTGTGAAATTATCTTTTATAATCTTTGTCTAATTTGATGACACTACCATAAACATGGAAACAATTACATTTTTAGGGCATCATTTAAATAAAACAATGTTAGAGGGGAAATGTCTCTCAGGTGCAAACTACTTAATGACACTGCAATTTTGACTTAAATAAAAAAAATTGCATCTAAGTACATTACTTGAGGAAATACACTTTACTTACACGCTTTTGGTCACATTCACATGTGAGGATTATGCAGTGGCAGTTGTAGCTTGTCCCCCAACTCCTCCCCCCAATATAAATATACAGTATACTTATACATAAATATCCAAAAGATGTTGCTAACAAAAAAAACAAAAACACAAATTGAACAAAATTATATAAATCTGCATATTTATGAATAGATTACAGGGTTTACAGTGTTTGGTAGCATTTCAGTTGTGACTGATTCCCTTGCCCCGCCATTTGCAGTTAGGGTTCCTAGTAGGACACCTGAGGTGACGTGCACCTACGGGGGGGGGGGGGGGGTAGGTGCACGTCCTCCCTATCTAGTACAGTACCTCTGAGTGGGAGACCTTGACTGCCCACTCAAACAAGGTTAATTGGCATGATATCACTGACATGACCTGCAAATGCTCAATAAGAAAATGATCACCACCATGATGCAACATGCCGTCCTGGGCAGCTGCCCATGTCACCCATACCTTAATCCACTACTGGGATGATGGACGTAAGAGTATGGAAAATCAATGCAGCCCAGCTATGTAAGCAGTTTCCAACTAAAACCGCAGTACAGCAGGTGAATAACTTATTCAGACAGTAAGGAGCTAATAATTGAAATCACCTTCTGTAGTCTTTGGTTGGATTGACAGCTTGCATACGCTTGGCCCTACATCAGACTTGAAAAGCACTTATTTACATATGTACACATTTACATAAGCTGTCACATATTTCACTCCTGTAGCAACTCTAGAGGAGAGCCATTTGGTTAAATAACACCTGAATACTTATCAATTTATTTTTAGATATTAATATCGTTCAAACCAGTCTGTATTCACAAAATTAAAAAAATCCCTGTGACAAAGAAAATGTCAATCTTTGAGTCTGATTCACAGCTTTGAAAATGGTGATATGATTGTCTGACTGTCATTTATAATGTACCACTTCATAGCAAGAACAAATGTCTTCACCAGTGGTTAACAATACTAATAACTGCAGTTGTAAATGTTATTAAGATATTAATAAATAGATTTGGACTAGACCATCATGTACTAATTTTAATGGCAAAAGTTGTTCTTAGTGTGTAACTATTTAAAAAAAGCAATAATAAGAAATGTAAAGACTAATAAGACCAAACAAATGGTACCTCTATTATAATGATGATGTGACAATAAACAAATCATTTAGTAACTATCAGCCGAAGTTTTGTGTGCTGTGACCTTTAATCAATAAAATAAATGTGCTGCAACTTTGACATTATAGAAAGACTGTAGATAGAAAATAGATGTTAGGATCACATGTTAAAACGTATTTCATGCTGTTAATGTAAACTGTGTTGACTCCACTACTCAACTACTACTACTGATTACAGCAGCAGTAATAGAACTAGCAGTAATACTCATTTGAGCAGTTCTGTACTGACAGGGGACAGAGTGTGTGGGAGTGGGTCTGATGGTGAGTGAGAGATATTTTATAGAGGGGTGGGGGGGCTTAGGTGAGTGGGTGTGTAAGCAGGTTTTTGATATAGTATCATATCAGTTTTTGTGTCTGCAGTGCTGGTAATATGGAGCCTGAACTCTACAGTTTAACCTCCGGGTTAAATCGTGTTTCATGCATCATCAGAAGAGCTGCGTGAGAACTAGTGAGACCACAGGAATCATCAAATGATTTTACTCAGGTCAGCGTTTTTGATTTTTTCAGGTGCTTTTTTTTACTGTATCTTTACAGTAAAACACATTATTAAACAGGCTGCAGCAAAACATCGTCGAACATTATTTTAAAAATTGAAAGTCAATCAAGACAGCAAATACTAATCAATATTAAATACTTTTCAGTACATTTCTTAGCATTGGATATGGTCCCCTATATCATTTTGTGGAAATCAGCAATATATATTGTGTGATTGTTTTTTTTATGTGACTGTGTCTCAGCAGTGAATCACACTCATGGGATACTCCACCAAAATTATTTTTAGAGAAAAATGACATACAGTAGTTTTCTGCAGTAATTATCAGTGTGATTATATCTGTAAATTCTGCCCCACTCTCACCTCCTCAAACTCACACAATAACACACATTCACACATACAGTACAAATACTGTGGACATTTGTGGAATATTTTTTTACTTTTTACTTTTTGCACTACATGAAGCTGCTGTAAGTAAGAGAATCTAGCTGTGGTTGTGCACAAGAAATTGCTTTTTTTTAAGCACTGACATGTTTTTAAGTGTTGTACCTCACAGTGGTTGCCAAACCACAGTATGCAAATGTGAAAGAATTAGAATTAATTTAATTAATGAAGCTGAGAAGTGGAGCAAAGGCCAAGAAAATAAATGTTTTTTAAAAACATACACTGTTTTGAGACTAGCTAACTAGCCAGCTGTCCTTCTAACATTATGAATGTAAGGTTAATAATAAATTATTTCCCTTTTCATTTACAACTGATCATTGTTACTTAAAGTACAGTAGATCTCTATTGCTATTTACATTTTCTATATAAAATTGTGTTTTTTAATGAATCCAAGAGCTGCAACTCTTTGGCATATTGACATTTAACTCAACTAATGGTAATGGAAGGTTATTTCTCTTGAAAAAGTTTGGGTAAGTAAAATCTGTGAGTGAATGTTTAGCTACCTCGTTATAGGATTTCACAGACACATTTCAACAGCAGTGCATTCACCACTGGTTGGAGAGCTCACTAAATTGGTGTGATAGAGCCTCATGCCAGCCAATAATGTGAGTTAAGTCCTTCAGGGCAAGGAGCTGCAGAGATAGCCAAACAAAAGATAATCAATATCATATGGTGTGTCGCCTGGAGTCTAGACCAGCCTCTCTCCGGCATACTCATCACATGCCTCTGAGCGGTTGTCTACCGCCAGATTCAATGTCAGACACAATGTCAAACAGGCAACACGTCTAGGGCAACGTGTTAATTACAGCATCATTACAGGAATAAACTTAAAATAATCCCTAGCAATTTTTAAAGACCTTGATTAAGATGTCGAGAAGTCTGTAAGAATAGTTTTCACAAATATGATAGTGTGGCTTCTTTTACCTAATGAGACAATATAAAAGCAACATGAGAAGTCAGAAAAAGGTAGGTTAGACTTTTGAATTTTAACAGTCCCACTGGACACAGTATACGCGAGTTCAAACAGCACAATGTACAGCACAGATGTCTCCACTTCAAATGTGTGCCACTGTGTAACATGCTTGCACACATGCGACATATACACAAGCTTTATGTACCTTTTCCTGCCCCTCTACCACACACACACACACACACACACTCTCTTTCCTCTCTATCTCTTTTGAACCTGAGCACACACAGAGCTACCTCTGTGTTTGAATGAAAGGCCTACGACAGGAGTGGACACTTCCCTTGCTTGTAACACACGGGTGTCTGTCGCAGGTAAAATAAACCATGCATGCACATGTGTGATATAACAGCAGCTCCCTGCCTGACTTCCTGTTTGCCTTGTGTAAGACAGACACTGGATCTTTATTCGTGCTCTGCAACACACTCACAGAATGGCATAAGATCTGATGATGAAATCCCATGCTGTGATAATATTAGTGTATCCCTTATGGCTGTTTTGGTCTTATTGTTTTCTCTTGTTGTACCTTGTCTCTGAACATGCATGGCTGCCGTTGAATGGGAGTGTGTGCATGTGTGTTGTGAACAATGGAGGGGGTGGCAGGGACAGTAGTTTTGCTGTAGGGGATATATAACTACCTTTTGAGTGTTATTTGCATGTGTTGCACTGTATTTTACAGTGTGTGTCATGTTTTTCATATTTTTTCATGCAGTGTGTGTGTGCGTCTGCACTTGCTCCTGCATCTGTATGTGTTCAGGGCTAGTGTGCATGTGTGTGTGTGTTTTTGGAGTGATAATTCTGCTGAGAGGCAAGCAGACAGTAAGGGAGGGTGAAGAAGGGGGAGGAGGAGGACGAGGAGGAGGAAGAGCAGGAGGAGGACTGAAGACAATGTCAGCGCTGCAGTATGATCCTGTATCCATCAGGCTGCCTCCTGCAGTCACCGCTGCTTAAAAAGCACTGCCACAGACATACACACACATGCACACACACACACACACACACACACACACACACACACACACACACACAGGAAATGGCCTCAGTCACTGTAGCACACAGTCCACAGTTTCTCATTCCAGATGGGATTATGATGTTATTATTGCACGATTACAGCACATAACTATATTAGCAACAGAACACAACCTGGGATTTCTCAATCACTCACCTTCAGCCTTCATATTGAGATGAGTTTTCAACACACACAGTGTACACACCCTAAACTAACAACAGCAGGAATCAGCCATTTACCTTTATCTTTATGCTCCCTGCTGCTGCTACTGCTGCTGCTGGAGAATTAGCTATTCTAAGCATGATTTAACGATGTTTGTGCTGTGACGTAACTGCTGCCACTTTTCTGCTTCTGACTATGTTGATCTGATGACGCAACAAGATTTGTGTTACAATGGGAGCACTTTTTTTTTTTTTTTAATGCAGGTGGATGTTGTGGCCCAGCTGAGGACAACACTGCTAAAATAGCAATGAGTGATCACTCATGTGGGTGGATACACCCTCACTTCCCCTCCCCACCCTATGGAATTTGACAAGATGGAAGGTGGTCAAAAAAGAAAAGAAGGGGGATAGAGAAGAGGGTAGGTGAGGTGTGTGTGTGTGTGTTGGTTGGGGGGGGGGGGAGTTTGTATAAAACGGGAGAGATATGAGCATTTTTTAAAGGAGAAAAGGGGAGGAGTGTAACCAGGAAATAGATTAGATCCAAAAGCAGTTTCAAATCAAGTCAAGGAGCAGCACTTCCTCCTGTAATGATGAATAAAAAACACATACAGTCATTCTGGAAAATGTGGCACAACACGTGCAAGAAAGCTATCATTAGTTTTATGTACATATATAATTGACAGCGACTAAGAAAAAACAACATGTATTCTGGACAGATACGATTTATTTATCTCACACCTACAAAGCACATGTGACTTTAGCTTAATTCTCTGCAGTTGTAATGAGCTGAGTGAGGCACGGCTTTACACCCATAAAAGAATGTTATTTGCCTTATTCAAAAGAGGCAATATGATATCCCATAAATATTTCAAGTTGTATGGCAAGATGTGGGCTTCCTCCTGCTGCTCTGAGATGCTGTACAGTATGTGCTCATGGGCTGATTAGGCAACAAAGCACACTCCCCACCACCAGCACCATCCTCCCTCCCTGCCCCCAAAGACTCTCTGAGGTATCTCCTTGAGGGTTCTCCTTGCACTCCTTTGCCAGCTGACAATTAGCATGCGATCTCTAATGCACTACAAGCTAATTGAGCACAAGGGGGCTGGAGGTGTCAGTCACTGGAGAAAGCTTGTGATAGCAGCATGTCCTATGACCGAGCACTGCTGTTAAGAGAAGAGATGATAAACTTTTAGTGAACCATCTGAGGAAAATGGGGCGCAACATGAGCAAAAGAAACACTTTATTGTTCTGACTCACATTTACTGTTTATAATACTGGTGCTCAAAGTAAATTAACAACATTTCCATATAATCCTTAATTCTCCTTATCCTTATTAATCATTATTTCTTTTTTTTTTCTTAGTGCAATCTATCCTGTACTCAGATAACACAAGCACATACAGTAATGTAAATCAGTGCTGCCTATAACAGTGTGCATTATTGTGTTGGATACCATGGGTTGCTATTATAAGAGCTGCCCTGAGGTGTGCATTTGTGTCTGCCACGCATGCACAAGCAGCTATGCATGCAGTAGAGTGCAGACACATGCCTGTATTGTTGTGTGCATGCAGCAGTCATACAGTAGCAAGCGGAAGATTTCCCAAGCCCCAGTTTTTGAAAGGTGAAGGTTCGCTGTTCTAAAATGCTGAGTGGGCGACCCGCAGACTGAAGGGTGTTCGACTGTTTGGGGGAGGAAAAGAATGAGAGACAGAGGAGAGAGGGAGGGAGAGGACACCTTGGCGTGTGTTTGGCCTGACATTCCCTTTGACTTGGAAAGCAGGAGGGAGAGAAGGAGGCTGTTTTAAAGACAGCTCTCTTATAACAGGAAGTATCTGAACAGTGACTCACACACACAGGGAGAAACAGAGTAGGGAGTCTCTGTTCATTGTGTTGTAACTATGTGTGTGTATGTGTTATTATACACATGGGTGTGAGGAGATATTTGTTTCCCACCATATAATAGTGAATGTCACTAGTAACACTGTGTGAGAGTGTGTGTGTGTACATGCGCATGTGTATGTGTGTGTGGCAGTAGATGGCATTTTTTAAAGCATGAAATGATGTATCTCAGTAGTCATGTTATGTTCTGTGTTTAACATCTCAGTGTGAGTGTAAGGAAGTCCACATGCATGCATTATGTGGGTGTGTATTATGCATGCAAGTAGATCACATTTCAAGAATGCAGCACTGCGTTATAGTAGATATGTGTTTGTGTGCTGGAGGGACTCTCAGTGTGTTTTCATGTGTGTGTTTCTGTGTCTGCAGCTGAGTTGGTCATATATGTTGAAAGACATAGTGACTCGCATGTAGGTGTTTTTGGACATATCTTATATTTAAGGAGGCAGTGATGCATTTTTGGTGCTAAGTGATACACATCAGTAAGTGTGTACTCACAGTGCTTGTATGCAGCCCCCAGAGGAGCTCCCTTAGCAGTTGCACACATGCACTGTGCCTGCTGTTACAATTCAAGGGCTCGTCACTGATAAGACATCTCTGTGTCTTAAGTCACTGGTACCTCAGCAGTCAGCAACATGGCTCCCTCTCACTGCACACATGCTGAGCAAACAAGCCTGACCTCTACACAAAACCCACAACAACACCAAGAAGTGACAGTTATTACACATGAATTCACTTTAACAATACGATCTGTGCACTGTCACGGTCTCAACACAGGAAAATGTATACACATTGGTGGAGATATGTGTTGATATTAACAATATTACTAAATACACTGATTCACAGCTGCAACCTCTGAGTATGAACTACGTAATTATGATTGTTCACACCTTTAGTTGATCACATTCATTTTTCATGCTTTTCTAGACTTTCCAGTTCTGCAAGGGAGTCATTGTTAACCCCCTTTTTGTTGTCTGACATGTTTCTGGGTGTGAAATAAGCACAAAATTAATCAACAGAATTCAATGTTGTTAATCTTTTTTTTTTTTTTTTAAGCGGAGCACACATGAAGTAATATTAGAACTTTGTAGTTGTAGTAGTGGACGTTTGAGCATAGGTTGACCTAAGATTGTTGCTGAACAAAGAAGATATATTTTGATGTCATTTGTAACAGTTTTTTTTTTGTCTACAGGGGGAAGTCTGCATTTAAAGGAAGACAAATGAACAATGTTTGAATGCAGTTTCATTTATTTTCCCCTGAGGGAAAAAAAGTACAGCATGACACAGTAACAATGTATTAATGTATGTAACATATTTGTGTAACAAAGAGGAAGTGGGTTTTCCCAGCCTGAGCCAGTGAATCAAGTTATTTATGAGTTATTTCGACTTTAAATTCAGTCGTATTTTCATGGAATATAGCTTTTACTGGAAGATACAGTTCGATTGCATGTCCACACAGTGTTCTTAGAAACAGCTGTCTGGCTATCGCAACAGGGTGGATCAGCTATCAATATAATGACAGTCGACTGCCAAAGAGTGAAATACACTACATTTTCCCCCCACATCATTTAAAATCTCAACATTAGCCTGAATAAGTCGGCAACGTGGTCATTGTATCTGTCTTTGTACACTTTTCAACTCCTTAGCAGTATCAACAACTTTTCGCTGATGAGACAATAGCAGATAGTTCCATTTAATGCGGTAGAAACCATTCGCCTGCGGAAAAGGGGTGTCCGGAAATTGTTCAAAGTCGCGCGGGGGCCACCAAAGTAAAATCTTTTGGTGGCACTCACAGCCTTTGTTAATACCGTGCATGTGCATGGACGTATTTAATTTGAAAGCGAAACATATGAATAAGGTGGAAATAATCGCGGAGAGGAGTAGCTCTCAGCCCCCGCGGGACACAATTGACTCGACCTACTCAATCATGCACTTCAGCATACACTGCAAAGAGCATGCTTTCACCTTTAGGATTGTCTGTGCTTCTTGAAATCACTCTGGCTTATTCTTGTGGATGAAAACAGGTACGCAGATCTCTGATTTCCTTCTTTCACACACAAATATACAGATTGTAAAGGATCGCTTCGTGCGTTTTAAATGAGCAGATGGTGGAAAGCGATTGTTTGATCATGATTTATAAATAGGTTACATGCAAGCAAGAGAGTAGTAGAGGCTGATGTCAAAGTAAAATGTTGTATGACCTACTGTCGGTGATTATCTCGTGGCAACAGAACCAGAAGTGCGTAAAAAAATGATTTAATTATTGATTTCACTTTTCATAGACGGTGTCTAACTTGTAACAGCTTGATGATACTTTTGATCTGCGTGAGTCATCATACTTAATGTCAGGCTTTGAAAAGCAGCCTGAAGTGACTTATTCAAATCACAGGACGTAGGAATAATGTCAGCACGGCCAGCCTCATACCCTCCAAAGACATCCTTGAAATTAAGCAAACTTTCCACCAGCTACCCCATACACACTCACACTCATCTCTTCCTGAGGAAATTTTAGGATAACAACATAACTCATAGAACATACAACACAGATTTGTGGCGTTTACTTGCTGGGAAGTGCAGTGAAAAGATATCACAGCGCAGAGAACATCCAAGATGAGGATGAACAATGAGTCTTATTTTAAAAGAAGAAAAAAAAAAGATTGTTTAATCCACAGAGACGGACACACAGGGGGTGGAGGTGGACGTTAGGGAGGGGTAAGAGTGGTGGTGGTGGGGTATATCCATATTAGGAAGTGGTGTCCTACATAATAGTCATGGCACAACTGCCTCTGAGCAAGGCACAGGTGCCTGCAGCCCGGAACGGTGGCTCTTTCTTGTCATAAATATGAGGATGTGAAACCGCTGGAAGCTCTCTGGTGTGTCGCATTTCTTCTTCTTCTTCTTCTTTTCAATCTCTGCGCCACCTCTAGCGCCCAGAAGTCATCTGCATACGGCGTGTGAAAGAGTGTGTGTGTGTGTGTGTGTGTTTTGAGGGAGGGTAGTGCGGAAACATGTGGCGAGGGAGGAGTGAAGGGTCGATCGGCTGTTTTGTGTGTGTGATTGGGGGGGGGGGGGGGGGGG
>JAUMHL010000009.1:19087328-19143221 GCA_032362345.1 Sandelia bainsii | reverse complement strand
CCCCCGGGCATGCATGTAACTTTTTTTTCCCCGACATGATGATGCACCTACAGGATGTGAGCCTGCTGTTATGGTACATGGACACAATGGGACTAAGCCGCGGCTTCGGGGTGGTGGGTGCGGGGCTGTACAGCGACTTAATGACGTTTTCTGGTCATTTTCTGGTTTCACTCCCATTATATGACGTGTACATACAGGTGACTGCACCCAAGACGAGTTTGTCTACAAGTAACTGTGCAACTCCATCACAGATAGCGCTATCTACCACCTGGCACCAACTTGACCTTTTACGCACGAAACCCCTTTGCGCATGTATGGTGGAGGGACTGCTGATTGAGCTGCGAGCAGACGACCAGTGTCGCCTCTTCTCTTCTCTGGACACTTTAGACTAAACAAACACACACGAACAGTCCAGCTGATCGCTAGGAGGCGACGGAAACGTCAATGAAACAAAAGATGCAGTGAAATGCGCGACCTCGCTGTGGACTGATGGGCTTTAGTGACGAGTGCAACGCAGGGACAAACTTTTTCTGCTTCTCCTTTTTTCGCCCTCGATCTTGTCCTTGGTGTTTATCACACACGCTCTCTCTCTCTCTCTCTCACACGCACACACACACACGCCGGAGCTTCTCCCTATATCGATGGGACATTCAAATGCTCCCACAAGCTCCGACATTTGCGTGCTAGAATTTATGATCAGAAACCCAGAAACCATCAGAAAAATGGGAAAGACAGGTGGACTTTACAGTGACATGGGGGATGTTGGGTCATCACCTGCTTATCACAAGACCGTCTGTGGGGGCACACCTAGTAGTCCTGAAACTAAATGACCCAAATGGGCTATAAAAAACCCCCAACTCAGATTTCACTAATAAGAAGTAAAAAAGTCACCCCCATGTAGTTTGTTGATGCATGTAAACTGTATTCCTGCAACCAATAAAGCATAAGCAGATGATTATTGTACTATTCACTCATTTGATTATTATTTTTTTTTAAATGTCCACAGAGATGTCCATATATGTTCTGTTATGTCTGACCAGCAGGTCAAAGCCAAAATAATTAATATTGATCAGAGCTGGAAATCTATTAGAAATGTAAGTGAAATGTCAGCCAGCTACAGCAGATTGCTTTTATATCAACTGACTCAATCAGTCACTGGATGAGTCAAAGCAAGACCATTAACAACATAGTCTACCAGTGCTTGAAACACGTTTCTAGTCCAATGTTAACACACTCAGACACTCAGAATCCCACGATGCACTGCCCCATTTTGGACAGCTATTGCTGTGGTACATGGTCTAAGTAGCCTAATAGCTCTATGAATGAAATCCATTATTACATATATAGTATTCCATACGAAAGGTGGAATTCTGACCCGTTGATTCCATTGAATGTTTCCACAGTTAACACCTTCCCCAAAACTCACAACTGATTTTCTACGTTTGCCAGCCTCGGTTGAAATCACAACATTTCCGACACCACCTGAAGGGAACACAAGTGAGACGAGAAATAGAGAGCGAGGAGAGGGAGACACCGACACACCGAGGGGAGAGAGAGAGAGAGAGAGAGAGGAACCTGTACTATTCCGCAACACAAGGAGACAGGAATTCGCCAGAGATTATAATTATAATTCTAACCGATTTTTAGCAAAGTTGAGCCGCGGGTCGCTGTTGTCAGCCGCTGCACTGGAAGATAAGAGCGTGTCTCCTCTGTGAGCTGGATCCGGACTCTTCACATTTGTTTTTTGGAGAGCTGCACCGGTCCTTTTTTTTTTTTGGTGCGTGTGAGTGCTTGAGCTCAGCGGTGTTTTAACTGGTAAGGAAGTGACTGTATATAATGATTATTGTTTGCTATTTTGAGGGTGTGTGCGGGGCTGCTGCTGCTGCTACAGTGTATGGCTATTACAGACTCTTTTGGCTTTAACCTAGTCATTTCCTTTAAGAGTGTAGCGACAGCACTGATTAAGAGAGGGGCAGCAAAAGTGCATGTGCTACAATGGAGATGAGG
This sequence comes from Sandelia bainsii, assembly GCA_032362345.1. Classification (NCBI taxonomy): domain Eukaryota; kingdom Metazoa; phylum Chordata; class Actinopteri; order Anabantiformes; family Anabantidae; genus Sandelia; species Sandelia bainsii. The sequence goes on along the minus strand of JAUMHL010000009.1, from coordinate 19,141,214 downwards.
GTCATTTTGAGGAATGTTTGGCTGATAAGAGACTGAAACCATGCGAAGAAAGAGCCAAAACAATGTTATGATGAATTTAGGAATGTTGTTATAAAAAAAACAAACATGCAAAAATTGTTTATAAAGGAATATGATACTTATATTACAGGTGATATAAAGTATAATAATGGAGTTATAAACGTCATTGCAGCTGCAGGCATCCTTAAGTGACAGCAAAACAATAAGTGATAACAGAAAAAAAAATTCTTAAAGTTTAGGATGAGACTTCTTTATTAAAGACACATGCTCTAAGAATATTATAGAAATATTAGAGGACTGTCATAGTCATCATCAGGTAACAGCAGGCTGGAGTAGTTATCAGAGGAGATAGTTATGTAAAGGGATAGTTTGCAGTAGAGAGAGAACAGGGAGACAGGGTGTGCGTGCACGCACGCGCACGTGTGTCAAAACATGATCTAGGTCTTGTGTGTAGTTTGAGGAATGCGAAATTAAAAATATATATATAGGCGTTGTCTTGTCTGGTGTCGCTGGAATTCAGACTTTGAAAACTGTTGAGTTTGTTGATTATGAGCAGAGTTTATACACACACACACTAGAATTCATGCTGCTTAACTGTTTAGTCTTTTTCAATCTATATACATGTCTCTAGTATGTGGTGCATCATATTCTGTACAGTGTTTCTTCATTACTATGGCTGTTTTTCCATTTACTTTGATATAGACTTTATGTGGTGTACTGTTTTCCTCTGTACTTGTTGAAAGATATTGCTTTTTTGTGTGTGTAAGGTCACACACACACACACACACACACACAGATAAACACACACATACAGAAAGAGAAACAGACAGAGAGAAGCAACAGAGGGAGGGAGGGAGGGAGGGAGGGTGGAAGAGACACAGAGGGTTGTTTTGCAGACAGGATTACATTGTCTCCCCCATGTCAGATTTCAGACATTATGTTAAACATTTCTTCTACTACAGCCTGCAGCTCCCACTCTGGGGTTATACAAGTGAATATAACACCCTGCAACACTGCATGGCGACAATAAACGATCTAACTTCCTAAAATTGGCTGCCAGATAATAAATAGCCCGAAAGAGCGCCACCTGTGCACCAACCCGTTAATAGAAGCAGGATAGATTTTGAAGGTAAACACATTCATTAGGTAAAGCTTTAGGGAAAGTGTAAGTAAATGATTTTGTGGCTAGTTAACAGATTTCAGTGTAACAGCATTACTGGCGAGTCATGCTTGTCTTTTTTTTTTTGACGTGTCTTTTTTTTTTTGACGTGTCTATTTAAAGGAAAGCCACAAGCTGACTTAACTCTACATGAAGATTTAAAGGTGGGATTTTTTTTTAGAGGGTTATGTCATTCAAATGTCTAAACACAGCCGTGTTCAAAACAGAAGAGGAAAATGACCTGTGTATATATATGTGTGTCTTGTGGCTATCAGTTGAGTAACACAGATGTGATTCATGTTGATTTAAGCTCTTACCACAGTTGCAAAATGAGTCTCTTCAGAATTTTTTGTTTTTTTCCCTAAGAATGCCTGTTGCAGATGCCCCATATTCATTAAGTGATACCTCGAGAGCTCACACGTGACTCGAGTGAAGCTTTTGTGTTTGATTGGTTTCCTCCATTGTGTCTCTTTTCCCACTGAATAAATGCTGCATACATTTGGCTTTTGTCAATAGGGCTGTTTGTCTTTTGTAAGAAGCTTGTGTGCTTACTTTTCCATCGCTGTGCTTATCACGATAAAACAACTCTACCATGGCTCTTTATCTCCTCCAAAGACTTGACTTTTTACTGAAGTTCATTCCCCCCCCCCCCCCCCCACTCGCACCCTTTTTCCTGTATCTGTGGGAGTAAAATTAGCAATTTAATTTTTTTTTGTCTTCTCCCTTCAGAATGTGGAAGTGTTTTATTGGTGTGGCGAGAAACAATGAGGACAAGGCAGGGCTTTGTGGTGGCAGAAATGCATTTTTAACCCATGTGAATGAATGGCGCCTCACATTCCACAGCAGCAGGCCCTTTACTGAATGGCAGCACAAACTCGGCTGTTTTCATTACTCATTACTGCCTTGTGCCTTTTCACCATGGACATAGTCATTTACCTTCACCAACTGAGAGGGGGGCTTCAACAGTACAAAGACTGTCATATTGAGTTTTTAAGGTAATATGACATGTGGTGCAAACCTTTGTTTTTTATGATTGATAACTTACTGGTTGTACTCAACAGTTAATATTAAAGCTGCTGTATGTAATAATGTGTATGCATAGTGGTTGTGTATTGAATGTTGCCTATCGTAGCTTTAAAGCTGCTATTATAAAAAAAAAAAAATCTCTCATCAAACATCACAAGTGGATTTTGTAGCTTAACAACCATGATTAAATGGTAAAAAGAGGTAAAAGGAGAGGAAATATTTATATATTTATATTAAATTCAGCTGGCCAGCAACTCAATAGCAAACAAATGCTAGTGTTACTCCATATCTATCTTAGCCTCAGCAAGCTAAGCTAAAAAGTTAGTGTAAAAGTTGATAATACATCAGTGTTATGTTTACCTAGTGTTTCTTTTGCCTGTGAGATGTCAAAAGTTAAAGCAGCATTAAAATTTTTTACTACAAAGTTTATATTTGTTTTTGTTTTCAGGTGCATCTCATTGCTTGTATCCCTGTACTGTTCTATAGTGCCTAGATCCCCTAGGAGTGACCTTTTTTTTTTAGTTTAAAAGTATTAGCATAGACCAGTGTGTCTGTGGGTGGTTTCTTGCACCGTCCATGTGCATACTTAGAGTATGTCATAAATTGAAACCCCTCAGGTCTTTTTAGAGTGTAATTGCTACCCTGCTTTGACTCTGCTTCTTCATCTGAGTCCAAACTGCTCATGTTAATGTCGTGTGGCTTTAAACTAGAAAGGATGTGGAAAAAAAAAGTGAAGACATCAAATCACAAGATAGATATGTTTTCCTTCCAAGTCAGTGAGGCTGAAATCTTGTGTGTCATGTTTCTTTCAGTTGAATGTTGAGTGAAAAGAAGAAGTGCGTGTTTCTTTGCTGGTGGTCCAGACAGTCACATCATTTTAATACGGACGGGGTCTAGTTTCTATTCTGTGGCGATGGCATTGATTCCCTGCTGCATCGTGGGGGTTTCCACTCCGAAAGGGCAATCTCTCTGTGTTAGCCTAGGATCACCAAGATCCTGGATTAAATTATAAATGAGCCTTCCATGGGAAATGTATTGTTTAGCATCTGGGATAATCACAAGGAATTTAGATTTTGTGCGACTATACACACAGTATATGCATGTGCCAATTTTTTTATTACAAAAAAATGATTAGATGCTAGTTTTCTTAATTTTTTGTTAACAGGTGGGTACTTAATCCCTTTTATTTGGGTCACATCTGCACTTTCCTCACCCACATGGATCAATGTCTGTTGTAAGCCAACCAACACTGTCCAGGTAGTAAACTGAAGCCTGATAGCTGTCTAAATTAGACCCAAAGAAATGATGTAGTAATCAGAGGATTAAGATAGGAGACGGGTTAGAGTTGTTGAGGGGTAGGGGAGGTGCTGGCAGTGGGATTTAGGCACAGAGCCATTTTAGCCTTCACCCGGGGTAGCGGGGAGGGGAGAGAGGAATGTGGTGGTAGTGCTGGGTAAGGTTCAACTGTTGCGCATACAAATGTTTTTTTTTTATGTGGATAGCTGAAATCTTGTGCTGAGATTGTTATCATTAAACCTTAACATTATCCTCAGAAATTGTTGCTGTTGTGGAAAACCTTTAGAAACAGTTTGCCATCATGGGACCAACAAAGTGCAAACTACTATATAGTTTCATTCACACAAGCTGATCCCTAGACTTCTATGCAGACTTATAAAAGTTAAATTAGTTGAATATTACTTAAGTATCTCACTATATGGAAATTGAGATGTTAATTCATTCAGTATTGAGCATGAAATACATTTGTGTAACCAATATTCAGAATGAATCAACTGTAATACAGAACCTCTAATCATATAGAAGGCGTTTGGTTGTTTATTAAAGTGCACTTCCACATTTATATTTATTGCAGTTGTTTAATATAGCCTTATACTTATGTTTTGTCACACATTGTCTTCATCAGACTTACAAATAAAAAGATGGCAGTGTTATTTATACAGTAAATAACAGTAGCTCAGTGTGGGTGTAGAAACAAGCAACCCACACTAATTAGTTGTAGCACTATACCATGTTTTCAATGCGTTATAAAAGGCTACATTATTTATATTGTCACCACAGTTGTACACTTCCCCAGTTGTTCTCACCACACTGACAGGTTAATGCAAAACATTTGTAATTTGAAACTATATTATTACACTAAATTGCACTAAAATTAAACAGTAGAAAGTGATGAAGTAGTGAAGCAGTGTAAGTAATGTGTAATGACTTTGTGCTGACGTTTTCCTTGGTCACCTTCATCCCACACATGTGGATGTGGTTTGCAATATTTCTCCCAATGAGAATTTATCACATCAGACTAATAAGTAATCATTTTAGTAGTTGTGCAAAGACAAGGCTCAAATTCAAAGTGGACCACACTGAGAGGCTGATAATCTGATAATCACTGTTGGATATTGACACTATTTGTGCAACTCTGTTCTAACACAGTCGGGGCCTTGTGAGTTTATGAATAGTTAAATTGAACAGTGTTAGTACTGTAAAGAAAGTATCAGACCAAATTGAAGCACATTCACTCCAGTACCAACTGCATTACCTGTCACCTTCACTCGTGTTGATCTTCCATCTTACACATTGATGATATTGACGATCTAATGAAATAGCAGTCACGAGCGCTTTGTTGAATGTGCCGGATTCACTCGTTGTGCTCATCAGCTTTGAGCTGACGTAGTGATCATATTTAATAGTTGTCTGCCTGTGTGTATGAACCGATGTTTGGCATTGTTGCTGTGATTGCTGTGGGATTAAAGAAGAGAAATAAGCTTAGAGAGAAATAGCCCAGAGAACCACGTGGCTGTGATCGGGGATTGAGAGAGGGCGATAGAGAGAAGGGGAGATCTGCCGGGGGAAGGAGCAGCACTCTTTGTCCAGCCCAGATGTCACTGTAGTAGACTACCATTATTGATCCACTGCTTTACACACACATCCTGCACACAGCCACATGCATGCACACATACCTTAATTAGATTGGATCAAAACGGGGATTTAAGAAAGGATACTGTCAACTTTGTTACATAAGCACATTTTTATTATTCACTTAGCCAGTGTACAAAACAGTCTGATTAATGGAAAACATATTATAGCTCAGATTAAATACTTTCATATATAGTGCCTTATAGTGACACAATACCTCACATCCTGTATTTCCTAATCATGCGTAAAACCAGCTTTTCTTTCCTCTACATTCTTTTTTTATCTCATCTGTCTATTTATCTCTCTGCAGCTTTATGGCCTTTCTCATATTTGATAGACCAGTATGACACACAAATATAGCATGTAGGTGTGTGTGTGTGTGTGTGTGTTTTGGAGGGGTAACGGCGGGGCTCAACAGGGAGGGGACATGGCACCCAAACTTAATCCAAACTCACAGCAGCCCAGAGGGCATTAAGGGTGGGGTGGGGGTTGGGTGGACTTTTTCCTAGCAGTGAGGCTGCTTTTTAGCATTTACCATTGTGTTCCAGTTAATAAACACGCTCCCAATGGGAATGAAAAAGGCAACGAAAATCCTAAAACACAAATTTAGGCCTTTTATGGTTGTTTGAAAGAACAAGGCTACATTAGTCTTCCAGCACATGCATGCTAATGCACAGGCAGTCGTGCAGTTTGTTTTTTTTAGAATGAAGACAGGAAGAGTAGCCACCGTAGCAGCGCAGACAAAGAAAGGAGTGTAACTTATAGGAACTCAGGCTTTATGAACAGAACAATCCAAGACTTTATTACAAGTGATTTATATATTTATTTATAGAGTTATGGAAGGCAGTGGATTAACACTTTTCCAATGTTTTAGTTTTACTTTAGTTTCACTTTGATGCAAGTATGTAATTGGTACTTAACCCCCTTACACACATACACATGACATGTTCTCTTATCTCCCTCAAGGAACTACTGTTGCTCCATTTGAGTATGAAAACAACTTCAAATATAACAAACGTATATGCCCCTGTTCTGCTTTTTTTTCTACTTTATCTCATTTGCCCCACATTGTAGCATCATCCATTAGTCTAAAAAAGTCTCTTCTCTTTTTTGTACAAAGTCAGAGAGAATGGGAGACAGTAGATGTAGTTATTACAAATTGAAAGCCAGTGATGTTGCATGTCTGACTAACTTAGGGAAACAAGCTGGAAATGTCTCCAGGCTAATGCAGCTAATCGTTCAACCTACAGAAGAACTGATCGTTAGCCGCTGATGTCAGCCTAACCTTGCCGTGATGCATTTTAGTGCGTGTGTGTGTGTGTGCATGCACCTATGTGTAAGGGAGAAGGGGTACAGATGGATGGAACTTTATCCAGTCAAAAAATGTTAGCCTCTCTGATCATTACAGAGGACATGATTCACTTGTCAGTTATAGGATTATAATATGAAAAATACATCAATTGAAAGTAATTACATTGATTTTTTGGAAAATGCTGCTGTTGATGTGGCAGCATATCACTATTGTTACAGCCTTCTGCTGTGGGAAAAGAAAAGGAACCCCACTCTGGTAGGGGAACCCACTCGTAAGGAAATATACAAAGCACTTTGACTTCTCCTTTTGTACCAGACACCATGGGCTGTCTCCAAATGAATCAAAATAATGAAGAATAGTAATGCAAGAGCTGGAAAATCCAAATTAAGGCATTACTTAGTCTGAGAAACTGGTGAATTAGAGTACACTGAAATGCAACCCTACTTGGGAAACCACCAATATCAGTCTTACCCCCTTCATTTCTTGTATGCTTTGTAGTGAAGGGAATAATGAAGCATTAGCAAACAGGGTTTAGCAAGTGACAGGTAGTAGTAATTGGAGTAGCTCCTCCAGGGTCATGTAGGTAATACACACAGGAGGTGTTGCATGAGCAACATGTTAGCGGAGCAGCAGCAGCAAAACTCTGGTCTGCTCCATCTGTGTGCTCAGAGGCGTTCAGGCACAGCTTTCAGTTGTAGGTCACCCACGTTTCTGAAGCGCTCAGAGCTCAATAGACTCAGAGCTCAATAGATTTTGAGCGTAAAAAACGGGTCGCTGATGAAACAACATCTGGCAAATGGCAGTAGGGTCGCTTAGGACAGAGGTTAGGTGGAGGAAGGTTGCCCAGAGGCTAATGAGCTCACCCCAAATCCACATGTGGATCAGAGATACAGTTGAACTCCAACGATGCATTAAAGATGAATGTAATCTAGATGCATGATACTGGTACTTGTGCATCTATTGTCTATTCTGAGAGTTATTAATCAACATAAAGAATTATTTTTCCATATGTATGGAAAAATATCACTGGGCATGCAGGTATGCAAAGGTATTTCCAACCTCTAAGTTAAATGTGTGGAACACAAAACACAATATTTCTGGTTCTATTGCATCAACTTAGCTATTTTTTGGCTCTTATTTTTCAGCTCTTTGCTATTTTTTATCTGACAATGTTGTAAGTGCAGTGTTGAATTGAGGGAGTAGTCCTTTAAATGTGCAGTGGTTATAAGTATTCACATTCCTTTTGATCTCTGTGTTTTATATCAATATATCTGTGGAGCTCAACATGTAAAATTATGTAGGGCTGTGTATTTCTGGTGTTATTATGATCTCATATCCTGTGTATCTGTCCTGTATTTTTTTTTACCCTGTCTGTATTTATTTTCCTTCATTGTTCCTGGGCTGCTGTTTGCTACTTACCTCAGTTCCCAGCTGTCTGTCTGTTGCTTGGGGGGCTTGTAGTCAACTACACAGGGAAGAAAAAGAGGAAAAAGAAAGAGAGCTTTTTAGCACCCCCTCCCCACACAAACCTTTCCCCCTTCCCACCACAAAAAACACACACAACCCAATCGCCTCACATCCACCACCAGCAGCAGCACTAGCACCAACGTTTTCCATTGGCTCTTGATGTTTTGTAAAGAATCCCCCAGCACACTCTCACCCTCTCCTCAGCTATCCCTCTGGCCTCGGTGCCCTGTTACCACATTGTATCCAGATGTGAGGAGGATAGTTGAAGGGAAAAAGGTAGGGGCAGCTGGTAGTCATCCCTCTCCATCTCCAGCCCCATAGACACCATCCCATCTAGAACTACAAACAACTGCGTGAGACCTTCTGGATAGATAGCCCGTTTTATTGATACACTTTAGACTTTGATTTCAATAATCTATTGCATTAGACGCAAAGGTACAAACATCTGTTACAGCATTGTGGTCTACAGTATTATACTAGTAACTGTTTCTACATTTCCCCCTTAAACTAAAACCATGGAGATGAAAATCTGTTGCTGTTGAGGAGGACTGGCTGCGATCACCTAATCCCTGGACACAGAACTCTATTTAAAGAGAATAGCCGTTAATCTCATCAGATTATACCTGACCAACCCCAAAAAATCACCCAATTAATAGTCTTAAGGATGGCCACAAAAGCCCGTCTTCCCTAAAAAACAAACCCCAATAAGTCACATAGAAAAATCTGACCCATTTCTGGAGCCTTAATCTCATACTTAGTCTCCAACAGGGAGGCAGGCGGGGTTCAGCCTAACCATGTATATAAGTCAAAGTCATAAGAGCTGATAATGTGAAACTTAAAAAAAACAGCAGATGTGCATTTTCATGTCATTAGAAGTGAAAAGTTGCACTTAACTAAATTGAGAAATCTGAATCTGTGAAGGACATTAACCCCGGACTACACATGCTATGTGTGCACCATTTCCTAATGCGCTTATTTAAGGTCGTAGCTGGCATCTGTACTCACACAGATATGGCTCATTATAAATGCATATTGATCTCACAGCTAGGCTTGAGCCGGCAGTCCCACAAGCAGTTGATATGCTTAAGTTTAAATACCTGGACAGCAGGCTCTGCAGGCATCATTGTCCCAAATAGATCTGAGGTGGGGGTTTGTGTGCTTTACTTGTATGTTTTTAGGACTTTTGAAGAATGGTACTGCCAACTCTTTAAATACAGAATCAAATAATTTCAGTATTTTCATTTCAGTATTTTTAAAACTGAAGTTCTTTTCATAATAAAACCTTTAGGGGGATTCTAAATAGTGGAAAACCACCTGAAACAGCATTTACCTCATACAATAATAATACAAGTGCTACCAATTCACAACACCTAATCAGAATCAAGTGTGGTATTGATTAACAATAATCAGTGAACAGTCAGTTAAGCTGTATCAGATACATAGTGAAACAGTGAGCAACCTTGTCTAATCTGCAATAAAAAGCCATTATCATCTTTGCTGCTGTTGACACAGCATTTACAGTGGAGCAACCACGTACACCTCAAACAAAGTGTCTCTGTTCGTTCTTTAGAATCTATAGCTTAGTGTTTTCTTCAGTTTCATTTCCACATCGCTCTTTGATTTGCTTATCTTAGATTCATACAAATACATGCAAGTTGAGAATACTTTTTTCTCTCTCTCCCTCCTGTATTTGTGTGTCTCTCTTTAGAAGTGAGTGTCTCCATTTTTAGTAACCTGTCCTGCAGTCCTTGAGTCTGTGCACGGCGCAGTGTGTTGTGTAAAGCTGTCCACTGGTGCGATGTGGAGAGAATGACAGTATGTGTAATCCTCTGTCACTTACTTCTTGTGTAACAGGCCTGGGGTTTTTTAGTGGTGGCTGACTGGCTCGTTGGTGGGCTTAATGTCTGTTTTGCTGCCCGGCTGATGAAGGTAACTCCCGTTGGAAGGCATCAGATCTCTCCGGGGAGAGCTGTGCAAACATGATGCAAAATTTGCATTCACCTGTATTAGTGCTGGTTGCTCCTCTGAATTGATAGTTAAAAATTTAGTAGAGTGCAGAAGGGAGGCGACACTTGGTGCACAATTGTCAAAATGAATGATATTCATCATGTCACAGTAATTTGAAATGATTGCTATACTACTGCTGTCCCGCAGTATAAATGACACAAAACTATTATGTAAGAGTGTGTTACATTGCTGTGTCATACAGTATATACAAACAGGGGCAGGCAAGCTGCTAGCCAGCACTTTTTACTACAGCTTGGCTTCACCTTAATGTCAGAGTCAGTCCCAGAATAACCACAAGAACCTGATTATTGGTGTGCAATAGTAACTAACACAGGACTTAGTATTTATGCTGCATATATAATAAGGGTATTATATAACATCCCTGGCAATGGACTAACAGTGAAACTTCACAAAGTTGGTGAACAAAATGCATGAACACAGTGTCAGAGCTAAAGGAAAGGAAGAATCAAGACTAAGGTTCTATGAACACACCAGTGTCTGTATGAAGCGATATCATTATGTTTAGTATTTAATGTATGCTAACATGCGCATAATTACAAAAATACCATGAAAATGTTAAGTTGGTAAAATGATCTCTTTCTTACTGACATAACACCTTCAAAATAAGAGCATCGCTCTTCATAATATAATTGAAAGGATAAAATGAATAAACATAAAAAGCCAAATTGTTTGAGTATTGGAATTCAGTACAAGATATTACTGTGCAATTGTTGTCAAACTGGATTAAGGTCTGAAAACATAGTGTGTCGAAAAGTGTTTAGAAAGTAAAGCCAAAAAAGTGGCTTATAAACCAAGCCTAGAGAGGATATTTTCCTTCATTTGAAACAAAAGCTTAGAACACACAAATTTCACATGACAGCAATTTGTTATCATTGATATCCTGCTGACATTATGTAGCCCATTACCACAGAGGCTTTGAGCCTGACATTCATGCCATTGTTGGTGCTGCATGTTTCCAGATGTTGATCTGGTAAACCCACTACTCTCTAAACACAGAAACTGGTGCATATCAAGCTGTGCCGGTGAGCTTTATTGCAAACAGGCGCACTGAGGAATGCTGCTTGTTTGCTGACAGGATGCTGTGATCTGTTTCTCTTATGCCCACCTGCATCAGAAGGGTAAATGAACTGAAACCCCTGCCCATTTTGGGTCTTCCAGCACATGATTTTCAATCATGTGTCTTGGATGTAATTCACTTAGTCACCTAGCATTTTTTCCTGTTTTGAATCTTGTGTAAGTCATCTGTGTGTCTTCGTTCTTTGTCATGCTGTGGAAGGAAACTCGTTACACTGCAACATTTTTAGTAGCTGCTTTTATGAAATTGTCCTCTCCAATTAAACCTCTGGAGACAGATGTTTTCTACCGTTATGTACGCTGGCGATTCATTTGCAGGTTACGTAGGCATGATTGAAACTGCAAAAAATGTCAAATGTTTTGAAACTGGTGCATCTGTGAAAACAGAAGAAAAAGTAAGTGAAATTTCTTGAGAAATCACCGTTTCTCTCACGGAGCCACCCACCCTTTCACAAATACACCTACACACAAGCCTGGTGAATACACACACACATATATATATTGTTGCACAAACAGCTACATTTCCACTGTGCAGTGTGGCTTGATTTTTGGGGGGGGGGGGGGGGCTTACAGTGTACATTGGATGAATGTTTAGGGAGTGGATTCTGGCCAGTTTCCTGTGCTGTGGTTGCATAGCACAGTATATCAGTCATAACAAGCTGTGTAGTCTACTATTGACGTCAGCCAAGTTAATAACCAGAGAGATATGTTTGTTTTTTTGTACCAGTGGTGATCCATAGGCACAATTCCTAAGAAGTCAGAGTACTCTCTTGCATGATGGGCATTTTCTGCCGTGTCCATCCCATAGCCTACTTTTCTCTTTCTGGCCCTCTGCCTGCCTCCATCTCTCACATCTCCCTTTTTCTCTCCCTCACAGTCAGCTCTTATTATCCCAATCCATCTCCTGCCTTGACTTTACATCACTATTTACCACTTAGCTTCCCTCTGCTGCCCTCCCTCTCATTATTTGCTCTGCCTTTTCTACTCTCCTCGACATGCATCCCTCTCTCCCTCTCCGTTCAGTTGCTTGTTTTCCCTCAGTATTAGTTTAGAGTTTTTCCACTGGGCAGGTTAACAAGCCGGCATGATTTCATCAATGTGAATCAGTCAGCCTGATAAGACGTGACCCAGATGGGATCTCCAGCTCTTTTTATACAGCTATCCATCACGACCACATAGCTCCCTCTCACTGTAATGCCTGTCAGCCTGTGTATGAAAGAGATGTGTCATCAGCGCGCGCTGTAGAAAAACTCTGTGTCCTGTACAAAAGACTAACAACGTTTGTTATTCTCATCTAGCAGCCTCAGCTACTGTGTGGTGCTTCTTTCTTTATTATTTTTGGCTACGAAATCCCGGGCAGATCTTTTAGCAGACACACAAACAAATAAAAGTACTCCCTAGAATATTCCTCTGGGGACTTTTGATGGTTACTTATGGGTTTTATGGTACATCAGTGAACATACATATTCCTATAATAATCCCCAAGGCACTAAATAGTACATTGATAGGCACCTTATTATACTGGATCTTTTTTGTTGCTTAACTTAGTTTAGTATTAAAACTGTAAATCAGTGGAAACAGCTTTGGACAGGTTCTATCCAAACAAAATGTACCATTACAGTTCACACGAGATGTACCAGAGTGATTCTTGTCAGGACAGTAACCCTTACCCATGTCATTTTTATCATTTAGCTTTTATTAAAAAAGAGGTGCTGGCTGGTTAGTTAGTTAGTTAACAGTTTGCCTTGGCTTCCGTGGTTTGTGCTAAGCTAAGCTAACTGGCCTAGCATGTCTCTCTGTTGATGATTGGCTCTGTATTTAGAGGGAACCCTGACTTAACCACTTCCATCTCCATCCAACATCCGCTCGCGCGAGTATGAACCCATTGATCGTTGCGGACAGCGCACACTCGCGATCCTCCACAGAAAGCATGTTCCAGCCCTAATTCATATTTTATGTGCAGACATGAGACAAAAAATTGTGTGATACTTCAGAGTGAATTTTTTGTGGCCTTGTTTTATCTGCTGAAGTTTTGCTATAACATTTCTATTAACACAATGTTACACAATGTTATTAGAAGCATGACCAGACATCTGAAGTCTTTCATGCAAGTTTGACAGCTGGACCATTAGTTGAAAGCTTACTAACGGTGTAGGCTATGCACCAGCTGTGTGTGTGTGTGTGTGGGGGGGACTGTGGTTGTTGTGTTTGTGTTCAGGTCAATGTCTGACTGAACTCAGAACTCTCCAGAAATTCAATTTTTTATTTCCAGCTTCTGTCGTTTTTCCTTTTGTCTCTGTGTGCATGCTCATGGTTTTATCTTATATGGTAACACAGTAATGTTTGTGTGATAATCCTATTTATAATGTCTATGTGGTACTCAAAGTTAATTCATCTATATGGATATGCAGTTTGTTTTATGTGGTATTCACAGATACAGTATGTAGACACATACAGAGACGCACACATATACTGTACACAATAGCACTTTTACCAGGGGATGAAATTTAATTTTACCCACAGGTTACTTTGTTTGGAGTTGTGCTTCTTTATGTTGTGTGTATGTGTATTTTTCTTTTTTTGTGTGCAGTGTGTGAACCACCGCACAACAACAACAACTGCCTGTTTGAGCCCACACACTCTTTCTGTAGTAGAGCCATCAGGAGATTTCTGTGGACACCCTCCCATCCTGCCTGCAAGTGCGTGCGTGTGTGTGTGTGTGTGTGCAGGCGGCAAGGAACACTCAAAAGCAGGGCAGATCTGTTGCCCTGTTATGTTCTCATGTCTCCCTTTGACAACTCTTGCAGGATGCATTCTTCAGAATTTGCCTGGAGGTAAAGGCAGGTTAAAAAACAAGTTGCACAGCAAATAACAAAAACAAGTAACCAAGTTTATGAGTAGGCAAAGAAAATTCAAACCGGCATTCTCTATTCATGCACAGAAACACCTCAGGATGAACTTTGATTCCTTAAAATATACATAGAACACTGGCCTCACTGCTCACATCCTGACACATTCATCAAAGCATTGTTGAATAGCACTCGCTGTGTTGGTCATTTTGATTGGACCAGTTTTGAAATGACTGAAAAGTCAGTTTCCTGCAAACTGATGCCCTTTAATAAGGTTGAAATTCCCTTTTTTTTCCTTTCTGGTAGCCAGCTGGTGGGACGCAGGCTTCTCGCATCAATCTTGCCGTGTGAAATGACAACTGTCCCTGGTAGATTTTATCAGCTGTAGCTTGTTAAAATTAATTTTGTGAGTCAGCCAGATTGCAAAAGGAAACTCTTGGCTGTTTTTTTTTTTTTTTTTTTTTTTTTATTAATGTTCTCTCTTCCTGCTGTTGTCTGGGCCACTTATGCTATTCTGAAGATGCACATTTATACACAACAGTTTGATTAGTTTGAAATGTAAGCTCTGTCTTGCTAAAGGACACTTTGGCAGCTAACACTACAACACTGGATCAAGTCCATGATGTTGTTTGTATGTGTCTATGTGTGTGTGTGCAGTGTGTGTAAACTCACTAACCACTTGGCCATCTTGCCGCAGCAAAATTAAACAGTTATGTCAGACTGTGTGACAGCGTGAAAGACTGGTGGCCAGATTTGAGGTCGCCGGTCTAATTACACTTCAGAGAGACTGATTTAGGTTCTCTTGCGGAGGTTGTTTGGGGGCTGCAGATGGATGGAGGAGAGCGCAGAGGATGCGTAGTGAGAAGAATGGACAGTCGGGGCATGGAGGGAAAAGAGATGGAGGAGTTTCAATTTAGATTTAAATCGAACACTGTTACTGCAAGTGTTTCTTCTGCTTTCAACAAGTTGGTGCCAACTTGTTTCTGTTTCAGCTCCGGCCCATTCTGCTTCTGTTTGCCTTTAATTTTCAAAGCAAAGGAAAGCGCAGCAAGGGATAGGTTTTGCAACCATTTGTGTGAATTTAAACAGAACAAAATGAAACTTATCTTATCTCATCTTAACTCGGGCACAGTATTAACTTTTAAAATAATTAATGTACTCATTTACAGAATCTAGCAATCCAGTTTTATTAAGGAAAACGAGAAAGTTCCTGTTACACAAGAACATCTGGATCATTTCTAGTAGTTTAAGTTTAAGATTTGGATTTATGTTTATGGTTGGATTAAAGTTTAGATCAAGGTTGAATTAGATCAAGGTTAAATCCTACAACTAGCTCAAGACGTATTTATGAAATCAGCATATCTATTGTAGTTTTAATCATTTAATGACAGTTTAGTTTTCTTTGTACAGTGACAGCAGATCTCAGAGTGTGTGTGTCTGTGTATATATGTGTGAGTTTGTAAGAGGAATGCTGCTGTAGTAGGCGCAGAAGGGGTGGTACTCTGTGGGCAGGAGCACCCAAGGGTTAACGAGCGGTGTGAGAAAAACAGGCAGAGTTTGAGAAGGAGGGGGGAGGGAAACATGCGCGTACACACACACATACACACACACACAGTGCAAACACACACAGACTCCCAGAGGAAGCTGAAGATGGCCCACGAGAGCTGACATCACTTGTTCGCTTTATTCAGAGCTAAATTATAGCAGCAGATATTATTGCATGTTTATCACTTTATATAATATGCTATATAATTAAGAATAAACAATATAAAAATACTTGAAGTTTTCTAATATCCAAAGTTCATTCTGACATTTTTCTCTTTTTATTTGAGAAGAAAATCCCAAAAAATATGACAAGGAAATACACAACAATATTATATAGAGCAACTTACAGGTGCATACATATCATACTGAAAACCAACCAGTCTGAACAGGAAGTTGTTCCCATCGTTTACTACTACATGATTGTACTCTATAGGGCTGAGAACGATCCCCTTGTCCTCCTTACCCATCCAATAATCCCACAAGCAAGAACCAGTCAATAAAATGTAACATGACAGTACTGACCCAAACACCTGCCACCTCCTACACACACACACACACACGCACACACACACACACGTACAAAACAGACTCAGTGGACTCTTTTCTATCCAAAGGCCCTTCTCACGCAAGTGGAGTAGGCAGGCAGGATCCCCATCTCAACCTATTTATCAGAGGGGTGTAGAGGGTTGGGGTAGTAGTTGAGAATGGGCAGACATGCGGTGTGGACCCCCTCTATTGTTCTGGCTGGGTTTAAGGGATGAGGGGGTAGGGATGGAACTAAGGATAGGATGGGAATTGGAGACCCCAACAATGCCACAAAGCCCCCCACTGCTATTCCTCCTTATGAGCATGACCAGCTCTGACAGACCCTGACAAGAGGAAAAACTATCACGTACCTCAGCCCAAAACAGTCTTAAATTGGCTATAGGCTAATGCTAGATTTAATTTAAATTAGAGTCAACTTGAAGACAAAGTTTAAATGGAGTCAGATATAAGTGGAACCAACAAACTACACAGAAGTTCTTCTTATATGAGAAGATATAACAGATGCTGTGACATGGGCACTGCTAATTGTTTTCTGTATGACAGTGATAATGGTAAAGTGTCTACTGTGTGCACACTTGATGATTTGTTTCTGTCAAAAGTGGAGGAAAAAAAAAAAGCATTCCAAATGGACAAAGCTCAACCCAAAACAAGTCATACCAGAGCCAAAGTGGTATACCCAAAGACATGTTTAAACACAGAGAAGAGACCTACATCAGGAAGAAACTGTACAAGAACTGACTTAAACACACAGCTGTGCCACAATCATCTGCATTTAGCCTCTAAAAGGACTGTCTCATCTAGCTCGCATAAACATGCAAATGTGGCCAGATGTGTTTGTGTGCAAGTATTTGAGTAATGTAGTAGATCCTGAATGACCGAATACTGTAGGAATAATCTGTAATGCAAAATATATTATTTGAGAGTATTCTGTTTAGATAAATGAAAGTGTTTTTCTGTTGTTTATAGTTTATATGTGTATGCTGTATATCTGTATAGTGAAAAACTTATGTTTTCCACTCACGGCTACAGGCAGAATTTTTCATGTATGGGCTAAAACTATATCAACAGTACTTAACAGTAGAACAAGTACAAGTAGAACATCATCTGTCAACCACAAAGTTTGCCAAAAGCTTTTCTTTTTTTGTCTTTTTTTTTATTCCACAGCTGACAAGACACCCTAAAAAAAGCCTCACATCTCCGGCGTGTGTGTTTAGCGAACAGCCTGTAGGTGTGTGTGTGTGTGCATATCCAGCTGTGCTTTACCCCTCTTTCTCCTCATTGTCGAGCTTACAGCAGACCTCTTTGTCTGTCGGTTTAGAACGGGGTGGGAGGTGAAGAGCAGTTTGTTCATAATGGATTATTGATTGGTCTGAGAATACACTGGCTCTGCACTGTGTGTGTCTGTGTGTGTGACTCCATACCATCCCTTCTGTCCCCCTCTGACCACTGAAAGTCTCCGCTTTATGAGCAACTGTACAGAGGATATCAAGGCTTTTTTTGTAAAGTACCCTGTGAATGTTATGCTTCGTGAAGCAGTACATGTGTGAACGTGTTTGTGTGTCGTGTGTGTGTGTGAGCAGTCTCTGTATGGGCTGTTAAGCTTTCAATGCTGCCTGTATGAAACAGTGTTAAAAGCCCACAGTGTGCTCACATAGACTTTCAAAAGATATGTGTGGACAACATTAAATGCCCCTTCTGTTTTGCTTCTTGATTTCCTCAGTTCCCTTCCACGTATGTGTGTTCGTTTAAACAGAAGGTCCACTCTTTATTTTTCCCTGCTGTGTATTTTTTTTTGCTTAACCTCAAATGCTCGTCTCTGTGCTGCCGTGTGAGGAGGAAACAGATCTCATCACGGCTGAAGGATGTCCCACACGAGAACGATGTACAGTCATTATCAGTGATAAGGTGACAGTGTGAGTGAGTCAGTGTGTTATGAAAGCCAATCTCCACACCCTTGGGTGCAGAAGATTTGTGTCATGGCTGCCTCAGAGATGATTGTTATGATGAAGGTATGTGGCTCGATGACAGTGTTTTCTATCACAGAGGAACAAAACAGTGAGGTGTACCTTCTGCTGAACCATGGTACTGTTTAACTCATACATACTACACTACAGTACTTCTATTTTGTAACCAAATCTGAACATTTTTTCATAGTATTGCACCAAATGTGTTCTGTAAGCCTATTATAGGGCCTCTAGAGGGGGCAGTTGAACAGATCACATAAAGAGTGGCATAAACTTGTTGACAGGTATTTTGTTATTTCACCCAGAGAGCAAAGCCAGATATCTAAGACATTTATATTGAGTTGATTTAGACTGTGTACTGCTTGATAATTTTTATATTTGCCATTTTGTAATGGTAGTAGTATTTTTTTCTATATTAAACCTAGTTTTAAAGTCAAATTGTGGCTTTGTGTGACAGTACTAATGTGTGAAAACATATAAAGCACAAAGCCCGACATCTGTGAACAGGTCTGTGAACTGCCCTGTGTGCACAGTTTGACACTGTTTGTTTCAAGATTCACTCCAGATGTGAACCTTTGGGAGTCATGAAACAGAAATAGCTACACTGCTCCAAAATGGTTGTGATTGGATGAGAAAATAAGAGCAGATTTCCTCCTCTTGCAGGACCTCAGCTGCTGGGGTTTGGCATTTGGGGTGTGGGGGCAAAAGAGCAAAAGTTGAGAATTCAAGGAAAAGGGGAAAATGAACAATATTACTTTTAGTTTGACACAGCAGTCATTATCAGCTAAGTGTAGCCCTCCACTCACTCTCACTGACTCATGTTTAATATCAGAGCAGTGTCATTCCCAACTACAGTTAGACTGGTCTTAATATTAAAGAAACAAAGAGAGATTGTTAAGTGTTTCCATTAGAATGCAGCATTTAAACACACTAAACTAGGCTAGTAAAACATTTTTTTCTGGAGTCTGCAGACTGAACCTTTGTGTGTGTGAGATTAATTAGCTGGAGAAAGTCAATGACAGTCAAGGTTTGCAAAGTGGACTGTTCTTGTGAGCTTCAAGGCGACACTGTGTCCATTTATTGTACCATGTTGGCCTTCAATAGAGCTTTGATGCCTCATCTCTTTTTGATGACTTAGTTGATTGGTAATCTCGTTCATCTCTCCTGGACAGTTTCTCCCTCCTTGAGCCAATTTATCTTTTTTTTCCCCCCTATGGCCTGTATAGCAAGGAGCCTGCATTGTTTCCCTTCTGCCGGCTAATCTCATTACATTTCAATTTGCACATGTGACCGTCTGGTGGATGACAGGCTTACTGTTGAATAGTCACAACCACCCCTCCCAGCCCTTGTGACCCCCAGTCACCAAGACCATTTAATAAGAAATAAGATCATTATCCTCATATACATTAGGATGTGGAGACAGATGAAGCAGCACAGAGAAAAAACTACACATTGTTTCCTTTATTTTGCTGTTACATCTGTCATCCTTTGATTGTCCATCATGTCATGTGCTGGATGTTATTCACTCAAGCTTCTTTATTCCTCATATTAAGTGGTGGAAAAAGTGGTGGAAAATTAAGATCATGGTATTTGTTCTTCTGGGCGTTCACCTTGTCATGTTTTGGGGTTTATATAGTTCATAACCAGTTAACCAGTTTGTAAATATATATCAGTCAGACAAAGACATGAGTTTTGCACCTGTGAATCAATGTGGTGTCATCGGGTTAACTGCACACTCATTTGTTATTGTATTTGATTGGACTGGGCACACAGTCCAGAGCTATAATATTCATTTCCTAATAGTCTTGTGAGGTTTGAACTAAAGTCAACATGCAGAAGTGGTTAGAATAACAATTCAAGATCAGCTTAATTGGTCAAGTAAGTTAGTACAAATGGGGAACATGAGGAATTTGACTCTGGTTGCTAATATGCTTATGGTTAGCAGACGTATTGTTTACTATGTCACTGCCCTGTGTTTTAAAATTACATATTACTGTACATACTAGCTAATTACCACTAAGCGCAAAGTACAGCTCAGGGTGATATAAATACCATGTTTGCAAGTAGTGATAAAAGCAAAGTGTCAAATTTTGACCTGATGATTTCTCTAGATGAGGTGTTCAGAGGTTCAAATGTGAATCTGGTAGTGGCACTAGAGGAATAGTAGGAGGATTACAAACGTTGCTAGGATTTATCTTCTGAGAAACACAAGTGTGTGAAATGATACCTCAGTCTGGACTAAAATGGCCCATAAATATAGCCTTGACCCTACCATGGCTAAAAATGTAAAAGGTTAAAAATGCAGGCAGAAATACTGAGGCTTTATCTTTTTTCATATCTACATTGATTATATTTAGACATTTAGAGGTCTGAATACATTTTGTTTCGAAGTATTACAGCTGCACTTCTGGCTGGAACAGTACTAGTTCGCTAGAAACCTAAGCTTACTAAGCACTCCAGGAGGACTTCAGGCTGTGCTGATTTCAATAGCATAAATCATTCTCGATAGATAGGTGGCTCTGGCGCAAAGTAGTCATTTTCAGTGCAAGAGTTTAAGACATATGATTGTTCTTGCTCTACGTTCCCTCCTCCACCACCTTATCCTCTTATGATTATGATCAATTATCCACTTATAATTAGAGCCTGGCAGTAACTCAGCTTATGGGCTCTGGCAGTCTATATAATAGCCTGTAATAATGCTGTCAGTCACATTTCATATAGTCTACACCTTCTGGCTCCACTATCGGCTGAAATTAATACTCCAGTTTCCCATGGAAATTTCTTTTCACGTTTCAGAGTTTTGATCTTTATGTGATTGAATTTTATAAGTAGCTTCTAATTATATATATATAAATGTGTCAATTAATTCAACAGATAAAAAAGAACTCTATACTATCTACTTTAATAATGTTTTACTGAGCTGGCAGAAGAGAATAAAGATGTGAATATCATGTAGTGATTCTTGTGTGCAGACTTGGACTTTGCAGAAAACACTAACAACAATAGGTCAACAATTGCAACATATCTGTGACATAATATGATTTAATGTATTTATATAATTACAGCAGGATTTTAAGGTTTCAGAACAACCGAAGTTGAGCAAACTGACACAAAAACTACTGACGAAAATATGCATAATATTCCACTGAAGGAAATATATGCTGTACGAAACTAGTCAACATGGTTAAAAGTCTTTGTCTCTTCTTATCAGCCTCTCTGTTTCTCTTTCTGTTTGACTCTCTCCTCGACCCCATTCAGCTCCTGCCTGAGAAACAGAGCAAAGCAAACTGTCTGAAGAGCCACTTCCTGTTGTGTACTTAAGATCCCTGTCATGTGATAGTGTCAGTTGAGGCGGGTGCATGAGGCCAGTATGGGGAGGGTATATGGTGGCATTGCTGATCTTGCTGATGTGAACACGACTCCCCCCTCACCACCACCCTGATTGTGTAAAGTGTCGACTCAGCCAGTGTGGCGTCAGAGCCCCCAAGCTCTGCACGACTCATGCATCACAACATGTGCACACACACACACACACACACACACCTAATACAAGCCACAGAGACATGGTGGATATTTTACATATAAATACAGGTAATAACTCACCTACACTCAAGATATATTTAAACTCATATAATTTACAATGTATTTTGAGGTTTCATAAGGGGAATAATTTGTTATAAATATAACTGTTCCTACTGGTGCCATACTTATAAGTATATGCATATATAAGAAAAAAGTTATGAGTTTCTAAAGATGTCATGGATTTTATTTTCCAGGACCTTTTAATTCACCAGTACACGAATAGACATTCATATGGAGGTCTATTTTATGACACATAGTCCACCTACATACTATAGCTAGCTTAGCCATGTATGCAAATTAAATGTGTCTAAAAACTATTTTTTTTTTAAATACTGGAGCTTCACTAGCATGTTTCCTGTCTCTCTTCTCACTCTCTTTTCTACTCTCTTTCTCTCTCCATCTCGCTGTCTTTCATTTGCAGGTGGAAGGCCATGCTGTGGAGAATTCACTGTTAATATGACTCGACAGCTGCTCATACACATAAAAACTGTGGATGGAGAAGAGACACTAGTTATATGAAGAAAAGGAGTTTGTTGGATTGTCTACGTGGACACAGAAAAACTCCCCTCCACTGACACAATGATGAAACTTTAACATTATTCTGAGAAGGAAATTATTTGCTAAATTCCTAGTTTCCTAGCAAACGCTAAAGCTACTCAAGTTGCTTTTTATAGTGCCAGTTGCACATAGAGATTGAGTCACTGATTCACTGACAGTGCTAGATGAAGATGGATAGATGGTGTTGCATCCAGTAACTGGAGAGTGCTAAATGAGCTGCTGTGTAAGCAGCTGCATCTCTGGATGATAGACTGCAGATAACATTTTAACTGACCAACAAAGGCAAGCTAGACATCGCTAGATGTGTAGCTGCAGATAGCAGTAGTTTGAAGTTTTATTGAGTTTGTGAAAGGCCTGGAGGACAGGGTAGATTAGTACGTACAATGAATCCTAGGGACAGTATGGAGGTGATGGAGACCCAGGCAGGAGGTCAGAAGGAGAAGCTGGTTGCAGATAAGGCCTACCCTGGAAATGAGATTGAGAGTGAGGATGACAAACTTCCCGGGGCATACGACTGCAGCGTCTGTGGACGCAGCTTTCCATTCCTCAGCTCGTTGTCGCAGCATATGAGACGCCACACGGGAGCACGCCCTTACAAATGCCCCTACTGTGACCACAGGGCCTCCCAGAAGGGCAATCTCAAAGTTCACATCCGCAGCCATAAACTTGGCACGCTCTCTAGCTATCACTCAAACGAGGAGGAAGAGGGTGGGGCTGAGGAGGAGGAGATGAGTGTTTCAGAGGGTCTTGATGGAGGAACGAGTCCAACTAAGAGCAGCTCAGCCTGTAATCGGATGATTAATGGAGATGGTGAGGAGAGCCGGAGAAAAGTGCCTGCACGGAGCTTGAAAAGGGAGAAGCCTGTCACTGACCAGCGGCCTTACTGTTGCCGTCTTTGTGGCTTTGAAGCCCAACGGGAGGACCAGCTCCTCAGCCACATCGAAAAGGTACACATCACAGCAGACATAGAAGAGGAGACCACTGTTAAAGAGGAGGTTGTGACCGAGCCTGATGCCCTCCAACCACAGAGTGATGGTACTTTCCCCTGTGAGACCTGTGGCCAGGTCTTTACCCAAGCCTGGTTTTTGAAGTCGCACATGAAGAAACATGCAGGAATTCTGGACCACTGCTGCCGGATTTGTGGGCGACGGTTCCGTGAAGCTTGGTTTCTCAAATCTCACATGAAAACACACAACACCAAATCCAGGTCACGTTCAAAAG
The DNA here is from genome assembly GCA_032362345.1 of Sandelia bainsii. Taxonomy (NCBI): domain Eukaryota; kingdom Metazoa; phylum Chordata; class Actinopteri; order Anabantiformes; family Anabantidae; genus Sandelia; species Sandelia bainsii. The sequence goes on along the minus strand of JAUMHL010000009.1, from coordinate 19,117,937 downwards.
GAGATTCAGCTGAACATCCTGCCACCATCAATGATGTAGCCCAGGATCCTGATGCTGTTAATGCCTCTGTTACATCTGTCTATCAGATGTGCTCCAAATGTGGGAACCTGTTCCACAGCAAAGAGAGCCTGAGAGCTCACGATAAAGTTCACAATCTCAGCTATGGCAGGAAATCCCAAAGCCAATGCAGAACCAGTGGTGATGAGGACTCACCAGCTGCTAAGAGACGCTTCCTTGAATACTTAAACCTTCAGTCTGTTGAGAAGACTGTGGATGAAGAGGAGGAGAGTGAGAAGAAGATTCTGGGTCAAAGAATTCAGGAACTAGATCCAGTTTGCAGCTACCAAGCCTGGCAATTAGCAACTAAAGGAAAAGTTGTGGAGCCAGTGGAGCCAAGTTACAAGGCCTCTCATGGAGGAAGTATGGGGGAAGAAGCCCTCGCTGAAGCAGCTGTGGTTTTTGAGAAGGAGAACAGTCGTTATGTCCTACAAGGTCAAGAGAAACGCAGCTCAGGCAGACGCAGCAGCTCTGGCTTGGGAAACCATGTCTCTTCAGGTGACAGATCACCAGAGAGCCTCAGCGACTCTGAATACCGGCCTTCATCACGCCAGGACCGACGACGACAATCCCAGTCACAAGCTTCCTCCAAGTCCAATGAGTGCTTTGAGTGTGGGAAGGTGTTTCGCAGTCGTCATCAGATGATTGTCCACCAGCGGGTCCACAGGAAGGACGGAGGCAGAGTATCTGTAGGAGACAAGGAAAGAACTGCAAGGGGCGACCGATGGGGTTCCACCAGTGATCCAGAGTCAGGGTCCCCCAGCCGCCCCAGCACACCAGGGTATGGAGACTCTCCACCAGCCTCCACCCTGGGAAACCAGGCTTCGGAAATGGGTACTGCAAACTCTGGAGAGCTTTCAGGTTTGTTTTCTTTTGTATATTTATTAGTTTCTTTTTCTTGTACTTTATCATCAAAGAAACATTGTAAAGGAGATGTTTGTGTTTTGCCTTTTTTAGTGTTTGTCATTATCTGTGATCCATCATTTACACAAGTTAATATTCTTTTGAGACATTGACTCAACTTTCTAGCTTTAAGCAATAGAAAAATGTAACTGCCATAAAACTACTTAACTACACTGCAAGATGTACTGCATGATTTTCTAGCGGCAGAAATGACTGGAGCCCTTTTCGAGCCTCCCACTCGAGGCCTCTGACTCTGTCACTCCGTAGTAAACATCTGTTGATGAAATGGCCTTTGTGTAGGTGCAGCTCCTCAGCTCATCAGTCTCTATGGAGTGGGAACTAGAGCCACCATGTGGCTAAATGTCAATATTACATATGACTTCAGCTCTTTTATAGAGTGCCACACATAAATACTATCAAATATGGTCAATAAACTTTAACTGCCAGTGAAAATCCTGGCAGTTATGTTGTATCACAGAGCAAACCGCTAAAGCTAACAGTTAAGCGAAGCTTGGTGCCTTTCATTGGCATGTCAGTAGAGCAGAGGACATTTTTGGAATGCCAATCATTTTTTCACCTCCACAACCAATAAACACTGCACAGCAAAAATAAAAAAAGGTGACCTACCCATGCTCAAAACACCCATAATCACATCGGAAATAGGCTAAAGGAAGGACTCTTGTGTATGCAGCACTTAAAAGCCCTCTGGCTTTTGTCTTTTATCTATCAACCTCACTGAAAACACTGTAATGTTGGGGTAGTGGATAGCTGTAGTGATTGTTTCCATTCCTCCCTGTTAGCACAGACATTCAAAAATAGCAGCAACATTTCTTTGGGCCTGATCGAGCTGTGTGCTATTTCAGGTCTTCCTGTCTCAGGAAACTCCCCCCACCCCCCTTTTATCTGTGTGAATATGTTTTTTGCCCTTCTTCTTACGCTTTTGACAGGGAAATATGTCTGTATATTTCCTTTTACTCTAACAGATGTTGCTTATTGTATAAAAAACAATTATTAGCATGAGTACAAACATTACAAACACTCCTGTACTCCAGCAGTTAAGGGCATGGTTCTTTTATAGTAGTACATGTACTGTATAGTATTCACTTCCTCCCTAAGCATTGCTCTCCTGGTGTTTGGTCTCAGGAATTGCATTTGATGTACAGTTCAATATGTAAATTGTATATATATATGTATATAATATGATACAATCTCTGCAACATCAAAAAATTTGGTATAATGTGACAGAATATATTGATGCATATTTGCCAGTATGTGATGGGATTTATTGATATTTGTGGCAAAACCAGCTTAGAATTCAGCTTTTACCTAAATAATATTCATACGCTTTTATTCATTCATCCAACCTTTTTCTCTTTACCTTTCTTCCTCGTCCCCACTGACTCTTTCCTAATCTCTAAGGTTACCTCCTGTGACACTTCCACTGTCACTCAGCCACTCTTCTTACCACTGAGGCAGTCAGGCTGCCTGATGTCTGAGGGATTGGTTATTTATAGAGTCACCTCCTGATGGAGAAGGATGCAGGCTATGAGGGAATGAGACACTCAGAGGACACTCTAGTCCCAAATAGTCCGATGTTCCTCACAGCCATTTAGCTACTTTTCAGGAATGAAAATGAGAAGTGGCAGTGTATACTGTACATGCTTATACTCATACACACACTGTCATAGGCTTTTTGGCAAAGTAATTGTAATCATAATAGATTGGTGGCTTTGTGGTAATCTTATAAATTACTAATCGCCACTGTGCAAACTTTGTCCAGATGAACAGAATCAACTCTCTAGGATGTGCAAACATGTGTTTACCTCATAGAATTGAGAGGTGTTATCAAAGTTTTGCACTCTTTTGCATAAGCACTGACATCCATGTATTCTTTTTGACCTTCACAGCTCAATAAAAGTGTGAATGTGGCACAGTGACACAGATTCATGGATTGCATATTAGATTGGCTCTGTGTGTGTTCCTAAGATGCAGTTCAACCTTCACATTACAAATGTTAGTGTATAGACTGGCAGCACTATGGCATACTTTATGTTTGTGAATACATCGGTCTGTACTGATACTTACATTGGAGAGGCAATAAGAATAATTTTGCTGATATTCCATTGCTATAACTCTGACTGATCAGTAATATACTAATACCATTATCAGCCTGATAAACAGGACACACCAGTCTTTCCACTCTGTTTGCTAAACTGCCCAGCCCAAGGGTTTCACCTTGGCAGAATCTGAGCTGTGAGTCTTGGCCAGTGCTGCCAACAGGAAGCCAAATAAAAAACAGATGGCAGGTTACCGTTGTTGTTGTTGTAAAACTAAGGACGGGTAGCAGAGAGTACAATAGTGTGCTACTCATACTGTCTGTAAGTAGCAGTATTTGTGTGTGTGTAATATTACACAAGATGTTTCATGTTTCACATTACTTATGTTTAATTGCATTTTGACAACCGCTGAATACCATGTTTATCATATTCTTCATATCATCATAGCTCCTGAAATTGAACTCTGTGGGAGACTTTTCCAGTGACCAGAGTAAAATTCACTTGTTAAAAAATACCATTTCCGCCACCTAGTGGGGGATTTAGAAACCTGCACCTCAGGTGTTCAAAATATTGATTCCACACAGTGATGACCTGTGCAAGTCAATACAATTCAATATAGTCCTGTAGATAAAACAAGTGTATAAGCTTATAAGCTTTAATATTAATTTTGCTTTATATCAAAAAGGTGTTTAATCATCTTTATGCTAATCCTTAGCATGATTGTTTCACACCATGTGGATCATAATACATCCCAGAAATTACTATAGAGATTAATCAGTGCTCGGACACAATTTAAACAAAACGAATAGTCATGAAAGTTGACATGGCTCACCCTCTGTATGACTGAAAATCCTCTTTTCATTTAAAATGAAATGGAAACACTACATCAATACTGCATCCTAGTGGCCACATCTGGTTGAAACAGTTTGAATCTGGCACATTCAACTGAAGCAATAGGCTTTGACTGGAAGTATAATATAAGAAAAGTAAAAGAAATATAATTTCCTTTGCAGTCGCTGACTTTTATGTTGTCCTCTGCCCTACAGATGTGAAGCCTTACATCTGCAGCTTGTGTGACTTTGTTACCACAGAGTCTCAGGCTTATCTGACTCACGTTCGTGTCCAACACCCAGCAGCCCCCGAAAATGGAGCAAGCCCCATACCTAGCCCCAGCTCTGGCTCGGACAGAGCCACTCCGAGTGGTTATCCCAAGCTAAAGAAAGCTCTTCTTCAGGGATTGAACAGCTCTGCATCCTCTTCTGCTTACCTTTCAGCTCAAGCCTCACCTCTTGATCCCAGCATGACCCCTGTGGATCTTTGTGTGAGGGCTGAGGGCTGCAGGGGCATAACCTCCTTAACCCTGAACAGGAAGAGCCTCCCTAGCCACAAGTGCTCCTTCTGCTCACACTCCACACGCTATCCTGAGGTGCTGTGGATGCACCAGACTGTGGCTCATCGTATCAACAGCAGCAGCTCCAATCTGGCCCCTAAATGGGCCCTGAAAAACAACTCAAAGGGCTCTAGGGACAACTTGTTATCCTCCAGAAGGCGCACTGGTCCCCCACCAGTTCTCGAAGGGAAGGAGTGTCCACCACTGCCTCCAGTGATACGCACCCAGCGTACTCGGCCTCCAACCTACTCTAGCGAGGTTTTAAAGAAAAACAAGTCAGCCAGTCATGCAGCCACACCATCATCATCATCCTCTACCCCCTCTTCCTCATTCTCCAGGGGCTCCTCATCCACCTCAGCTGGGAGAGTTCCTGGTCGGCCAGGCAGCAGCAGCAGCAGTGTCAAACACACAGAAGACCAGAGTCATCAGTCTCGCTTCAGACCAAAAGTGGATATTTACCCTCGGGGAAGCTCGCTGCCATCCTCTAGCTCCTTAGAGAAGAGCACTGGCATCCTCACACGTCCCTCAGCCCCAAGCCCGAGCTCTGCTACAGCTTCCAGGATGACTGACCGCTATTTAATGCCTCAAGAGGGCCTGGGCTTCATGCTGTCCAGCAAACATGGTCTAGCGGAGTACAGCAGGACTAGGGGCTCACCTCATCAACTGCTTCCCAATTCCCACAGCCAGAGCCGGGCAAATGCTACGAGGCCCAGCACCATCACCCACAGCTCCACAGCCGGACACAGCTATGGAACCTCCCAGACACACGGGGGCACTCCACAGAATTCCTTCTCTTCCTCCTCCTCAACCTCTTCCTCTTTGTCCTCAGAAGCTCATGGAGATGTAAAGCAGGAACCAATCACAGAGGCACAGGAGATGCCAACTGACATCTTCAGCTTCCTCAAAAACTACAGCCCCCCTGAACTGGCAGCCCTCTACCACCGCTGGGGTGCAACAAATGCCCTGTTGGATCCCACTGGTATGGAAAAAAATCTTTGTTCCTTTTTTTTTTGGGTTGATTTACATATGTGTTTGGGAAAATTTGCAGTTGTACTTTTAAATTAATTTGTTAGTGTAAATCCATATTTTATAGAAGGGCTCTTTTCATCTTTGCTTCATCAGCTCACATACAAAATGCCCAGAGGATCTTGGCTCTGGAGAAAATGGCAAATGTCAAGAGTTGAAGGCAAATGTTTTCCAGTGGTTGAGCTTCTTGTTTTTTAACTGCTTTGAATGGATGTCACATGTCAAGCTAAACCACAAAACACCCATAAACACATAGATACACATCTAATATATGAACCATATTTAGTCGGCTATGCAGGGTTACCCTCTATAACACACCCTGACTCGTGTCTTTCACCATCTGGCAGAAAGTGACTGACAGACACACATACTGCTCCGTAGGTTTTGAATAATGAAGAGAGGAGCCATTAAATGAGCAAACACATGTGCTTTCATGTTTCTGAGGTAAGATTAAAGGCTGTATCTGGGGCAGCATGTGTGTCTGTGCACGTGTGTCCATATGCATGTGGGGTTTTGAGATGCAAAAGGAGCGTGTGTATGTGTGTATGTGTGTAATTTCTCTGTGCTGTGAAAGACGTGAGAGAACCTTTTGCTACTCTCAGGTCTGCGAGGCGTGCCTAGTCTCCAGCTCCACTCTCCCAGAAAGCTGTCACAAACTGTTTAGGTCATGACTCTGCCTGATGAGAGACTCGCACAGATGCGAATGGAGGGAGGCAAAACAGAGAGCCAGAGAGGGAACACAAGAGGCAAAGAGAGAGATGAGACAGAATAATTACCCCACCAGCTGCTTTGGAAATGGTCATTACTGAACATTCGTATTATTTGGCCATTTTCAGTTGTGTCTCTAAGGTCAAGTGGGGCTGTATGGAGCCAGGGGTCAAAGACAACAGCCCCAAAGCAGATGCATGACATCGCTGTCACCCGTCCAGGCACATATCGTCACGATCTGCCTTAGCCCTTTGAGTCACATGCTATAAAGTGACCTTTTTTGAGCAACTGAGTATTTTTCCTTTTTCTCTCTGTAATATGTGTATGAGTGTGTGTGTGTCTGCTTGTGTTTTCTGTCCAGCTCTGTCTTGTCTTTCATTAGTGCATCAGTGAGAAGGGCTGGCGGCCCAGAGTGGAAGTAGAGTATCCAGAGGCCAGCAGCCGGGCTGCCAGAGACACTCTCTGTCACCTTCTCCGCTTCCCCGTCCTCCTTGTCCTGCTGTGTCCCCACCCACCCACACACACACACACACACACACACACACTTTCCACACACACAAACAAGGATACATACAACCAGTGGGCTCTGGCCAGGTATATTATAGGCTTAATGCTTGGGGTGTTGCTGTGTCTTGTGGGGGTTTGTGCAGCAAATGTCCCCTTCCCCGAAATCACCCCCAAACCCGCGGGCCTGTTATCTGTCAACAAGTGAGGTCACAGGAGTGCATGTATGTGTGTGCCTAAAACTGTGAGTGTGTGTGTGTGTGTCATCAAACTGATTCAAAAGTGTTAAAATGTTTTTTTTCCTTCCTTCCTGCTGCTGTCTCTGTGTCTCATGCACCAAAGCAGTTCTTTATTAAATAGTTGTCTAAATGATAAAAATAGAAGTTCTTAAGTATAGTAGTTCAGTTGTCTTCATCATGTAACCACAGATTTCTTTATGACTGTGCTTTTAGCCACTCAATATGTATTCCGTTTGCTTTAGCACAAACACAGTTGGGCTTCATGTCCCTTAACAATTAATTTCCTGGTGGCATTTTTCTTATACTGCTTCATTATAGTTTCAGACCTCTCATTAACTGTGTTCACTTGCCTGGTTTTGCCAGGGTTTCTTTTGGGTTTTTAAAATTAGCCTTAAAGTAAAATCCATGGAGCATTAAAGCATCTTTAAAAAGTTTTAAACTTAATTTGTTTTCTACCACAATTACTTCATGTTCTTTATAGGATGTGAATAATAGCATCAGCTCAAGAAGTACAAAGTGGGTTGTCAAGGTATCAAAAATGAGGTAATCTCAGGAGGTAATCATTTAAAAGTTATTTTAAAGGAGGAATAATCTCATTAGGTTCATTATGTTTGTCTAAATTCAGTTGTCATGTCAGATCTATTCACTAGATTCATCAACAATGGCCATGAAGAGGATGGCTAAAAGAAAACAATCCTGATTTGACATTTTAGTCATATTATGTCATATGGTAGAACTTCTGAAGTTGTCAGAATTCAACAAGTCTCTTCTTTCTGCCATATAGGGCCATTACCATTCAAAGGTGACTCTGTGATGTGAGTGTTGTTGCATCACTTTGTTTGTGTGTGTCTGAGAAAATGAAGCCAGTGTGTGCTGCAGCCCATGCCTCACTTTCCCCCCCTTGGACCAAACACACACATATACAGCTCTTGAAACACATACGCATGCAGACACACACACACACACACACACACACACACCTGACATGTGACACACGGGCAGCGGAGCGGGCACATCACAGCCGGGGCGTTTTAATTGCCTGTAATTTATGCAGTGTGTGTGTGTGTGCTTTGTGTGTCTGACTGTCAGCCTCTGAGATGATGCTGTGTGACAGCTGCAGTCCAGCCCCTGGAGCTAGCTGCTCATAATGACACATTAGACATACTAATGATGTCTGTGCGAGGCCACTACTGACGCTACCTACCTCCACTGCCGCTCCAACCTAGCTCCGTGCTCGCGTACGCCCACTCACTTTCTGCCCATTACTGACCTTTACGTCTTCATTCAATCTCTGCAAACACTGCCACGTGGAAACGACCTCTAATGTGGAATGAACTGATGTGGAGTCGACTGAGTCTACCTTCTCTCCACTCATCACAGAAACAAGTCAAAATGAATAAATTCCAGAAAAAGCTCAAACACAGTTGGGTCTGCTGAAGAACAGTTGTCACAGGTTGTAGATTTTTTTCTTTCGTATTTAACTTAATTGTGTTTTCCTCTCTTTTCTGTCTGTTTGTCATCAGGGATGATGAGGTCCCTCATGCGACAGGGACAGTATTTCTGTCATGAGTGCGGGAAGAGTTTCAGTCAGCCCAGCCACCTGCGCACTCATATGAGATCCCATACAGGTAAGCGCAGCCATTGCTGACATTAAAACACACTTGAATTAACACATACTGCACAGGCACACATAGATCAAGTAGCTGGACAAAATACAGTGCATTTGTTGTTACTTTTTATAAAAATAGTAATACAGGGGTAAAGGGTATAATAAGCAGTTATCCCACTACCAGCAGAGCCACAAACTGAGCGTGCACTATATGTAAAATGCATAAACAAGTACATATTTGTATTGTTAGCTAAAATGTAATTCATTATGAATAACAGACTTTTGACACATGCCATAAGTAAAAAAATTATGTTTACAAGCTATTGTCTTAAAAGTAAGTGTCAAGTTGAAAAAACAAGCATAACTTTTGAGCTAATAAATAGGGCTCCACAACTCCAGGAGCCCAAGCACAACAGTAACAGTAAAGAGAACAGACATTAACGGTAAAAAGGTCAGACAGCCAGTCCTTTAATATAAGTTCTCAAAGTCATATGCAGCAACTAAAAGAATGTTTGGAAGGAAAAACGGTTGGTAATCAAGTTGCGAGACCATCAGTCATGACTGTAAAATTATTTCAAAGAGAAAGGTATGACAAATACAGATAAATGACCTCAGCAAAGAGCAAAAGCAATAACAAGTTTGTGTCTTATATGTACGAAAACTCCAGCATCCTGCTTTCACCTATATCACAACCTTATTAGCTACTTGTTATTCATGTATTACCAGAGGATTTTTTTTTGGCCACTCTTTCAATGGTCACTCATTCCCGTGCCACCTGTGCACACGCATCATCGCCCTCGCAGCCATTCGTCCGCTCAGAAACACTCGTGTGAGACTTGGAGAGTATATGCACAGGGATTCTCAGCAATATTTCATCATCTGACTCTCCATACGTCTGCTACGTCCCGTAATCTCCCAAATAAATCAAAATAGATCTTTTTGTTCACTTGAGTGTAACAGCCAGCCTGTGAGTTCTTCCTCGCCCTGGGCTGGGCAGCTGTCTCGATTTTTTAAAATGAAACATGATTTGCTCCGGATACTGACCTGTGACAAATTGTATACATTATTAATCACATGTCAATTAGAGAGATGGAATTGTGCATTCTAATGAAGCAGAACAGCATTTGTCCATGCCAGCCTTATGAATCCATTTGCATGTGTTCCAGTGCCACTCACTAAAGAGCTTGATTTAGACATCCTGCTTTTTCCTCCACTTTGTCCTGTTACACTTCCACTGTGCCCTTTCCTGTCCTTCCCTGTATTTCTGTTCTTTTCCCACTCTTACCATTGTTTCTTCCTTTAATTTCCTTGGCATTCCTGTTTTTTCCTCTCATCTCACAGTTTCTTCTCTTCATCTCTTCCTATTTACTTTTCTTACTTATCTCATTCTTATCCTCTCTTCCCCTGACCTTTTCTCTCATTTCCTGTCATCTCACCCTTTTTCCTTTTTACATCCCTTTCTTGTGTCCTCTCACCTCACCTTTTCCTCTCTTCCTTTTCCATTTCCTGTTATTTCCTTTAATCTCATATCTTCTCCTCTCTCCTATTCCTCTTTCCTTTCCTCTCCTGCCTCTTCTCATGTCACATTTTGTCCTCTTTCCCTATACTTTCCATTCTTGTTTCCTCCCATTTCACGTTTTCCTCTTTCTTCTTTCATTTTTTTCCCTGTGGTTTCCTTTAGTTTAATATTTTCTCCTCTTCTAGTTCTTTTTACTTCATTGTTTGCTCTCATCTCAACTTTACGTCTCAATTCTTCTTCCTTTTCTTGTCATTTCCTTTCATCTAATCATTTCCTCTCCTCTTCATCCTCCCTCCTCACTTCTCTTTTCCTCTTCCACTTCTCCCCTCTCCTGTCCTGTCATGTCCATCAGCCTGGCTGGCAGTGATCACAGTAGACAGTGAGTTAAGTAGCTTCTTTATAGAGAGTGTGAATGATATGTGGCACAGCCAGTGATTCTAAGTGACAGAGGCCAAATGGTAAGTGATGCAGTGCTCAGCTTTTCCTCAAGCCCTATTGTAAACACACACACTGCATCAACACACACACACACACACACACATACACAAACATGCCCATGCATGGGCTCTGTAAACACTCGCCAAGGCTGTAATTAATGTTGTCACCAACGGTTGTCTTCAGCATGGACGTGCACACGCAGAAAAGGCCAGCCACCCCAAGGCCTCTATTAACATGCGTCATATTAAATCACCGGCTTGCCTCCACCAGGTTCCATCACCATCATCACCATCATCATCAAAAGCCAGATTTCCTTTATTAGCAAGGGTGCTGGTGGCAAATGCTACTGTGTGCGGGTGGTGGTGGAAGAGAAAAAAAAATGCTTTTGTGGATCTGGTAGAGCTTTTAACCGATTGCCCTACTCCCCTTCCCTTCCTCCTCCTCCCCTCCTCCTCCTCCTCTCCCTGCCCCGCCCTCCTTTTCCCCCCACAGTTGGGTTTGATTTTAACGGACTCCACAGAGGTACTGACGCTCACACCACCGCTTCTGAAGCTCCCAAACAAGTATGTGGCACGATGGCTATTCACTGGGCTCCCCCATCGCTTCTGCATGTTTCTTATAATTATTGTCTCACCTCCGCATGTGTGTGTCAGTGTCAATCTTGCATCCCCCTCCTCCCCCCGCCATCCTGTTATGAATGTGTTTTTTTTTTCTTTCATGTAACAGTCTTATCTGCACCTGGCATTAACATCTGAGTCTTTTTTGCTGGGCCACACCTGAGCATCAGCATGTGTATCCAGTATCCATGTCACAGTTATATCATCGAAAAGCTTTAGTTTTGCTGTGATTTTCATGACTTTCATATTTTAATGACACTTGGGCAATTAATGCTTCTTTTAGTCATTGAGGGAAAAAAAAGTATAATAACAACATTTTTAAATTGCCCTCAAACCCTTATTTGATAAAGTCTAATTCACATATTGTAGTTTTTTGTACTTGTGTAGTTGTTAATTTTTCACCCAACATTGTCAGTACTGAAGTCAAATTTCCCAAATTACAGTTTGTTGCAATACATGATTGTCTTTGCCTGCCTCAGATTTGTACTGATCAGCCCACATTACCACCACCTGGTGGTTTTAATTTTGTGGTGGACAGGGTTCAGCATGCTGGCCTTGACTGACACTTGCACCACTTCTTAACCAGGAGTCGTCCTGTCTCTAGCTAATTTAGAATGTAAATCAGAAAGACTGCATGTAGGTAGTTTGCAAGACTAGTGGTCACATACTGTATGTGCAAACACTTGCAGTTGCAATGCACAGCAAACTACAGTAAAAGTATTCAGTCAGTATTGATGCATTTATTTCACTGTTTGCTCTGATCAAATTTGATCAAATGCAAAGTGTGTTTTACTTTACTAATAATTAATGAAAATAATAGTTAATTGCAGTACTAATGGAAACAATAAAAAAAAGATTGTTGATGTGTAAAAACATTTAATCCAAGCATTTGATCTACTTAACATATTGGAGAACTACTCCACTTAGTTTCAAAGTAGACAAGCATTGAGGGAACAGTGGAGTAAATCTGTCCTGTTTTGACACGCGGAGAGAGCTGGCTTCTACACACTGCGCTTCCATCTTAATTAATCACGCACACATCTCACACACACACACGCACACCCACATGGGCTCAGATTTACCGCACGCTATGAATGATGGGAGCAGGCGCGGCAGAGGGGTCCAATTATATGTAGTGTTGACGCTGCTTTACGGTGACGATAACCTTTAGTATAATGTAGTGCACCGGTCCCGTCAGCGCTGTTTCCTCGCAGGACGGTGTCGTGGAGGTTCTCGCTTTCTTCTCACGTCTCACCCTCGCCGTCTTTCCAGCTGTTTCTTTTTTTTTTTGTAAAGATTTTTATGTGATTAATTATACCTTTTTTTGTTTTTATCCCCCTTTATTTCTTTCTCACGTCCCCACCCTTCTTTCTTTCTCTCTGTTGTGTTTCTGATGATGTATGATAACAGCTATATCTCCCTGTTTCTTCTTCGGGGAGAAGGATGCGGGAGGGGCACGGGGAGTCATTTGTTTTCCCGCTTTGATATTCTTCCATTTATCAAAATGATAATTAGGTGCAATTAAATGGCAATCTCATTTGTTTTGTTCAGGTGTGTGTTTCCCTATGTTTATTTATTTATTTATTTTTTTGCCGACTTAGCTGCACCATTGTAGGTCAGTCTAATTAGAAGAGGTAGTGTAGGGTGTATGTGGAGTGTTTGAGTGTGTGTGTCTGTGTGTGGGGTGGGGGGGGGGGGGTGGCGGCCCAGGTGATTGAGAGAAATGCATAGAGAGAAAAGTAGGACTGTTCTGACAGGGGGATGTGTGGCGCTCTTCTCCACATGGCAGGAAAGAGAAAGGAAGAGTTAGTTCATCTGGGTCAGGATAAAGAAGCAATGTAAATGTTGTAAGTGAAATTAGGTGTAAAATATTAAATGTAAATGCTGCTCTTGACCTTGCATAATGCCTCCATACTTCTAGCTGAATGCCACCATGTGTCTTGGTTTATGTTTGTCTGTGTTTGCTTGTTTCTTCCCTGTTTTCCATTTCCACTGCAGCACTGCACTGAGGCGCATCCATGGTTTACATGGATTTTCGTTGTGTCTTGTTAAATCCTGTATATTCAATATTGCCTCTAGTCTTGTTCTCATCCTGTGCATGACACAACCTGGTGCCTGCACCTGATTGCTCAACTTTATGTGTGTGTTGTGCTCCTCAGGGGAGAGGCCATTCTGCTGCAAGCTCTGCCCATACCGAGCCTCTCAGAAAGGGAACCTAAAGACGCACGTGCAGAGTGTCCACCATATGCCTTTTGACAACAGCCAACACAAGGAGCTTGTTTCTGAGCCAGGAGGCGCACGAGGCACCGGCTGCCAAACACCAACCAACGCCACAACAGTAGACCATCTGATAAACCGTGACTTGGACTTGGGGCCAGAGTAGTCAGGAAATCACACAATGTGAAAACACCATAACCATTCCTAAAATCAGAGGATGGAAGAAGACATAGGACCCCAGACTAATGACCTTAGAAGAATTGTCCGCAATGGTTCTACAAGGCTCTTGTAGTTTTGGGATTTTTTTTTATTGTTGTTAAAACTGCACTAGGCAATTGCAAAATTACAGAATGTGACCACGCAAGAAGAGTGACTCTCCTAATAGAAAGAAATTCAGGTGTCAGGTGTGCACACAGGTGGGAGAATTTATGCATAAAGAAGAATTAAAAGTCCATTCTATCTTCAGCAGCAAGCAGAAATGCTAGACTCTGCGATGTTAAATCTTTTGCTTTATTTGGTAGCCTTTAGTAATGGAGCTTGGCAAAAATGAGAAAGTTGTGTGTAGTTAAGTCGCCTAGTGCAGCTTTACAAAAAAAAGACACTTACAAAAAAGTTTTTATGTTAAAAAGAGTAAAAACTTTTTTAATCAAAGAACGTGGCATTGCATGGCTGCTGTAGTTGCACCCCACCCCACCCCCCATTATTTACCAGCTTTATTGTATCAATTTGTGCATTCCTCAGGACACCAATCATCTAAGAGACAACATGAGAGAGGATACGACGCTTTGGACTCCATCACCACTCACCTAACAAATTGCATGTTTGTCTCCATGGTTCCAAGTAATGAAGATGAAGACTTACGTGTGTGTGCGTGTGTGTATATGCACAAGTGTGTTAAACTCATTTTTCCTCCACTGCACTCCACTTCCACTCTAGTGTAATGTTAAGAGTTAGCTGTGGCCACTCTGAGGCTGTGTAGCTGATGATTAGAAGGAGAGAGAGTGTTGGAGAATCAGGATTAAAAAGAGAGAGAGAGAGAGAGTGAACGCTAATGGCGGTGTATGCTTTAATGCTCATTAGAAAGAGTGTACGTTTTTAACAGCCAATATAAATGAGTGTACCATTTTTATGGTCATTCAGTTAGTCTCCATTGAAGAGGAAAGGACTGAGTGGAAGCAGTTTTCCTCCATGATGCCTTCATATTAGGGAGGGTTTCCCACCCAGACACTATGACTCCAGAACTGTGGGGGCGGCAGGTAGATGATAGCTCTGCTGTAGAATGCACAAATTATAAGGAGAATATGGTACTGCTAGTGTTAGCCAGTAAAGATATATATAGATATATATATCTATATATATATTCCAAAAGTATTGGGACGCTTGACTTTACACACACATGAACTTTAATGGCTTCAACTCTTCTGGGAAGGCTGTCCACAAGGTTTAGAAGTGTGTTTATATATAATATTTGAACATTCTTCCAGGAGAGCATTTGTGAGGTCAGGCACTGATGTTGGACAAGAAGGCCTGGCTCACAGTCTCTGTTTTAATTTGTCCCAGAGGTGTTCTGTCGGCTTGAGGTCAGGGCTCTGTGCAGGCCAGTCAAGTTCCTCCACACCAAACTCATCCATGTCCTTATGGACCTTGCTTTGTGCACTAGATTCATTGATTTGGAGGGGTGTCCCAATACTTTTGGCAATATAGTGTGCATCTTCATATTGCTTTGCTGTATCCTTATCCAACATGAGATAAAAGTTTTGGCACCAAAATCATCTCAACCTCTCTGGTTGAGGGCCTGTCAGCAGCACACAATGCCTTAGCAAAGGGGTTCCCAAACTAAGGTGCCAGGATGCCAGTGGGGTTGCAATAGAAATCTGAGGGGTCCCAAGAAACATTTAATCTGGGTTTGATCTTCTCATCTGGC
Source organism: Sandelia bainsii (assembly GCA_032362345.1). Classification (NCBI taxonomy): domain Eukaryota; kingdom Metazoa; phylum Chordata; class Actinopteri; order Anabantiformes; family Anabantidae; genus Sandelia; species Sandelia bainsii. Next base: position 19,102,729 of record JAUMHL010000009.1, on the reverse strand, counting down.
TTTCTTTAACAAAGTGAGTCTTGTTAACACATGGACAAATAAGCCCAAATCTGCATTTGACTCAGACTAATGAGCCAGATGACCGTGTTTTCAGTCTAATTTCTTGAATGGTGAAGCATTCAGGACCAGAGAGCAGCCAGAAGTCAGAAGGTCAAGGTTTGAGAGTGTTCAGGGATAAAAACACGAGGTGGAGATGTTTTGAAGCCTATTGAGTTGTAGAGCCGTCACAGCCTTAACACGAGTATGAGTCAGAGTGTGCATTTATGTGTCTGTGTTTGTGCATCCTTTTCCTCTCTATACTGTATAAGCGCTTGACAAACTTCTGGTCCTCTAGATTCTGTACACTAGCCCACACCCTCTGCAGTGAAAGCCTCTTTTAGGTTTGTTGGTAGGTATGGTGTCCTGGTCCCCCTCCACCCCCTCGATGATTGAATAAGCCATGCCTTGACACTCTGGGGAAAAGAAAGACAAAAGAAAGAGTAGTTCAGTTTGAAGTGAGAACTCTCACTTTGCTAAGACTTTTTTTTTCCTACATGTAAAATCAAAATTCACATCACTTACAGATTACGAAGTATACAGAGTACTGTACTTCCCGTCTATTTTGAAACCTCAGTAGTTTTACATGGTTGCTATACCAGTGGTTTGTCTAGATATGCATACAGTATTGTGTGCTTGAATATGCCTAATAATACACAAATGTGTATATTGATGATGTGGGTAGTGAAAATACTTGAAACGGATACTCTAGCCTTCGAGGTAGTGTAGTACTAATACCAATGTTGTACAGAATTCCCTTTAAGATTTAACTCCTCAGTTATGAATTTGTACTCCGAAGTGTGACTTAGATCAACTATGAAGCAGGAGTGAGTGTATGTAATATAATCTGTATATCTGTAATCCACTATTACCAAACCCTTTATATACAGCAGTAGAAACCAAATGGCATTACTAGTGCACTTAGACTAGGTTACTGCTTTAACCGTTCTCATTTAGCTAAGGTTTCTTTGAGAATGTCTTTTTAATGGTGCCGGCTAACACACTTCAATGTCATTTCTGGTTTAGAGGTTGTTGTTTTTTTTTTCATTAGGATGATTCCATAGGTTTTAATGACTAATGATTTGTTCTGTGACGGCTGTGTGGCACAGCTTTTTAGCTATGTTTCCTCATGGAAAGTTTGATAATGCTAGGTGCAGCAGTGCTTATTTTTTCATAAAGATGTAAGAGTGTGATTTTAGTCTTTCTCTTTGCGAAACTGTAGGATTTGTTCAGTAGCTAGTCATGGCTGCCCTCCCAGAGGGGCTGGCAGGTGTTGTTCTTTTTTCTTTGGTTGAGTTTTTATCATGCTTCTTTCTTTTATTTGTTATGAACTTCATGACTAATTTACCTTAGAAGACATTATTATTCCAAATGTATTTGGTTGCTATCTGTATTTATTATCACTTCAAAAAGGATAAAAAGACACAGGCAGACAGGAGCGTTTGTTTTAATTTGATTTTTCTGGGTTGTTTTTGTTTTTATACTGTGTAGTTTTCAAGCCAGCAAGCCGATGCGAAAGCTCTACCTCGTCTGAGCCATTCTCAGTTCTGTTACACTTTTGTACATCATTTCAAAAAGATGTAATGTCATGTCCACAATAAAGACACACAAAATGGCACCTGTTGGCGCTGTTTCATCTGGTTTTGCTTGTTTGTTTTAAATTTACCTCAGCTGCCGCGACGGAACACGTCCAAGTTTAGATGAAACAGCTTCAGAGATTCAAAGTTTTTAGGTTTTATTTTCTTCACACTGCCGATGTGAATTTTACAAAGAGGCCCTGCAGTGCAGTGCGTTGTCTATGAATATTGACAGGATTAAAAACTGTTATGTATTCTTTTGTGTCTCTCATAAAACTCATTCTTGCTAAAGGTCACTCACTTGTCAGCAGATGTCATTGTCAGATCTGTGCATGCTGCTAAATCAAAACTTATCTTAAATAGACAACATTAATTTTTCACAGTGTAGTCGCAAGAGACAGAAGCTGACTAAATATCAAGCGGGTGCAAATGTCCTAATCTCTTGGCCTTCTACTGCATCCTGGATCCTCAATATTGAATAAGGCCAGCCAGTCTAAAACATCCATCCATCCATTTTCTTAACCGCTTGTCCTCGTAAGGGTCACGGGGGGGTACTGGAGCCTATCCCAGCTGTCATCGGGCGAGAGGCGGGGTACACCCTGGACAGGTCGCCAATCCATCGCAGGGCCAGTCTAAAACAAATACAATCAAACTTTATTGACATAGAATTTTGTTTTAAATTATCATTAAGTGTTCCTGTAATTATGTCATATGGTTAGCATTGTCAACTTGCATTAGAAGGGTCCTGTGGTCACAATGAAATGGGGCTTTCATGTGTGGAGTTTATACACTGTGCCCATATTTGTCTGGTGTTTTCTCTGAGCAGAGGTTCTAAGTAACTAAGTACATTTACTGATGTGCTGTACTTAAGTACTATTTTGAGGTGCTTGCATTTTACTGGAGTAATTCCATTTTTATGCTACTTTATAGTTTTACTCCACTACAATTCAGACCGAAGTATTGTACTCCACTATTCATTTCACAGTTTTTGTTACTTGTTACTTTTTGCAGATGTAGATTCGTATAAAAATACAATCAACTAATAAATGATGTATTATTATGGATTAACCACCTGTCGGTACATAAAGTGGCTATAATTAGCTCCACCTTTACCAACTGTACTCCACAACAAGTCATTAGATAACTAAGATCTGTGTCCTTTCTTCTTCAGGTAATTACTGTAAGTTTTCTTTTCTTTTATTTTCATGTTTGAGGATAGTGTTTTTTAGTGAAGTACGTTTGAGTAAAGTAGTCCTTCTACTTTAGTAGGCAAGTACTTGTACTTTTACTTCAGTAATGAGTTTGTGTACCCCCACCACCTTGGACTTTGAGTGCTCTGGTTTCCTCAATCCAAACATCCACAGTCCAGGAGATCTGGAAGTTCTAATATTTACAAGATTCAGATTTGACTGAAGATTGAGATTGCATGACATGGAATACAAACACAATATGTTATGTTCAAACAAAATGTGATGCTGTGCTGTGATGCTAACTTCAGCTAACTTCACTCAAAACCACTAACTAGCTAAATGCAACTCATTGTCTGTCCCAGCAAAATCTACTGTACAGTGTCCTCCACGTGCACTTGCTTAATTAAACTAACCTGCTTCTTGGAAACAGTCTGATGACTCTAATGGTGCCTTCTGGCTCTGACTGTGCCCCAAACACAATCTCCATTACCTGGAGAATAAAGTGAAAGTGGTCATAATTCACACAGATGAGGTGAAAACACATTAGACCTAAGCCATACTGCAAGCTTTTTCCTTTCATAGCATGTGACACATTTGATGGATAGAGACTTTGATCTTTGTCCGGCCCCGTTGGCACCTTGATGTCCATGTGTGGCCATGCGGTTGAAGTCGAGCTGCCAAGCAACGGTGATGAGAAACCCTCACCCTTCAACAGCAAGGGACCACCTAGGGATTCGTTGCTACTTTGCCAGTCTCTTTCATGTTCTGTGTCTATGTGCACCATCTGTCTGTCGGTTTGAGTGACGTCTGAGTGACAGGTTCCCTCTGAGAACATGGCACATAGCGGTAATGCCAGGCAGGCCCGCGGGCTGAGAAAAGACTGCAGCTGCCCGTCACTCTTCCCAACCTCATCAGTCACTGCGAAGGCAGACGTGACGGCCCTGAGCTCCCTGAAAAACCTGTTCGCTGACATCTCTTCTTTCTGTCACACAGCAGAAAGAAACTGACTGACTGACTGAATGACTGACTGAGGCGGAAAATACGCAGAACGTCAGGATGACTTAGATTTGATGGACAGGTGTGTTGGAGAACACAGTATAAGGCACTTTTTTATTTCACTTTTTTATGTGTTGTAAAAGAAGCTGTTGTTCTCTTGGATGTTTTTGCTGTTACAGAGGTATAACCACTGGGGTGTATGGAATACTTTTTTTACTTTTTAAATGCATGTTTTTTTTTGTTGTTTTTTTGTGTGACTGCAACTTGGTTTTATCAGATACAGGTCATTAAGACAAAGGTTTTGGATTGATACGTATTGTGGCTGGTATTATGTTATCATGACAATAAGGGGACATTTCAGGTGTTTCATACAAAATTATTTTCTGACAAAGAGGGAGAAAACCTTAAATAATATTTACACTATACACTAATGGCTGCAGTGTGCTTTAAACTACATGTGCAACAAACAACATCTAGTTCTGCAACACCTGGCCTATTTGATGTTGGAATTGAAAATATTCTCTGGTCTTCAAAGAATGGTTTGACACTTTTGGAAATACTCCTACTTGCCTATTGCCATGAATTATGTGACATGATCAATACCACTTTCACATCTGACCTGCATACATAAATTTATGGGGAGCAGGCGATTGGCTTAGCTTAGCATAAAGACTAGAAAAGGGGCAAACAGCCTAGCTTTGTAGATAGTCAAATCTGCCTATCTGCTGAATCACTTTAGATTGATCTGAAGATCAATCTGGAGAGCGTATTTTTACACTTGCTACAATATGTTTGACCATGCTTATGAGTGATTTCATTCATTCCTCTCTGGTATCGCTTTCTGCATGTAAGAAAGAACTGTAGTCATCCCTCTGGAGTAGCTTCCTTTCTTCCTCTCTGCATGTTGCTCATCTTTGCTCTACAGTGTAGTGTCCAAGTCAAGGGGCATGATCTACATCTGCCACCAGGGAGCACTATTCCTCTCTAATGGCCACTAAACAAACTTCCTCAAGAGGACAAGGGCCACATCACAGACCAAATGGCACTTGTATCTCTACAGTCGCTGTGGTGGTGTGGGCGGTCGAGGGCTACATATACTTAAAACACACCACGGCATATCAGCACGGCAGCCTTGACTACAGTTACCACCAGAGAGTCTAACTCCTCCGCATTTCCCAGGCAAAAGGCCAAATGCATTTACAACACTTCAAGTGTCTGCGACACAAGAACGCCCTCTCCACTGTGAAATATGTAAATATTGCACTAATCAAAGGGTTGTGGAATCGCAAAATGCCATGGAAAGGTTATGACCCGGAGCCTGTGCTAATAGGGGAGTGAGGGAGGGGGAGGAAGAGGAGGATAGAGGAGGTGGTGGAGGGAGGGCTCGGAGATGGTGGTGGTGGGGAGTAGAGGAGTGACAGCTACCACAGGCGTTCCTCCTGCCTGAGGAGGACCTTCACATGCTGACCTCCGCCTCCTGCACTCCAGCGCTCTGACAGTAATGAATAGGAAGGGGCTGTTTATGCATATCAAATGTTATTTACTCTCCCACAGTCAACTGTAGCCACAGAGGATAGAAAGAGAGAGGAGCAAAAAAAACAAAAAAACAAAAACAGGATATTCCCAAAGACCGTGGGCTGCCATTAGAACAATGTGGACAAGAATGCAGAGGTCTCTGTGGTGCACTGAGGTTAATCTATCTATCGCAATGAATTACATGACATGGTTTTCGTTGGGCTTTAGCACGACTTGCTCTTAAAATGCTGCATTGTTCACTGCCTTGATTTTCTTCCAGGATTTGAGTGCTTGACAGATACAGAGTACCTACATGAAAACAAGCCCTTGCAAGTATATAGGCGAACTTGACAATTAACTCCTCTTGATATCTAGCCCACATGATTATTTACTTCATCTATCTCCTGCTCCACCAAACTAAAGTCTATATCCAGAGACAGAATCAGGGGGATGTTAACATAAATTCTACTCATGTAATATATTTTTAAGCAGGATTAATTCTTTTCCACATTGACATGATTGGTCTTAAATAGCACAAACCTTAAAGCCAGAGGGAGGAAAAGCCTGAGTGGAATTATTCAAAGGAATGACGTTCGATGACAAGCTCAAGAAAATAACCTTGAGCCCGAACAATGAAGAATCAGCCGCCAGAAAACGTTTGTGTTTTTCCCGAGCTTGCGTGTCATCGTCATCGGTTTACGGCCCGACTTCATTTTCCATCACCTCTTGTGAGAATTAAGTTGGATCTTAAGTATGTAAATGAGAACCTATTCTGTGGCCCCCAACCCCTCTTATGTGAATCCCAGGACAGACCATGACATTTAACACCGCCTTCACTAATTTGTGCTTAATAGCCAAAAAGTGATTAGAATTAACAGTAATGACATTTCATATGTCTCCCTTTCTACATTCATTACCCCTTCTCTGGTGGTGATACTTAACCAGCTAATGCTGGTGGGTGCTTGCTGCAGCTTAATTTTCACGTTAGACTTTTGGCAGAAATCTTTCAGTCGCCCTTTTTTACACTTTACTTTTCTATGGTCCTTTGCAAGAAGACAACAAGGAAAAAGAATTAAAGTAGGGGCAGGGGTGTGCTATAAAGCCTTTAAGTTGGGAATCTATTCTATCAGTCACACCCTCTTTACCAAGTGACATTGGAGTCACAGCAGATTAAAGAAAAAGGGGGTCATCTCTTTTCTGGTTCAACGCCTGTTCTGTCACCCTCAGCCCTTCTTGCTGAAACAAATACCCAATACCGATACCCTTCAACTCTTCTCCTTTGCTGCTTGAACTTCACTTTGCTGTAGCGCTTTCCTAACAAAGCCAAATCACAGAGGATACCACAAATGCTGGCATTTTTTATCATTTCTTGCTTAGATCTGTACATGGGGGAGATTATTATGTAAAAAATGAGCATTGTGTTTCTATGAAACGACAGTCCTCCACCCTCGTCTCTGGTAATTAGTGATGGTCCCCAACCTTGTTCAAGGACAGTGAGCTTTTCTCATGTGTTTCTATAGGAAGGTCACCTAATCCTATAGCAAGCATGTGATATTTTTACAATATGATTCTAATTTAATGATAAAAGCTGCTTTTGAGAGATATGCAGAGATTTAGTGAGGATAAACCACAAGATAAACACAAGTGCTATCACCTTTTCATGTATAAACTCAAAATGATATAATGATATAAATGTATAATGAAATTTCACACAGTAACAGCTCTTAATATGATTCAAGAAACAACATTTGGACAACGTTTTTGAGTAGCTTTTTAAGATTTGGGGGAACCTTCAGACTTGAATATGTATTTGACTTTACACTACAAGACACTAGTACAACCAATCAGAGACAGTCCATAAATTAAATTAAACCAGTGTCAAAAAAGTCAGAATATGAAGTGTATCAGATGTAATAGAATTGATTAAAATTTGAAAAACGAATAATTTGAGTTGCATGAACTTATATTCTCTTTTTAAATGTTTGGGTAATTCTTCCAGCATTGGCACAAGATTTAACAAATCTAGTAAATCTTAAAGATTTTCAACACCATTTAATTACCTTTTGGGTAACCAAGAGCACATTAACAATATAGTTTCTTTCCACTGTTGAAACAACTCTGACAGTTATGTTGAGTAATTTAAATGTACATGTTAACCAAAATAAACAATTGAAGCGATTGACGTTTTATAAAGAAGATTATTTGAAAAGACCAAAAGCCCAATAATTACTGCTTTTCTGCAGGTTTAACAGATTTTTATTACGCTGGTTGTTTTGTCTCATTAAGATCATCGGCTGGAGGGCAGAGTTTAAACACCTTTTTTGTTTACCTCTACAGCACTGTTGTAATACACAGATGGAGGACAGAGGTGGCAGTAGAAGAGGAAAACACAGAGGACTGTTGTGGACAAAAGGAGAAGAGAGGGTATTTTTGTGCAGGAGTGGGGGGGTTAAAAGGGTTAGAAGAGCTGGGGGTGATCATGGATAATGGCAGGGGCCTGGCCGTTGACAGACAGGCCAATCTCCCGCCTGGACAGACTCAAGAGAGATGTGTCAGTCTCCTCCGGCACCCCGGGCCAGCCGCACCAGCACACTGCTAAATGTGTATTGGCAAAGTGTCGGTGCCAATGCCATTAGCCAGCAGACTTAAATTCCCCTGTAATTTTCTATGGTGCTCCTCGTTATTGGCACCTCTGATGGGTCGAGTATTTGAATCCTGGTTCACTTTTAATGGATGTCTAGTGGTGGTGAGCAGTGGGGCGATTTGTCATCAGTGTTACAAGACACGTCCACCTGCAGACACAAGCGCATTTATACACACTGGTGTTATTGTCTTTACAAGAATGTCTGTAGACACAATTCATTCTGCATTACCTCAGTCTCACTGGACATGGTGTATGCTATGCTAATGTTGTTTGTGTGTTTTGGTAGTGTGATGACCACGCTGTACGCTTTCCTAGTCTTTTTTCCTGCAGGCAGTTGGTAGGTGGAGTTTGGGAGTCTGGTTTGTTTGAACCCGGAACATCTGGGTGGGGCGTCTAAAGGACATAAAGGACAACCCTTGTGAGCGTCCTCTTCAATCTACCTCCATTTGTTAATAACACTATATTTTTCACTCATCCCCACACTGCATTACTGACTTTTACTTGACTGACACACCTCACTAGTTATGTTTAATTATGTTTGTTATTTTGCTTAAATACACTATGTTGAAGAATATAGTTCTGTGTGCGGCCTCCGTTTTATGTTGTGTTGCCACCCTTGAGCCAGGTGGTAGCAGTAGTCAATATATAAAATCCTCAAAGGCTTTATCAAATACTGTTAAAAAAGGAAAAACATTTCAATCTTTAAATAAGGCAGCATTTAATTATCAATCTAAATCTTGATAAACCGCTGTCAAAAGCCTCTTACAACGCAACTTCACCGATTCAACTTGATTCCTATGGTTCTAAGTTGGGGATTATACAAGTAGGCCTATATAAATGATATTAAACTTCCCCCTGGATTTCCTAAATTAAATTATGGCTCTGCTTCTGGCTGACACGTTTTAATTAATATGATGTCACCTTGAAGAGTTCTTGAAGAGCAGGTGGATCAAGAGTTCGCTCTCTGTAGTATGAGCGATCAGACAACATCATCTGAACTGAAAAACTCCTTCAGAAGAAATAATCTGTTGCTCTTTTTAAAAAGGTAAAACATATAAAAATGGTAGAAAATAAACTAGAAATAAAGACATTTTAAAGTTTTGAAGCACCTTTCATTGCCTGTGAACCCCTGACACGTTTGATATGTTTACTGTTCCACCAAAGAGAGATTTCCTCTTTAAATGTCTCACATAGTTTCATTTAAATGATTTGATGTTCGGGCCCTGAGCAGTCCAGTGTCATACATTTTCTCATTTTCAAGAATCAGTCACAAGCGCCATTTTAATGAGAAATGACAAGTTTCCCATCTGATACTTTACATACAAATTCATGATATTACTTCTTAACTCTTTAACTCTTTACACTATGTAACTTTTTTCAAATTCTTTTAGTCAAAATATCTCCTGAAACTTATCTTATTGTGGAGAGAAGCTGTTAACGCTTCCTGAAAAGTCAAACTCAGAACAACAGTAGAAATGATTCCGAGTACTTACTGTAATTTGATAATGGTTAATAAGTGAAGGGCTGTGTAGAGCGTGGAAGAGCGGTAGAGGAGCATCACAAAGCAGAGAGAGAGGGAGGGCTGGGTGGAGCAGAGTGAAGTGATGTTAAGTCCCATGCTAGCACTAACTTAAGTTGCACATTGTAGCATTAATGCGATATTTTTTACATCATTGTGCTTTTTATTCAAGTAAAGGTTTGAGTACATCCTCTACTACATACGTCTCCACAGTCTCACAGTAGTTCAGTAAAATACAGGACCAGCATCCTACACACACACACACACACACCTTAAAACTTCCCTGACACACACACACCTTAACACCCCTCATTACACCACCAGGACACATTTAATGAAGGAGAAAAGACAAGAGAAAGAGAGTTTGGAAACATTGCCTGAAATCAGGCATTTGCCAATCAAACCTCACTCATTAGCTTTATAGGGCAACAAGGACAAACTTGCATGTGGTCTGACTCTGATTAGCATTTAATTTAATTTTTCACAGAAATTCTCCCTGGATTATGATACAATGAGTGCTAAAAAATGAGACATCTTTACTTTCTCTTACCATCTGTGACCTAAAAACACATTAAAACTAGAATTAGAATTTTCATGAGCTAACGATTGTGAAGTTGTTTTGGACTCTTATGGGATTTGTAGCTTTGAACGTCTCTTTAACAATTTTTACAAATCTCCCTCTCACTCTACTTTATCCCTTCTAGCGACACTGCCCGTAGTGTATCGAGGGAATACAGCGTTCGTCAGGCCAAGACAAACACAAGCTCAAAAACACACACAAAAGTTAAAGAACTGTATACAGGAGCAATTTAGCTTCTTGTAATTTGTGTATAGTGTTTGACAACCTTGCTCGAGAAGTTTTCACCCCAGAAATGCTAAGTAGTCCCAGCAGGAGTCAGTCAGGAAGAGGAGAGGGGCTCTTTGCTGTTTAATGTATTCTTCAGCAACCCAAAGGCCTCTAAAACGCTGCATGTCTTTGCCATCCACTGTACACACACAGACACACACACTCACATATCTGTCGGCAGTCAGGCTCTGAAGGAACACTGCTAATGGGGCTGTTTTTAATGAGCCAGGAAGAGGAGAGTGACCCTTCGAAGGTGAATATCTCTATCTCTCCCTGTATTTTGTTGTGTGCCAGTGTATGTATGCATGCCAGTCACACACACACACACACACACACACACACACACACACACACACACACTTTCACGCTTGTCCTCCTGGATTTACACGAAGTTGTAATATTTGTGTCTAATTGTTTTTAACTGCCATAATTACTTTCAGCTCTCGGCTCATTCATTCATCCAGCCTTCTCATCAGGAGCGATCATGTGAGACATCAGAAAGCAGAAATGTGTGCTTTTTACGGCTGGAGATCCTGCATAAATTTTAAGGGTTTGCAAAAAAAAATAAAGAACCCTGCAGCAATAGTCCTCTGCAAAGCTGCAGGAGATTCGTCGATTTCCTCAAGTTCCACTTCACGTTGCAAGGGACATATCCATCCCCAGACAACCATTTCACTTTATTTCACTGATTTTATGATCTTTGGCTGCAAATGGGGAAAAAAAAGAAAAGAGAAGATGCAGAGGAAGCAGTTCTTTGAGCTGCCAAAAGATGGCACACTATGTATGGTGGGAGGAGGTTTGCAATGAGCGTTGTGGCGACTCTGGTGTCTGTATTTAACCTAGAACCTGGAGAGTGTCTGTGTTTCCTGTGCTGGGAATCTTCTGCTTCCAGGATTCATAGGAGAAGAGGAGGAGGAGGGAGAAGAAGGAGCTAGGTAGGTGAACGGATGTCATGCTTCTGTTCATGTTGCTCAACAAGCCGTGCTTTGGCTTCTTTTATACTAAAATGAGCCTGAGGATATATAGCTGTGACATTTTGTATGAGAGTACCCCAGCCCCTCACCCCCCCAGTTCATTTTGTCTGCAGAACATGTGGAGTTACAGTGCAATCTGATCACACAGCTAAAAATAATAGATACTCTGATGATTTGTATCTTTAATGTCTCACACAGAAAATAAATGCACTAACTAACCAGGTAGGACATATTGTATGAGTTAATATTTTTGGGTCTTAAAATATGAGAGTGGAATGAAAAAGATTTCATACATCATTTTTATAACAAATTTGTTACGAAGCATCCTCATTAATCCTGCCAAAATTGTCTTTTTATGGGTGTTGCTGATTTCATTTAATCATTCTTTCCTCACGCTTGTGCTGCAAAAGCAGTTTTATATCTGTGCTTAACAATTCCATTTTTGCCAGACATGAGTGATTGGAACGCTCCGTCTTTTTTGGTGGGTTAACCGGGAATCGTCACATTATCACAAAAATACAACATAGGAAAATGCGAGATTAGCTCTCAAAGAAAGAGTTACGATTCACAAAGTGTCGATATCCAAATTTATATTCAAACATTATGAGAACGAGCTTATTCAGATGTTTTTTTAGTTTTTTTTATAATATATAATAATAATAATATAATATTGAATATCTTTTATTTCATCTTTTTTTAAAGTGGGTATGCTTTATTGTCTCCCTTGTATCCTACTTTGTTGGGCATTAATGCTGAAACTGCATATAAAAGTCTGTTCCTGCAGTGTGATTACATTTGCACCGTTACCACACAAACACTTAACATTCCCGCTTTGAACATGGACACGCTCCTACACTCGCACACACTCCACAAAGACACACACCCTTGCTACGAGACCACTGAAAATCAATGTGACAGGTTTCAGTTGTCCCTCAGTGTACACATCCCCTCTCAGACTCTCTCCTGACATCTGCTCGATTACCTCCTACAGCCACACACACACATAGAGATAGAGACGCCCTCCCCGTGGCCGCTCTAAGCCCCTCTGAGCCATATGAAAAGTAGTTGGTGCAGGAGAAACCAGATACTGCTGGCTGTGTCACATCGCGTTTGCCACCACCCGTCAGGAGCGGGTCTGTTTGACTGCCAGACGTTATGACAGCGTCAGTCATCCTCCAGCCCCGCACCAGGCTACGGGACGGAGAAGAGGAGAAGGAGGAGGAGGAGGAGGGTGGTGGGGAGATAGACCTCCACCACAGGCTGACTAAAAGGTGGAGAGGAAAGGAATTTATACTTGCTTTTACAAGAAAGACAAGAATCTCTGATTTCACGTGCAAACATATCACGCTTCATTCATTTGATTTTAGATTTCCCACATTTAGATATAGAGAAATGGGCTCACTTTCCTGCTAATGGCTCTCTAGCCTCTTGCATTATGCATGTGTGTGTGTGTGTGTGTGTGTGTGTGTGTGTGTGTGAGTGTGTGTGTTTGTGTCTGGCTTGAGGATTTGACAGCTGGAAAGTTTATGATTGAGCTGCTTATCCTGTCAGACCTGACGGCTAGACTTGCATTTTCATTTCGTTTTATGCTGCTTTATATATATATATATATACATATTTATTTTTTTTTAGCCTAAGCTGCAGGAGAGTGCAGTATGTCAGCTTGCTACAAACACTCAAGGACACACAAACAGTACAAACAAACACAGGTGTTAACTCCAGCCAACCTGCACGTCATGTCTCCCGTACACACACAGAAGATGTGACGGCAGCCTGGTTTGTCAGGTCATCCGACAGTGCAGACAGAGCTGTGAGCTCCCTTGTGGCCTGGAGAGTTTCCAGACAGCAGGACAGGAGGCCCGGACAGCAGCACCTCATGCACCTCGCCTCATCTCACGCACCTCCCACCCCCTCCCAGGCCTCACCTCTAGCCTCACCCACTGCCTCTCACCGTGCAGGACAGGAACCCTCAGAAGAGCCTGGCAGGATGAGAGATGATGGACAGGGCGTCTCTGGTGTGAACTCTCGCCCCCTCTCTGGCCAGCGTCATGGACAGACAGCTCACTGTGACATGAAGCAACAGAAAAGGAAACAGTCATAGTGGTAATCCTTAAAATGCATGTGTTTTGGTGGGTTTTGTTATTTAAGTTTCTGCTTTTTCTTAGCCTGCTTAGCCACAGGTTGTAGCCACTCTTACTTACTATGCATACTTTCCATACCTCTATGATTTTCTGATCTTTGTGTTTTAGTGAAATGTTTTTAGGTTCTTTTCTAATCTGAAAGTATCTAGTAAATATCAATTTTAATACAAAAAGAACCATGTTTCCTTCAGAAATGTAGTGTAGTAGAAGAATAAAACAGAACTTAAGTACAGTTCTTAGGTAAATGTACTCAGTTACTTTCCACCTCTGCCCATGTTTGCATAGAACTGTTGAATATACTTCAAATGCAAACAATGTCCATTTGCAGACAGATGCTTGCATTCTGCACGAACCTCACTCAGAGCTGCTGTCAGTCTCCTTCATAGCCATCCTATGTGTCACTACCTCAGAAATGAAGGCCCTCTCCTATGAATGATTAATAAACAAACCTTTTAACAATGCAGCAGACATTTCACAAAAGGTTCATTTTCAGAAATACAATCTCCTTTTTGGTAATAATGTCCATTAATCATGTGAGGGTGTCACTTAACACAAGGTTAATGAAACACTGCTAATGCCTGGCTAATCTATCTCTAGTCAGAAAGCCGTTGTAACTGTAATTCCTAACTCTCTAAACTATTTTTCGGGAGATTCTTGCTGTGTGATTGATGGATGGAGGACAGGGGATGTCCATTATTTTTAAGTGGAACACAGAGGCAGAATGTGGGGTCAGCTGTGGGCCGAACTCAGAAAGCTTTACCTGTCCAAATGGCTAATGAACCACTGACAAGATATATGGGAACACTTTGGGGGAGAATTTAAGTATGACATAACAACTCAGTAATGGATTTATTGTGGCGCTCTGAACCATTCATTCACAATCAAGCATATTGTTCCTTCATAATCCTCCAGCAAAGTATTGATGGGCTAGAGCGACTTCAACTAGTGCTGATCCTCACGTGTCGGCGTGCGCGCATCAGTTTGTGTGACTTGTTCTGACTTCCATTTTCCAGCTGTCAGGCCGACCTATTAAACAGAGTATTATTTTTTTATGTCTGTGTGCATTGTGTCTGTGTAAGCACGGTGTGGTGTAAGCACAACATTAGCAGAGATGTTTATTGTAATGTGAGTGTCTGGTGCCAGCTGAGCTGAGCTGCAAGCTGTTTGGAGAAGCGGATGACTGTTTGATTGTTTGATGACAATGTGAGCCTTACATCTCTCTTCCTTTCGTCTGTGTCTCTGAAGAATGCTGACATTAAATGTTTGATGTTGGCATACACAACTGATGTACAAATAAAAACCTCACCGGTGAGACATGATTTTTTTTTCTTCTTGCATTTTGACAATGCATTTGTTGTTTCTGTTGTTTCTAGATTGGATTTAAGTTTTACCTTTTCCCCCTTTTTAAAAGTTTGGATTGTTTTATCTCTTATTTCTTTCCCTCTTGAACCACAAAGAGACCAGAATGGAGGAGGGAAAAAAAAAATTTTCACTCAGGTTTGCATATGACTTTAGGAATAAATGTTTTCCAATTGAGTGCCTCTTGGTTTTCAATAGGGGGTGTATACAGCATGACGCTATGATGCCAGAGAGTGGAGGTGGTGCTGGTAGAGGAGAGGTAGGTCAATATGAGTCCTAATAAAGCGTGAGTTCATTTCCCCACTGCACTCCCCCCTAGCCACCAGCCGCTCCATATACAAGTCAAATCGGCTTTTTGCCTCCCAAAGCCCTGTGATTTATGACCCGGCTCCATTGACCAGACCAGCTAGTTTTCATTTTTGTTAAATCACGCGGCCCCTTAAATGAAACTATTGATTTAAAGTCAGCTTACTGAGGATTTAATTTGTATTTGGAAAATTAAAGCAGGTAACGCTTTATAATTTCACACTACACTGGAGTAGAACCACTTATTCCCATCCCTTTGGTCCGCTGTGCTCCAGGAATAGATGCTTGGGGGGGGGG
>JAUMHL010000009.1:18950436-19079810 GCA_032362345.1 Sandelia bainsii | reverse complement strand
TAAAACAAGTCCAGTTGCCATTGAAAACCGTTTTTTGAGATAACCATGACCTGGATGACTGAGAATCTCCACAGATATTACATGCTAATCATCAAGATGCTAGCACTGTCATTGTGACATCAGCATTTAACTCAAAGCTCTCCTCTTTAGTACAGTCTCAGTGTGTTGCAGCAATCCTTACTTCAAATCTTAACTAAATGGATTCACTATCATTCCACATACCTGATCAAACCAATGCAAATATATAGGATGACTACTTGTGTACAGATGTGTTTTGGAAGTAAAGCTATTTGGATGTGCATTTTGTTTGTTTGTTTTCTTCAACAGCCAATGTACAGCTAGCTAGGAACGGATGCTTTGATTGTGTGCATGGGAGTGTCTGTATGTGCTCAGGTCAGCCTGACTGAACTCAGAACTCACCAGAGACTACAATTCTTTCTGTCTCTCTCTCTCTCTAATCTCCTTTTTCTTCTTGTCTCTGTGTGCTTCGGATTCCTAAAGCCCCGGGATACACACAAATTGAAAGATTTTCAACTTGCACAGACATGACTTTGCATCATTTTGCACCACCCTGGGTGAATTTGTGTCTCATTGCATCTTTCCATTCACTGTGTATGCCATTGCTCCGTCTCCATAACTGACTTCATGTTCTGTCTAAACACACACACACACAAGACATTCTTAAAAACCAAAAGGAACACATCTAGTTATGCCAAATGATGTCTGCAAATCACTTGTATTACGCTGATTGTTACCAGTTTAAGATAATCAGTGCATTTTAAGGTATAATGTCTGGATTAAGACGTTTTACAGTGTTATTTTTTTAGACCTTTTTCACTCTCCTGTTTAACTTACACATGAGATGTTTTCCTCTCTCAGCGGTGCAGTCTAATATCAGGGTTTCACAGGTTCACATTAACAACTTAACCTGACCAAAACTTTTAACAAAATAAGACTCCAGGCACACTGCACAACTGCTATCTTTCCCTCTCTTTTTTTCTTCTCTCTAGTCCTATTTTCTTCTTCTTCTTTTTTTTTTTACGGCACTGCTGAGGGAGTAACAGATGGAGAGACAGAGTGTAGGGATGATGAGGACGTAAAATGTGCAACGTTTACTCATTCGCTTCTTTATTGTCTTTCGCTGCAGGAGCGGCGTGAGGGAGTGAGCGGAAAACAAACCAGTGGGTACAAGGACACGGGCCTCCCGAGCCTCATTCACCAACCAATCGGCCTTGATAGGATCCACCAGCTGCCAAGGATACACCGACTCCCCCCTCCTTTCTCCTTTCCATCTCACCCTACCTCTCTCCATCCACCCTTGCCTCCCCACCTGTTCTCTCGCTGTCAGTCACTTTTGACTTTCTTTATGCTGTCTATTTGCCCCCCTTCCTTTTACTGTCCTCCCCTTTCCTTCCTTTCTTTCTGTCTGTAATGTGGAGTGGTGATGGATAGACATGTGCTGGCGCACAGAGGAACCTATTTGGACTGGTGTGTCAGCCCATCTTTATCAAATGTTGCAGAGGTATATTCTCTTGCTATGCTTCATTACTCTGGAATGGCGGGCCCTGAAATGTTTGACTGCTCTGTCTTCTCTCCTCAGACCCCCTCCACCTCAGCTACCCTTCCCTCCCTCTCCTCACCTCTCTCCTTCTCATTTAGGGGCTGTGAGCTGTAGTATTGGAGCTGCGGAGTGAGTGTGAGCATTGCTGTCTCCCTCTCTCCGCTGGCTGGCCGAGAGAACAGAGAGGTGCCTCGGGGGGTGGGGATATCGATTCCATTGCATGACTGAGACGCTAACAAAGCCCCTCCCCTGCCTGCCCATTCTCATGACAACCAGCTGCCACACAGGGCCACCATTGGCCAAGCTTCTGCCTATCAAAATGACACTGACAGCCCCATGTTTCTGAGCGTGACCTCAAAATGACATCACTGGAAAGGCATTAAACTAATAAAGAGACTGGTAGTACAAAACTGTAAAGGGCAGTGCAACATAAAGACTCATTGATCAGAGAATACAGACCCTAAACTGAGATATTCACTCTTAGTTGAACAAGAGGACACCTCTCTCATAGTAGCCTCTCAGGGAAAAAAACTTTTCTCCTGTAGTATATCTGTTCTATCATAATTTTCCCAGTATATCTGCAGTATACTGCATGCCTTGTTGGTGAAATCGAGACTGAATGTGAGTGTAGATGAAGCTATATCACCCGGCAGGAAGAGGGGATCAATAGTAAATCCCCCTGAGCTGGGGGGTATTTCTCCAGAGGTGGGGACTCTAATCCAGATCCATTAGGAGCACAGACAGCATCTTGGACTTGATGGAAGTTTGGAGCGAGGGACGCCAGGGATGAATTATAGCAACTATCACAACAGAGAGATAGACAGACAGTTGTCCGAAGAAAAAAAAACTTTACAACAACTTTAGGTGGAGTTCCAAAACAGAAATGTCTCCTCATAGGTCATCATTAGATCAACTGTGGTTGGCTCATTGTGCTATTTTCAACATTATTTCAAAGAATGACACAGAGTATCAACCAGGTTGGAGCCAAACCTGGAGGACAGCCAGTTCAACTGTTAGATTTGTTGTTGCAGTCATATCGAAGCTTTCCCAGAGGCCAGTGGAGCCTGTGTTCTTCCACCAATCGCATTTGGACCTGACTGGCCTTTCCCCAAATAGCCAGTTTGGCCCTGTAATCCATGACAAGAAAGGGGGAGCACTATGGGATCAAAGGGAAAGTGTGGAACCCTAAAGAAGCCATAACTCTGGGGTTTAATTGTATTTCGAGTAAATGTCAGAGCACCCCAGACGTCTGGGAATCATCTGCCTCCCTTTAATACCATTTATTGTCATTCTATCAAACAAAATCACATTTGGACCAAAATATTTGGAGAAGTAGCATGTGGGAGATTCACTCCACGCAGAGCACTAAATTAGAGAATAAATGTAAACGGGGAGCTGTTTTATGACACACAGTAAACATGCTGTAAATTGGATTGTCATTGGTTTGTGTCTTTAAAAAGCTGCAGAGAAATGCGTGTTGGATGTTAAAGGGAGAAGTTCTGTTGTTCATTTGCGGTGCGATTGCTTTATAACTGGAGTGAAACGGAGTGGCTCGTGTGCCTGTGATAATTAGGACTATATTTTGTTTTGCATAATCGCCCAGAAAGATAAAAAAAAAAAAAGTTGAGATGAAGCATTATCACAACAATGATAACTGCACGGCGGGACGTTATCAATATATCTGTTTCACATCCCGAATTCGCTCTCATATTTTGACAACCTATATAGCACATTTAACCTTCGGTGTCTGTTTCTCAAAATGAAATTGCACGGTGAAAAAAAGAGAAAAGAAAGACTCATATTACCGTGGAAAAAGATGGCTTTTCTCTGGAACAATAAGCAGTCCTTGAACTCCACGTCATTAAAGTGAACGCCATCATTTCCTTTCATTAAGATGACTGTGTGCAGACACATATTGCAGTTGGAAGGCGAAGCTGCGGCAGGAGACTCATTTAAAAACCGCCCTAATCTGGAAAATGATTCTAATGTTTCTCAAATGTTATATCCTCCCCAACCTAGCATGTGAAACGCTTAAGAGAGCCGTAACATTTTGAGGCATTTAAACGAGTCTCTGCTTAAAAAATGTACCCTGAGAGCTGCTTTTCCTACTTTCACATATATTGCCAATATTTTTGACAATAAATATTGAAAAACCAAATAAAATCCATACCCCGTTCCCCTTTGGAGATTATGGTTATCACATGCAAAAAGGCCTCTCATAAATTCTGAGCCTTTGTTGCTGCTTTTTTTTTTTTATGTCTGAGCATAGAAATAGCCATGTCCTCTCCTGTTTTCCTCATTTGACTCAACGGGTGTGAAACAGTCCCTCATATCCTTGTCTTGTCTATAAGAGATGAAATGACTTTAAGACTGTGCAGTGTTGCCACAGGCAGGCCGGCTGAAAGGCTATTTCAGGAGAAATGGACATGGACATAAATATCCTCACAGGGTGCTTTGTAAAAAAAAGAAAAAAAGAACACAATGTTATGAAACGCAGTGAAACATAAAGAAAAAAAAAGAAGGAGGGGTGTGTGTTTGGGGTGGTGAAGGGGAAATATCCATCAAATTAACACATCAGTGGCTTTGATTGTAATCTCTTCGCCCTGGCTCTTGCTCTGCCACGCTAGACAAGCAGCCAAACGTGATTTATCAATGCAAAGCTAATGGCATCAATATGAATCTAACTAAAAATCAATATTTCATTACCAAATTGTTAGCAAGAATGAAGAAAAATGGCCACGGCCGGAACGTTCTCCAGGGTAGGAGCATCTGGAGTTCAATGTGACAAGATGAGCGATGCGTGACTCGGGGCTCGAGGAAGGACACAGGGAGGACAGGACTCAGTCTCGGCACACTTTGAACCCTCTCTCTCTCTCTTTCTCCCTCCTTAGTGTTTCAGCCACTCCAACAATGTTCGCTCCACTTTATTATGTTTTCACTGTTCACTTCCTCTCCCTCACTCTCTCTTTCCTCCTTTCATATCTTTATCACACCGTTTCCTCTATCAATCTCCCCTTGCGTGTCACCGAGGGTGTCGGTGGAGGACCACACAGTGTTTCACATTCCTCCTCAATTAATGACCAACTCGAACATGGAGCCACTCAATCTCCCTCCACCACCTCACTCCACCCTTCCTGCTCACACACACGCACACATACACGCACCCCATTTCAATTATTTTTGCCTCCTTTGAAGACAAGTCAGCATTTTTTTATCTATTCCCCTTCGCCTTCAGTCTCTCTGTACCTCTCTCCCTCCCAGTGGATATATCTCCCAAGGCTCATCACACGTTCTCCTAACCAGCACTGCATGGCTTCTCCTGTAATGAGTATGAGAGGAAAGAGCAAGAAAGAGAGACAGATAAAGAGAGAGAGACAGAGAAAGGGAGGTTGGGTAGATGGGTAAGATACTTACCACTGGACTGGATCACGCCTCCCTCAGATGTGACCTTCAATTTATTTATATTCTAGTTTTTAGTAATGAGTATTTATTAGGGAGGACCAGTGATTGTGGCACTCTGTCAGGTAAGTAATGATGCACCTTTGTGCTTGTGCAGCAGACCCAGTTGCAATTAAAAACAAACACTTTTTCTCTGTTTTCATACTCTCTCACACACACTCACGCCCACACATACATACAGTATACTCCCTCTCTCCTCCCTTCAGTGTTTGGACACACTCCAGTTCTACCTGCTTCTTTTTCTTGCTATACACCCCCCCACCATTGCCACTCGCTCATTTATGTCTCCCCAGGGAGGAGGTGGTAATGTCCGAGAGGCCCATTTCTCTCCAGCAGGAGCGGACAGGTCCACTCCTCCGAATGAAAAGGGGAAGGGGTTGATTGTAAAACATGTGTCATTACAGTGTCAAAACACCACACAAGCACAATGACTCCATCCTCCATCCTTCGCCTTCGATGTTTTGGAGGGAATTCATCCCCTAATTTATAGCTCATGAGATAAGTATCCCTGAACTGTGTTGCTTTGCTAAAGGGCTGGCAATGACGAATATCATACATGGGCAGAGCAGCTAATATGAATGCTAATATTGCCCCTGACATATAGTAAATCAACCCTGGGTGTGAAACATATGCAGCTTTGGATAAAGTGTTTATGCTTCCATTGGTGGGAGATTAACCTGCTTTGGATTTTATTGACATTTGCAGACTGTGGAGCAGGAATGTGGGAACATGAGTGTGTGGATGGGTGTGGCGTAAAAGAGCTTTTCACACAAATACAGTGGAAATATAAAAAATAAAAATACTCTTACATGTAGAAAAACATGTACATACTACAGGAAGCACAGTAGTGGAAAAGTGCTTAAATTGTTTAAGTTTTTTTGTCATTTTTTTTACCAGAAATATACTCCCAAAATTATTTTTTTATTGAATTCTAAAAGTTTCTGAGCGAGACTCACCTTTCTAACCAGTCAGAGAATTTCACTGATTCCTTTTCTGCTTCTTCCATTTATTGTAATTTGATTGCAACTAAGACGTGGAGTGCTGTGTGGAATGTGGTGAAGCAAAGCAGACGGAAACAAAGTGAAGCAGAGCAGGGAGAGGGAGGGCTGAGTGGAGTAGAGTGGGCAAATTCTGAGAGACTGTTGTGCATTCAGAACTTCATTGAAGTAAAAGTACACACACAATAAAATGTACTTATTGTATCAAAAGCAAAAGTCCACTCCATCAGTGTTATAATATGTTACACTGTAGTGTAGTGTAGTCTAGTGGTTGAAGCAATGTATATATATATATATATATATATATATATATATACATAGAGAGAGAGAGAGAGAGAGAGAGAGATCTGCAAAAGTCAGATAAGTGTAGTGGAATAAATAACACAACATTTGTCTGAAATGTAATATAGTAGAGGAGTAAAATGGGAATACTCAAGTAAAGTAACTGCAACTTGAAGCAGTACTACAAAGTCTTGCACAGTAGTAGTAATAAATTAGGGATCACTCCAAACCAACCTTTCTCTGTGTTTCAACCACATAATGCAAACTAAACACAAATATCTAATGAAAAAGAATCACCTCTATATTTCTCACTGCAAAAACACAATCATGCTTTAAAAGAAAAAAGCATCACCAAATAAATGAATTCTTGCATTTGGATTCTGTTTTTAGTCATATAGTACAATTAATCATCAGTGGACTTGTAGCTCAGGCTACAAACAGCCTTGTAGTCCTGTGTGGCTGTGTATAAATAGGAGTGTATCAGCGTGCATTGCAGCATGGCTTGGGCTCATGTCTAAGAAATGAGGCTAACAAGACTTTCGTTTTGTCTTAATGAATAAATTAGAGAAGGTAATGCATAATACATAGATGATCCCATGTTGGATGGAGTGATAGATAATACATACCTTTCATTATTTATTTAATGACATTAACTTGGTTGTGAGGTTTGGAGCCAAGAGTCCAGCATGTATAGAGCCTGATTAGAATAGCAATGCCCTTACTTCTGTCAACAAGCAGCTTGACCATCAAGGAAATGCTAGAAGATTGTAAGAAAAGCAAACTACTGTCAATGCAGTTCACTAATGCCAGAAGAGAAAGAAAAATCAGATCGTGTTGATGCTTGGATTCTGAACGTCTGTACTGATGCTGTATTGATCAGCAGCGCATAATTAAAGTGACCAAGTTGATACTGACAGAAAGGCCTGTATATTGTGCTCTTAACAACTTAATCTCTGTGACATCTGACTCATGACTTTTCTTCTTTCTGTGTGCACAGATCAAACTGTAGTAAGAGGTTAAACTCACACTCATCATTACTGACTACTTTTTATTACCTTAGAGTACTAGATATTTTTAATATAGACATACACTAATATGAATCATGCACGGTTAGCAGAATCTGCACATAATTTGCACAACATATGCACATGAGGTGTGTTTAGGGATGCCTGACAATTGTGAGCCTAATATTTTTGTTTTGGCTCTTGTTTGCTTACCACTAACCCCCAAGGAAATTCACTGTCTCTTCAGCTACTCCATGCTCTGTTTCACCAGCTAATCGCTAACTTTGTCTTCTGTTGGGTGCTGAGCAGGTACTGTGCAGTCGGTCTATCAAAGCTTTTTAGCTGAAAACAGATGTCTGTTGCTACTGAAAACAAGGCTGGAGAAAGTGATTAGACCAAAAAAAAAGTTACAAAACTACAGAACCAACACAGAAAGATGCTCAAGAACATGTCTGCAATGCTTGATAGTTTCCTGTGGGGTGTGACTGACTTGTCTCATATCAACAATCCTTTGTAAAGGAACAAAGTTCATGGAAATAGGCTATCACAAGAAGCTACAAATATTTCCAATTACACTGTTGGTTAAACTGTGTAAATGATGGAACAACAACAGTACAAAATTCACAACAGATGAAACTATAAAGACTGAAAGTATCATCTCAGAGAGTGTAAAGCTGGCCAGAGACATCTAATGGAGTCATTTGGTTAGCAGCAGTACCCTAGCCCCCTGTCTCCTTTTCCCCCCTGCAAGCGATTACGGGTTTTAATCACCCATCCAGCACCGAGACCAATTAATCGTGGAATAAATTAGCCATTTTGGCCCAGACCTCACCATTCAACAATAGAAACAGAGCAGGAAGAAGAGGGGACTGGTGGGATAGGGTAGGGTTGTACGTGGAGGCTGCGCAATAAGGTGGAGATCATAAGGCTTCAGGAGGGTAATGGGACTGGTGTGTAGCTCCTGGCTCAGTTGGTTCATAACATGTAATTTAAGATACTGTGGCAGACACTGAATTACAACCAGAAACAAATCAATAGTCACGTAAAAGTCAATAGTTATGTTGATCAATAGCCAGAGACTGTAACTGTAAATGTTGATTTCTTTTCACAGTTTAATATGAGTTCTTTATAATGAACTTTACAAAGACAATAGTTTTTATCTTGAGGTATTTTTACAGATGTTATCAATTTGCCCATATGAGAAATTTCCTGACATCAGCATTAAAGTCTCCCATTAGAATTCCCCGCTCATTTACCTGGGGTATCTAACCAATCAGTCGCTCTGTGGTCCTGGAGGTGGGGATGGTAGAGGGATAGGAAGGGCCTCTGGGGTTTATCTGTGGAACATTCGAGGGATCTTCATGGAGGCAGGCAGGGTTTGATGGGCGAGGCACACTTTAGTCTACGGTGAAGGCAGTATGACTAATGTGTGGAATGGGACATTTACATAGGAGAGACAGGATGTGCTCGCAGCCTCCCAGAGGTATGTATGGCTGGCCCAGCGCTGTGTCTGCTGCCTGTCCTCAGGGCTCCCTCTGCCACTTCATTTCCATGCTCCATTTTAGATCAAGGCTTCTCTAATATTTCCACATTATCCAAGGAAGCAATCTAAGATTGGAATTTGATCCACTTTGAAGAAACGTGCCGTCACATACTCCCTGTTTCCGGGTTTTTAAGGGTATTTTTTGTTGTGTACCTGTGATGAGAGTAATTGATTCAATAATTAACGTAACATACAAACACTCCGAAATTACACTGAAAAGAAAATCATAGCAATGTTGAATTAACTATTTCTGGCACGAATCTGAGATGACACATTTCTGCAGTGACGTTTGTGTTTTTCCTCTCTCCTCATTGTCACCTGTGACACATTTCACACATAAAACAAAATGATTTACTTAGCACCACGAGACAATCACAATGCACTGGAAATTGAAAATTACGCAGAACAACAGTAGGTATTTATACACATCTTGTGACTACTATAACTCATTCTGCGGGAAGTAATTATTACCGGCAAACCTTCTCAGCTTGAACATTATTAGTGCGCATTAACTAGCACTCCCCTTTGTAATTGTACATGGCAAAAGCAGCAGGTTGGAGGGTAAATTAGTGGAGGGGAGAGCCAAAGGGAGAGACAGAAAGGATTGAAAAGTTAATCTCGAATAGAAGATGAAGAACCAGACGGTACAGACAGCAAGAGGACGGTGTGTTAGGAGAACAATAGGTATGAATATGATAAACAACAACATGGATGAAGCTGCATGTTTTGCAGGACATCTCCCTTTGGACCCATTCTCTCTTCTATACCATATTGCTGTTATTTTAATTAGGTGTGGAGCCTTAGTATGTGTATGTACTGTGTGTGTTTATGAAAGATTTGTTTCAGGTGAAATAGATGAGGAGAGAGATGTAATGAGAGTTCCCCTACCTCCACCCAGCATTAGCACTCAGACAGGCCTGTCTCCTGCTATCTTGATGCTCCTTGATGAGGAGCCTTGACATTATTTTCATTCACCACAAACTGCTTTATGTCCTCTAAGTGTTAAGGACAGAGTTACCTCACAGAGAGGAGAGGAATTGCTTTGTGAAAGAATAATTTTTTTCAGGTTTTAGGATTTACCAGTACACACCATGTAAACTTGGTGCATTATCAGTTCTCCCTGGGGCTTGGATTGTGTTAGAAAAACTGCATCTAAAAGAAAGACACAGGGATAATATTTTTGCAGGCTAATTCAAAGCAGCTCTATTGTGACTGTAGAGTAAAGAGAAAAGAGGTTTCACTCTGGATTTTATGCCACTGTTTTGTCATTGTGGATTACTTTATAATTACTGTTTTAGTTATACAGAATAAAAATCCTACTTTTTTCTGTAGCCCAGTATCTTGTACAATTCTGAAGAAATACTGAGAAGCAATATTTCAAGATAATAAATGGGGATGGAGAGTTGTCCACTAATGACGAACAGTCCACTTTCCTTTGCATAGGTGCCCTATGTGCACAGGGCAATAAAATCAAAAGCAAAAATTGAATATTTAGAAAAAAGGAAACAGTTGGGGACCATGGGGGAAATTTATAAATCTGTCAAGTAATCAGATGATCCAACTTCAGTTTCTCTTGTAGTTTGTTCTATCTGAGAAGGACAAAAACATTTAAAAGCCTTTTTACAGCTCTCTGTTTTGAAATTTATAACGCTCGTGACATCTAGAAATCAGTTAATTTGCCTGTAATGCAAAAGTGAAGAAAGAAACACTGTTTTTGAAGGGTTTTATAAATATATTGTGCGTTAACGTGGGTAACTCTCTTCTGACTGACAGAGAGGGCTCACCTACACTCGTGAATAACTCTCAGTGATGAGATCAGATGTAGATAGAAGAGTGTGTATGTAAATAACTAGCAGCAACACAAAAACTGAATATATTTAAATTTAAGATTTTCATAGACCTTTTTTCCCAAAAAGTACAATATTGCAATCTAAATCCCCATTGAGAACTGATTAAAGTTTACTAATGGCTCTATAGTAGTAGGTCTAAACACACAAGAATTGTATCATTTTGTTGTGCAATCAGTGACCTTTAGCTTAATACTGTCCAGATGGTGGAGGTGAGGATTGACATCCACAAAGATCCACAGGCCCAAATAACTTTACTGTGAACACAGTGAAGCCATTTAAGTTTCTAGGGGACCACCATCTGCAACACCATTAAATAGGATGCAAACATCTCCAGCATAATTAACAACTCCCAATACAGTATGTATCTGGGCTAACATGTCAACATGTCACTGCTGAGTGTGGTCTAACTATATCAGTCATAATGCTTCAACTACTGCAAAATGTCATTTGAGGAGCTGAGAGGGTAGCGTGCTGCCAGCCGCCCTCCATCAAAGACCTGAAGAGTAGTAAAGAAAAGCACAAAGAAAAGATGTCTGCTGGTCACTTCTGGCCAGACAAGCACCTATTTGACATCTTACCCTCTGGAAGACAGTTCTGCTGCATCAGCGCAACACCACCTGCCACAACAACACTTTCCCCTTTGGCAATCACTGTCCTTGATCTGCCCTCCCCAAATCATACACCAAAACCAGATCCCATAATTTCATCACACAATGAATTATACTGACTGACTGAGGCGAGTTGGTTCAAGTAACAAAAAAAAGTTTGAGTTTTCCTCAAAACTGAGCATAATTTTAAATGCATGTATGCATCAATCCAGTTCTGCTTTACATGACTGATTCTATAACGCTGTGGTGAGACTTAATGAACAAGGGCAATCTTCCACAGACTGTCCTTCGTCAATTTAATCAGCAGAAGCCAATTATTTACTTGGTCATGCCTACATAAATGCTCACTGTACCTATCCAGGGAAATGTCCAGAAGAAAAAGAGAAACAGGGAATAATATACACACTAACAATTTCAAAAGATGAAAGATGAAATTCTCATACACTAAATAAAGAACCAAGTTTTTCAAAGTATATTACAAAGAAACACAAACAAACAATGAAACATTTTCCCACACAGTTGTGGAGAAACAAAGCATTCAAAGGGCCTGTAACACCACGAGCAGTCACAAAATGTTCCCAACAGCAACCAAGGTCACAACAGTATATTCTTGCATTGCATTCTACACACAGACCTCAACAATCTTAAAGAGGTTCTCTGAAGTCTTTGCAAATATGTCATAGTCTATTCAAAGTTAGAGAAGTTCGATATCTTTTCATATCTGTATAGTAATTATGAAGATACAGCAGGAGCTCTTGAGCTTATCCTAGCATGAAGACTGGAAACAGTTAGCCTGGGCTTCCCGAAACTAAAAAAATCCAGTTACCAAAACCTCAAAACTTTACTAATTAACATGTCTCACTTTTTTATGTACTGTAATCTATACATAAACCAAAATTTTAAATTATGTTTTGCTTTTACAGTGTGGACTTGACTACAAGGCAAATTATTGGCTTGTGCTGGAGGCTCTTCTGGTCAGCTGCCAGCTGCACAGCAACAATCATTTTCAGTGTTTGTGCTAAGCTAAGCTAATTGTCTGCTAATAATAGCTCCATTTACCTTACATACATGAGAGGGATATCCCTACTCCTGTTTAACTATTGGCAAACAATCTAATTTCTTAGGCCTATTGCTTTTAAAAAATGAAGAAATGCATGAAAACAAATAATACATTTGCTGTAAAATATACATTTACTTTCCTCTGATTAAAGCATTAACATCACATTTCAAAAATACAGATAAGTAAATTTGGCAAAACAAAAAAAGATTACTAGGAGAAATACAAAATATGAATATATAAAATGAATAAAAGATTTCCTGTCATAACCTAAAAACATTCCCACAAAGTGCACAGATTCTACATCAGAGTATCTCTATTCCCTTAAAAATATATCAGCACCTTTTTAAAAAGTACAACAGAAAATAGAAATAACAGCTGTTAACCCTCAATATATGATTCTCAACGTAATCCACATACTGTTGGATTTTATAGGAATTTACAATTTATTATTTTTTTTTTAACACAGCATACACACTACAACATTTATATAGATATCTTACAACAACACTCTTAGTTCTGTAAAGTTGTCTTTTAAGGCACTGTTTCAATTAACCAGGTCAGATTCTTAATGAATCCATCCTGCTTGCTAAGAGTGATTTATTAAAATTTTGATGGTAGATAAAATGTACAAAGCTCTGGTCATTACCAAGACTTGATGAAAGTAAGAGTGTTTTTGTTTTTTGTTTTTAACAAAGAGGTCATGAGAAAAACTGGCCACATCCTCTTGATTGCTTACATTCCCAGGGTGGACGTCTCTGTTTTTATCTCCTCCACATTTGTGTGTCTTCTTTTCATCAATGCAATGTTGCACATCATTCAGCAACAACAGGCTAATTTAGCACAGGGAGAAGTGGAAGTATTCTATTTCAAGGTAATAAATACCACCATTAAAATAATGAATTCTGGCTTGGAAAACAGACAGATGGAGCCATTTGATTACTGTATCCCTGCCTTCTTTGTGCTGTAAAACACACACATAGACACAAATTACCTTAGTCAAAACATAAAGCTTTTGGCAATTTGTTTAATATATTAATGTGTTCACGCTCAATTTTTTTTTTAAATACGCATTTTGTCAAAAAATGCAAATTAGAGTTCAAATGAGTGCCATGTGTTCTCCAGGATTTCAATAAACATTTAATATTAGGCTGATCACATGTTTTTCTTTTCTTTTGTTACTTGACTCGAGTACAAAAATGTACTTAACACCCTTTGCCATGCCACTGTAGATGAGACGAGAAGCTGCAGGAAGTAACCTCTTACAAATGTAGCATTTATACTGTGAGTGGTTTAAAGAACGTGGGATGTCGAGGCTTGCACATGGGTGACACAGGGCGATGCTTGGCAGAGAGGGAACGGGAGTGTGGGTGAAGCCTCCTTGACCCCAAGTAACAAAGTGGGTGTGGATGGGTGGGGGTGAGGGTGGCCTTTCTGGGGCACTAAGTGCTCTGCTTGTCCAGCCCTGGCAGGTGAACTGGCAGGGGCTTCACCCCGAGGTTGGAGGGCTCAGCACTGAACACTGGCACTGAATAGGGGTTCTGGGATACATCCTACATCCTGAGCATGTGTGTGTGTGTACGCGTGTGTTTGTGCTGTAAGTCAGTGTGTATTGTTTGGTTGTACAAGTGCACATACATAAGAACACATGCTCATATGTGTCTCCACTGTGTGTATGGTTGTGCCTTTCGCTGTTTAGCCCCTAAATGATGAGCACCCTGGTAGTACCAGTTGGCAGATGGGGACCCAAGGGCCTTTCTTAGAGTGTGGTAACATGCAGACGAGTGTTTCAGAGGAGGCTCGACAGGCTTTACACCTCCGCATCCTAGGGGCCCTCTAACCTCTCTGTCGTCTCAGAGGGGCCCTACCAACCCTCTATGGTGGCCTCTCCAGTCGAAGGGGTGCACAATCCCTGCCCCTAGGACCCTGCTTCTTTACCTGGCATGCGGGTGACAAAGAGGGCAGGAGGAGTCAGTGGATACGAGGGTTCACCTGGACAGGACAGAGAGGAGTAACACGCCAAACTACATCGCCCTGCTTCCACAGCTGACATGATAAGAGCTGTTCCTGAGAGCCACTTTGACCTGTTTTCCCTTTATGAGAAGAAGATAATCCTTGCCTGCTGAAACACGTTTGATGCTGAAGTGTGTAACACCTTCTGCGCCACATTACAAATGAATGCTGTCACTGCAGAGCTACAGATGAGCAATTTCTCCCTGCTTTGATTCCATCTTTTATATTTTGTTGCTCAAAGTCGTGCACTTTTATGCTTCCACCTCACCATAAACACGTGTATGACAAGTTTATAATTGTAGCTCCAAATCAGCATGTTGGTGTGTGCCACATGGAGGCAGAGGAGGCCATAATTGGCATTCCTACCTCTGTGTGCCAGCCGGCTCTCTCTTCTCTCGTCAGAGTGAGAGTTGACAAAGAGAATGCCAAGCGTTTCCAATCCCACATCCCTCACTTTTTTTTTTCTTCGCGGCCTGTGACGAGAAGAAGGCGAGATGTGTGTGTGTGTGTGTGTGCGTGCGTGTGTTTTGGATTAGTGTCTTGATGCACAATAAATCTTTGTTAAACAAATGCAAAGCAGATGGCACCGTGGAGTCTCCACCGTGAGGAGAGAAAGAAAGAGAGAAGGAGAGAGAGAAAAGGAGAAAGAAAGAGGAAAAAAAAACACGCCTACTCCTTATTCTCATCCTCCACAGACACACTGATCATGCTCATTACACAGACGGTGACTGTGTTGAGCTGCAAAACACTTAATCCTGGAGTAGAAGCTAAAGGTGGTGTCTGAATACTGACGGACACCCAAACACATTCTGTTCATGAGAGAGAACATTTTGTTTATCAGAAGGGACTGTCAGCGCGCCTGTTGATATTAATGATAGAGCCGACATTTCCTGCCCCAGCGCACATGAAAAAGACATGAGCAGGCCAACGCGCCACATTAAAGCAAGGTAAGGGAAGGTAGAGGACTCTGTTATGTCTCTACCTTTTCATGCAGAAGTGGCCTTTTCTGCATGAGGCTGGCCACGCTTGGCCCCGGCTGTCGCTAATAGTTATGGATCCTTTTCAAGAGCTTGCGTGTTCTCTGACACAAAAGAACGAGGGGGCCCTTGGGCGATATTGTGCACAGGAGCAACATTACAAGATGGCCGGAGACGATCGCGTGGTGAGACTGATTTGCTCGTCAGGAAGCGACACGGAGGATTCCAGTGACCATTGTCCAGACCAGACAAGTCTCACCGACAGTGGGAGGGCTACTATTGGATTCAGGGCAAATACAAAAATTCCTCTGTTTATACTTCTCAATGAGTTATTTATTTTTTGCTCATTATAATATTCAACCTGACATCATGTCCAGTTGGTCCTATGTAACCTCTGTGAGGAATCATGGGATACACATTTAAAAATAAGAATAACAGAGAGCATAGTCATAATTGTGATGATGGGTGACAGTGCTAGTGAGCCAAACATCATTGCAAATGACAGTGGCCTGTGTGTTTATATTTGTATGCAGCCAAATAATACTGCACAAAGTGGAAATGTGCTCCTTTGAATTACTCCAACTATTGCTCACAGATATGAGACTTAGACTGATTTTAGTTATTCTGTTTTGTACATCCATAGTATTTTGACTTCACTGACTGTGGATTGTGATTAATGAACTTATTATGCAGCATACACCAGGGACCTGATTATTTACGTATTTTCAGAACGTAGCCAGTCAGTGGAGAGAGCCATTACCCATGTTGATGATGCTAACATCAAGGTGCTGTTCTCTCCCTCTCAAAAGGCTGAGATCCTTTCGTGGCATATATTTTTAGACTGAATCTCTAACTGGGAGGCCAGATTGAACCATGTATTTCAGTACTGCAGTCTTTACTTCTTTCATCTCGCCTGAAAATGGAGGGAAAGCATCACTTAACATTGCAGCTTACCACACAATTACCTGAGTACCTGTTCTCACTGCAATTACAAGCCCAAGACAAATAATTAGTCTGACAAATGACTGCTGGGCACATCGCCCTTGTTGTGGTTGAGCCGTGTAATTTGGAGCCCCAGCTCTGAATGCTGGCACTGTGGCGGTAATTAGCGATAGGCGATGTAACTTTACACCCGCTGTGTGTGCACGTGCACAAATGTGCACACACATGCGTGTGCCACTGTGAGATCATGTGTCACTGCGGCCTCGAATGCAATCAGAAGCTTCAGAACCTGGAGTCTGGGTTTGTGGGAATCTTTGCACGTCGGTCCTGATCTCTCACTCAGTGACACAGACAGCAGCAGCCCACCTGCCAGCCTGTCACATCTCCCCAGCAAGGGGCTGACTCCATATTGTCAATGTCGCAGATTGAACGTTGATCTTTTTTTACAATCCCCCCCTTCACTCCATCTGCCATCATCTGTGGTCTGTCTGCATGTTGTCTTGTGTGTATCTACTCCTTCCTACTTTCCTTCCTTCATTCACTCAGTCCTGGTTGTCACAGCTGACAACGCCTTGTCAAATGCTCCTGCAGCTGCAGGTTCATCCATCATTAAACGGCTGAGGAGAATTGAAATAATCTCTATCAGAACCCTCAGGTAGTGTTGCCGCCTTTGGAAATGTGGGTCTGTACTCTACAAGGCCTCGCTTGTAGAAGGCATCATTACTTCCACATCTGTCAGATTTGAGTAAAAGGCTACATGGTTAGAGGAGAAGAAGAAGACTCATGCCTGCAAATTCAGGATGATAGAGTAAAGTCATAAAAGTAATTTGAACTGTCTGCTGCTATACATCACGTCTTCCTTTCTTTTCCCGCTGAACTGTACAGTCATGTCTTCTCACAATATGCATGTGCACGCACATATGGCTCAGCTCTTTTATTGTAAATGTACACAAACACAAACAAACAGATCCCCCCCCCCACACACGTTTGCCGTCTCCTGTGGGGCCTCTTTAAGAACATTGGTTCTCAGAAATAAATGGATCGCAGGTGTTTTCTTCCACATGAGAGAAGAGATTTTGCAGGAACAGAGACCTGACCTCTCTATGGGGATTAAGTGTAGGTAAATCTGGGGTGTGTTTCCCTGCCCGGTCCCGACAGTCTGGGAGGCCACGTCTGATTTCCCTTAGTGAGTCACGGAGGCCCCGGAGCCAGGAGCACACACCAAGCAGGCAGACATCCACCCTGGAGGCCAGACTCAAACACAGTAACCACCCGTACACACACTGCAGCACAGGTGTGGAGCCAAGCAAAACAAAAATATTCCTAATTAGGTTATTTTTTAATCTATGGAGGCAAGGAGCTTAATCACTACAAGGTGTAAATACAGACGTTTCCATATTTACTGCTCGTGAAATATCATGATGCTAAGGTAAAACAAAAGGGGAGGATCAGGGAAATGTTAAACACAACACAGAAGAAAAACAATGAGAATTAACAAACAAAGCCCTCCGTTATTCTTATCCTGCTATCTGATCAATCTATTTTTGTTCCTCAACAGCTCTAATCTCTCTCCCACTCCCTCCCGTGTTGCGCCGAGAAACATTTTTGCACTTCAGAGATAAAAATCACAGTCTTCTCATCCACTCCTCTTCTTTTGTCTCCATTTCACACAACAAAGAGATAACACACCCACGTGTGACAAGTCCACCCACATCCATCAAACTTCGCTCAAATCCGCCAGCAATAGAAAACAAAAGGATGACTCTTTCATCAGAGAGTGGGCCAGAGAGCATCGATCACTCTCAGAGAGGCTAAACAGTGAGAGACTGAGTGGTATGGAATGGAAATGCACAGACCTGTTATGTATTTTAGATTGACTTAAAACCACTTATTTGCACCACTTGTAGCAGTTGTTTTACATTAGGCTTAACATTTTCTCATTGTGTAATCCTCTAACATTTGTGTTGTTTTTACTTGTTTGTCTCCATTCATCATTTATAAGATATATTATGCTGCACTTCAAAAGGAATAACTTCAATCAACGACTATTGGCCTCCGTCCAGTACTGTGATGTCTTCTTTCTGGAAAGTTTTTGTGGATAAAGTTTGTGTTTTTTTAGGTGGAGCTCTTTTCATTATGTGATCAGCCACAGCTGCTGTTGCTGCTTACTACCCAGCTCTTCTTCGGTTTCTATTCCATAGTATTCTACAACAAACCACTGTTGATATTGCCATAAATGTAAAACAGAACCCCACTTTGCACTGGAGAATTCTTCCAAGGAAATACTCAAGTGACAGCAGACATTTATCATGGGAATTGTAAAAGCTTTCATGAACATGAACATTCAATGATGGATTAACTGACAATAGAAAAGCTCAACTATTTGTTATGAAAATTTAGCTGATTGCAGATTATGACTGATTCGGTGACACAGCGTTCTAACAAATAGCCCTTATACAAAATTGTATTTTCTGTGAATTATCCTGTGGGACAGGACCTCCAAACAGGTGGCAAGAAAAATCTAACGACTCTGGGATAATTAATGGGATCACTGCTACTCAAAATTTGGTTCATTTATTTTCTTTCTTTATTACTTTTTCTGCACCACACTGAAAACTCTGTGACTAGGTCTTATTTTGTGATGAATATTACATGGAAATTATGATGAAGTGTATTCATTGATGACCCATTTTGAGGTAAAACTTTTTTGATGCCAAAACTTATTTAAAACCTGCATTTATGTGTCATTAACATTATCCTCCACTTCTGCTGAGGTTGAATTAGTCACAGGACCTGTTGCAGGGACGTCTTGCATTCATGTCTCTGTCAGTGTAGTTACCTGACATTACTGGTTCATGGAAGAAACACCTACAACCCACTGAGAATTAAAAAAAAGAAGTAAGGGCAAAGCAGATGAGACAAAACATGTAAGCAGCATACTGACATTTATAAAAAGATAAGGTAGTGTAATATAATAATATTTTGTGGGTGTAAATTTATTCAGCTATCTTTTGGGTTTCTTTCAAACACAGTAAATTACAGGATTAATGTTGGAAGTTAACCAGTAAAAGGTATATTCACACACACATTTGCCCTACGTCTCTAAATAATGCAGGAGGTTGCGTTAGTTGGTGGGTGTTGTTTCTGGAGGAATGGATTTATGTATTTAAAAAACTAATGTCAAAACACAGCACAGTGGACTCACAGTCTACAGTCTAGTAGTCACAGACAAGATTTTATTACCCTGGTGTCTACACCAGGAATTTGTACACCTAGCACTGGAAGTGCTTTGTTTGGAAAGAGTACGCAGATGAGCCTACAGGAACACGTTGGGGGAAAAAAAGCTATTGAATGGGGCAGCTTGCAAGTCAATAGCCTATTGGCTGTCAAAAGCTCGGTTATATGTATGGATATGTATAAAGCATGAGAGAAATGCAAGTGATTAAAACAGGAACTCCTGAGAATGTTGACTGCATTATACTTAGCGTTAATTTCCTGATGATGTGGCAAGGCTCCAGATCAATGCAGGGTATGCAAGGTTCGCCATGTTGCGTTTGTAAATCGTCAAAAGTATACTTCCACACATAGCGCCATGTCTGATAGCTGCGCTGCTGAGTACACTGTGCTATTTTGGCGCCATATGTCATATCAGTTGCTACTAGGTTAATTGCCCCTCTCAGATG
Source organism: Sandelia bainsii (assembly GCA_032362345.1). Classification (NCBI taxonomy): domain Eukaryota; kingdom Metazoa; phylum Chordata; class Actinopteri; order Anabantiformes; family Anabantidae; genus Sandelia; species Sandelia bainsii. The sequence continues at coordinate 19,059,833 of JAUMHL010000009.1, read as the reverse complement.
AATGAGAAGGTCTGTGTTTTTATCTTATTTTTGTCTCTAGATATTTACTAAAAAAATATCACATTATCTGCAGTTCTAGTCTTAAAATGCTTAGGAGACATAAACAAATGCATCACAAAAATGGGAGTAGAATTACAATGACAAAAACTAGACTATAACATAATTAGTTTGTTAAAACAAATGAACATTTTTGTCAAAGACTGAGACTAAAAGAACTGTAAGATTAACTGCATAGACGTAGAGGTAGATGGGAAAACGTGTCTGTATTTCAGTGGATCAGCCCTTTAATACCAGCTCTCCACTATGGCAAGAATTCATGAAAAAGTACAGCTGGCCAGCCAGCCTGTAAAACCTGTCATACTTTTTATTTCTGTTAAAATAGCCACACTATTACATAAATCTCACAGTTAAGGGCCAAATGACAGTTAAACAAAGACACTAATATTCCACAACAGATGAGGCACCAGCAATGTGATACAACAGCAGAGAAGAAGCAAAAAGGTCAAGGTAAACTGGACCAGAGATTTAAAATGTTCATCACAATCACAGCTTGCCATCAGCTATTAAGCGTCCGGCAGTGGACAGCCACACAAATCCAGACCTGACTGCCTCTCACAAAACCTCCTTATCTCACCTGTCCACCTGTCCCGCTCACTCGTCCATCTTCCACCCGCCGACTGCCGTGATTGCATCTTTAGTGTTACTACCCAAGCGACAGCTCTGCTGCAAAAGCAACATAAAGTCAGCCATTTAAAAAAAAACTGTATTTATTATTTCTGAGACACAAGGAGAGAGCAAAGAGGATTGCCTCTTCCTCTGGTCACGTAAAAGTAGAGTGATGGAGATGATGGTGAAATGAACAGTTTATTAGGTGTCTGGAACAGAAGAGAAGGGAGGCCTAAATAGATCTGAGTTTATTCACATCTTCATTTGATGATTCAACTGTATTCACATTTTTTGGTAAATGTTATCAATCAAAATTAATTTACAAAGTCAAATCGAAAAGATGTGGTGTTTGTTTACGCATGAATTTGTCCTAATTTGCCCTAATATTACCAGACTACAGTATATGAGTGCAATTTTGGATTGTTTAATTATCATTTTAAAATAGTATTAAAGTATTTTTTACCTGCAGTCCAGAGTAAACAGTGGTGGAATAAGCATTTAGATAATTTACTTAAATAAAGTAAATATGTAAAAAATACCACACTATAAACATACTTAAATGAAAACATCTACTTAGGCTTCAAATACAGTAAGTGTTAAGAAAAGTAAAAATGTACTGACAACAATATATTTGTATCAGTCAAGTATCAGCTACAATAGCTGCAATACAATTCAATTAACACTTAAGCAATACTTCAATACTTAAGTGTTTAAGTTAGTCTTTAACTTTAACTTCGTTTCACCGTTTGTTATTAAGAGCGCCCCCAGTACGAAGTTAGGCATTTATTGAAATTGCACCCATTTTGACGTCAGGCACCAAAATGGTGGCTGCCGTCTCACACAGTGGCACCAAAATGGCATGTTGTAATGCTAATTCTCTCCCTAAACAGTCATAAACGCTGGACAGCAACTGTGGCAACAAAGTGACTTGATCAGGATTAGGCTGTCTGGGTTATGTTTAGGCACTAAATAGTCATAGTTAGGCTTAGTAAAAATGTTTGCCTGAAAGACACTGCTTTCTTACTTCACATGACAGTCCTCACATGACTTGGATCACATAACAACATGATTTGGTTGGGATTAGGCATAAAGACATCTGGGTTAGGTTTAGCCAGTAAAAAAAAAACATGTTTAGGATACTAAAAATGTCATGTTTTAGCCTTATAAATGAACGTTCTGACCGGTCACGTTTGTCACGTTACTGGTAACAATAACATCAATAGAAAGTTGTCTTATGCTGGACTCAAACTCGTGTCTCCTGTGTGAAAGTTCTGTTTTTTTTGTGCCACCCATTCACCCCAATATCATCCTGGCAAACTCCAAGGGCTTTTGGTGACCATTTAATATTCAAATGATAGAACGTACATGTTACTTGTAATTTGCTGCTGTTACAAACAAACTACAATGTATTTTTTCACAGGAGGACAGTCTCTAAGTTTAATATGTAACAATGCAGCATATTTACAGTATAGAGTTCTATATTTTGTAGGGAAAATCTAGTTTTATGTAGCTAAAGTATAGCTGTAAAATAAATGCAATAGCAAAAATGTTAAATATTCTTGTGAAATGCAAGCACTCAACTTGAGTTCTGAACAGTGGCAAAAATGCTCATGGAATATCAGTGCCATGCATGTGAATATATGTATAATGTCTACATTATACATATATATGCAGTATATATATGTCAAATGTATATGACTTGTGTTATCTATAATTGGTTAACAAATAATGTTCTGTGTTATCACAAAAAGCCATTCTTTGCACTTAAGCTCCACAATGTGTATTTTCCCTCTTTAAAATAGACCGTATCTGTGTTGTCTTGTTTGGTGCCGGGGGCGTAAAGGGCTCTAAAGTCAACGGGTGTCGTGCTACTTCCACCAGGCAGCCACCCGTCTCTGAAGCCAACATGCGTCACACTTATTGACGGAGGAAGTTCCACGTGTTTCTGCAGACAGCCCTGTCCGCCTGCGCTTCCCCTTCGCTGTGCTCAGATCCATCCCTACAGAACGAGGTCAAGCCTGCATAATGACCCTAACGAGTCAAGATTCACTGGATTATTTCAAACAGTTTGCAGAGCTACCGTTTTGACAACAAATATCTCCGAGCCAGAGAGTGATGGTCATTCCTTGGCTGCTTCTGACACTGCAAAAACAATGTGTTGATTTGGATTTCACGTTCAGCCGCTCGTCGCGTCCACATGGCTTAGGCAGAGAGATATGTCATTCCGGGGGTTAGGCTAATTTCAGCCAGGCCATTTTAGATGATGTCAGTGGGCGAAGGAGAAAATGGAGCTGACCTCTCATGCCCCATGCTGCTATACTGTGTTAGACTTGCTGCTCACCAAATTTGGTAAATCTGCCGCGTTTATTTCCCCCAGTGTCCACTTTATTATGGTGCGTCTCAGATATGCACCATCCTGTAACAGCCGGCCTCCTTTGCTCCTCCCCAAGAAGAGCAACACCGTCTTGCTCTTTTAATGCAAAATGAAAGAAAGGCAATGTGAGCGTTTGGTTCAAAAATAAAACACGTTGCTTCCTCTGTCAGTCTCCTCTTCAGGAAGCATTTGGAGAAAACGTCGTCCTAATCTGCCTTGTCTTTGGCTGTAATTATCAATCCAATACTATAACCAGGCCTCTGCTTCTCTCTTCTTACATTGTGTCTCTTTTGTGTTTCGCTTTTCTCATCTCTTTTTTTGTTCCCCTTTCTGTCTTTTGATTCCAGCGGATTGAAGAAGAACAGGCCTGATTGTCTCGCCTGAGGTAAGATTTCATAGGTTTACATATCAAAGTCTATAAATAGATAAGAGCTTTTGAAAGGGAAAGTGAGCAGAGAGAGGATGTGTGTGTGTGTGTGTGTGCGTGCATGCGTTTGTTGATTTGTGCCTCCGAGTTTGTTTGTATGTCTCTGCGTGTGTGCACGAGTGTGTCTGTGTGTGCGTGGAAAGACAGAGAGGCTTTCCCACTTGCATACACAGCGAAAAGAGCCTCCACCAAAACAAAAGGGATTATGGCGTTTCAAGGGTGTTGTGTTTGCTGTGTTTATTCACATAGCTCATGGGGCTGTGCAGGACCGGCAATGAATGTCAATGTCAGGGAGCGACATGCTGCAACACAAGATAAATATGATGAACAATAAACACAGATTAAGGCTGAATATGTCACGCTACATCATACGCAGATCCCAAGTCTCATGACATTAAGTAACCCTTGAAAGTGTTGACATGATCATGTTAAAAACGATGATGGTTTTTTGCCTCGAGTACACTGCCACAGACAGGACGTTATTCATATGGATAGTTTGGCAAATTCAGGTGTCATACCTGCTTAATCCGGTCCTGGAAGCAGCAGTGGTAGTATAACAGGGACTGGACCATATTAGCAATGATCATCATGGCCTAGAGCAAAGCAGAGATAAATGCATCAGGTACTGTAGTTGATGGAGGTACTTTGAATAAATTAATTAGGCTAGAGTGTGTATTCTGCAGCAGGTGCAGTCTGTATTGCAGGTGCAGCAATACTCACTATTAATGCGTGGGAAGTACAATATCTACGTAATCAAAATGATGCCTCAGCAAACACACACTTACCTATACATTTTTCCCTGAGAGGAAAAAAAGAAAAAGAAAGTTGGGCAGGGAGCGGCGTCTGAAAGATAAAGCCTAATGTGCACAATATTGCAACGTGTTCGTTAACAACTGTAGCTTAACTTTAAGTTAACCGATTGCTTTTCCTTTCCTCTTTTTTTGTATTTCCACATCTAATTACACTTTCATTCATCAATGTTGATTAATAGGTCCTGTGGCACGCCTGCCTCATTTTACTCTCAATTAAGCTGGTTGATGCATGTTCTCATCAAGCAAGATGCATTGGCCTGGTTTACTTGAGGCGCTATTAGTGGACACTGTAATTAGTATCCCAGCACATAGAACTTCCCCCACCTCCTGAGCCCCTCTCCCTGAACTGCCATCCCTGGCCTCTTTTAATGCCTTCCAAATAATGAAGATAACAGAATAGATGAGGGACGAGCAGTCCGGCCCACGTTAATCATCTTCCTCTCTGCAGTTTTTCTCTTTTTTCTGTTTTACTGGGAGAATTATGCCTTGTAAAATCACCAAACTCCCAATGTCTTGACAGACTTCTTTTGTGTGCCAGCCACTCCAGCTCCTCCCCGCATTTTCTTTATCAGTGAGAAGATGTATGTCTTTATCACATTTCACACTCAAAAGGGAACAGCCTGCCTGATATATTTGCCAGTTACTAAATGTGGGGCTTTATCGAAAATATCAGTTTAAGTTGTGCACATTAGCCCTCATGCTCTTTGAGAAGCCACTTTAAAAGAGGGCTGATTACACGCTTGTTGCTGTCGTGATACCAGCTTCAGCGCTGGAGCCCCTTTTTCTCGCTCAGCCAGCTTTCCCAGAGCGCTCTTCTGCCTCTGATTCCCTGCACTTCAAGAGATCTCTCTGAGGAGGGCTCTGGGGGCCTCAGCAAAGAGCCTGGCTGGGCAAACAGAGACTAAAGGATGGGTGAAAGATGGAAAGAGATAGAGAGAGATGGAGAAAGATGGAGAGAGAGGCAGCAGGGATAATAAAGCCAAGGGAAACAGATAGAAAGAAGATCAGCTACACTCCTGCCGTGTGGCTGCTCTTTGTGCTTTAGACGCTGAAGCGGTGGCCGTGTCTCGTCCCCGTGTCTGCGCAGATGGCTCCCATGGGCCCCTGCACCGAGCTTGTAAGTGCTAATTGGGCCTGTTAGGGTCAGCAATTAGCCGGCTGCTATTGAAGGATCATGACAGCCAGGCCTTTCACAGCCCTGTCATTCTTTTAGGGCACAGAGAGAAAGAGCAGAACATAACATGGACAAGGCTGACGCTCAGACAACTAAGAGACAAGCAGCAGAGGAAGATAAACCAACAGGATATCCCACAATGCAGTGTGAGGATAAGGGGGAAGGGACTGTATGAGGCAACATGGCTCTTATTGACTTCAGTCAGAATTGAAAGGACTGATGCAACTCTCTCCTGTTAGAAATAATGCATCAACTTGCACTTTTCTTTTCCTGTACAAAATGAATCAAGTTTGTAACTGAAATTCTCTTTTAGCGACTAGTGCAGTTATTCTGCTACTGTTCTCATTGTTTGCTTCGAACTGATGCAGCTTATGCAAGAACAGGTTCTATTAGGTGAAAAAAATATCTAAAAAGAGAAATGCTATCATTTTTTTTTTTTTGTGGCTGTTTTAGAGTAGCTTCATATTTACCTTTTACTGTCTAGGACCATCATTACACACAATGCTCAGAAGTAATATATTAAAGTACTGTTTTAGGGTTTTGAATCTTTTTAGCAGTGAGTTTGGCTGTTGGGCAAAATGAATAAGCTGTTATTTTACTAAATATTATAATAAAGTGAATTTAAATAAATCATACTTCTTTGAATTGACTGTTTCAAGGTGAAATGTTACACACGGATGTTAAAATTCAAGACATCAAAGAGAGAAAAGTTCTTGTCTCTTAAGTAATAGTGGATAAGGAAAAAAATTAACCTCTCTGCATGCGGGTACCTGTAACTGCCAGCACAGGTGTAAGTAGCTGTCAGGTGTTAGTGACAATCACTGCAGCTTTGCAGACACTGATGAGACTCCCTAATGAATATGACAGGGGGTCATTAACAGATTTGGCCTCTTGCAACCACAGCTGTCTCTTGCTGTAAGCCTTTCCAGATTGTTCGCGTTTGAGACTTCTCTGCTGCAGGGTTACAACCTCAGCACCACTGAGGATTGAGATACAATAAATATACCATCAATCTGCATTACATCAGTACAAGAGTCCAATTAATTCATATCACCACTGAAGAATAATATTAGAATAATGTAATTTTATAAAAGCAACAAGCCACTCAATGCGGTGCTTCACACTGATTTTAGAGCAGCTTAGAGGCTTTAGCTGTGCTTCGCATCATGCCTAACAGCGCCTCTTTACTGCTCTAAATTCACTGTAAAGCACAGTCTCTTATCGCTTATAGCATACATCAAATACGACCTTTTACCACAAATAGGAAATGAGGAGCAATATTAAGTGGTAGGTATATAAAAGGCAGCAAGGTAACACAAGAAGCCATCAACTTCTGCATTGTGTCGGTGTTATGAGCAAGTTTAAAGGTTTACCGGAATACATATTTGTGTTAAAAAGCGGAAAAACTGATGAAAATCTATTGTCTCATCCTGAAGTTGTCATAGCAACGCTGTCATTGTTGTCTTTATGCTTTTAATTTAGTTTATCGTTGAGAGAAGAGGAGAAGTTACTTTTTGTGTGTGTGTGTGTGTGTGTGTGTGTGTCTGTCTGTGTGATGGGTGGGGACTTGTTGTGCTGTGGGAGAGTGATGGGTTAGGCAAGATGACAGGCTGGCACAGGGGGCAAGCAGGACGGCGACTGAACATGCTCAGAACTGGGGAGAGGTGTCAGTCCTGCAGCCAGCCAAGCAGAAACACACAGGAACACTTAGGAAAAGGTGATTCAAAGAGAAAACAAACAGAAGCTCCACTTTAGATATTTCTGAGAACTAAAAGAAGAGAACAAAGGCAGATAAGATGTTTTCATATTATATCAAATAATAAAATTGTATGTGCTGGCATTTTTGTATTAGTTTGATTTAACAAAACACTTGTTTTACACTCATTTGTTTCTGAACAACTGCCAAATCGGGAAAATTTATAACAAACAACGTTTGTTTGACCTTTGCCCTCCATAATAATGACAACAACAAAGCTGGATTTGCTCTGACTGAGGCCACAGTCTTGTTAAATGTGATCCCTATCCACAAAGAGCAAAAAGAAGACATACCAGCTGTTTAAATTCATAGGTGATGAATCGTGCTGCAGGCTTCCAGCCATCATTTTTCAAAAAAAAACGGTCACAGTCCATTTTTTTACATAAAACAGCATGAGGGGTTTTTAAAGAGAGATGCCCCACTTGTAGTCTCTCTTAGTCATGACTAAAGAGCGATTTCGCTTCAGCTTCATCGTTTACGTGGAGCAAGGGGGGAAATTAATCAAAGCTGAAGAGTGATTTTTTTTCACGCTGCTCCCTCGGAGAATAAACATCAATAAACATTACTTAATACCCTACAACACAACCCCGCAGGGTCCCATTTAATTTCACTGGTGGAGAACGCCTAAAGTGCTACTGTTTTACACCAAATTACATACTCTGAAAGTTTGAAGAGGCAGCTAGTTTTCCCACCCTTGAGAAAGAAATTAAAATAGCTCAAATAAAACTATGGGGGAAAAAATGGCACATAGTAAACGCAGCTATTTGTCCTTAAAATTTCAGTTTGACACCAAAGTTGTTTTTAGGTAATTCAAAATCTTCAACATGTCAACAAAATATGTCAACAAAAGACCATAGAAAGTCCAAGTTGGTACAGAAATGAATAGCAAAATTAACAGCAAGTTGCAACATACGCGATTCTGTTTGACTTTTTTCTTGGTTTTTCAGCAGTTTCTAAGTGTTCACATCACTGTGAGCGGTCACGCACGCCTGCCGCTCCACGACAGCCATCAAAGCACTTCACATTGTACTTTTCACAACACACTTTTTAAGAAACCACTTAGACTATAAATTAATTACAGTGCAATTACCTGATGCTTCACTGCTGTGATCTGTGTCTAAAAATAAGCTGTGGAAATGAGTGACTGTGAGTAACACACTCACACACGCACTTTTATTTAAAGGCAGTGGTCAAAGGCTAAAGAACGACTGTCACTCACTGCCACCATGCCATGCACTCATGTGGGAACTTGATACAATATGTTTAGACATTGAAGTTTTGCAGATAACTTGCCTTAGTTCTGCGTGTTTAATGCAGCTTGACCTCATATCAAACATGAAATGAGCTGATCATAATTCATCGTGTTTCTAAAAGACGTTCTTCATCCAGATTTTCTCCACATGTGGGAACATCTTTGCTGAAAACTGTCGATCACAGCTGTCACAAGCAATTGACTGATTTAGCCTCTTTGATTTTCCATTATTGTTTATCTGTCTAACTAGATGAACGACATTTATCTTGACATGAAATGACAATATTAAATAATTAAATTACCTTTTTTGTCTTGCAGTAATAATGAGTGAAATAATAGCTTAATTTATGTGTACACCCCTTTTTAAAGAGTGACAATCAGGGAACGTTTATCTATATACTGATGAAATATCTTCATTCCTCTTAAATGTTATCAGTATGAGCAGGTCACACAGTTTTGGCTGCAGATGATAAAATATAGAGACTTTGTCAGAGTCCCTGCAGAGTTCCTTAAAGTTTAGTTCCCAAAAAAAGTCTCATTATAACAGCAGACAAAGTTAGCTTTGTGTACTGAGTAACTTTCTACACTAACCACAAACACTGTGCAACACCATGAAAATAAATGGTCAGCTAACGCCAGAAGTTATCCCTGCTGTGGTAACATACTTTCATTGTAAAATAACAAAGGGGACCTTAACACAGAATTCTGATTCAGATTCGCTAATGAGCTGCAGGAGCTTGTATTGGGTTACAGGAGCTCAGATGGTGACGGGGCTGGAGATGTGAGCACCTGATTGTTGGGTTTTTTGAAAAGGGAACACCTGTCATCCCTGGCTGTCCATGATCCCTCAGTCCGTCCATCGTTTCCCAGAAACCCCAGAGAGAGGGAGGGCCAGAGTGATGAACGAGCAGCACTGGCGAACACCCAAGGCGGTGATATCTGATCCGCCTTCCACATCCCAGCACAGGCAGAAAGACAATGAAAAAAGAAAAAAGAACACCAAACATGTCACATCCCAGCCCCCAAAACAGGGAGAGTGAGTGTAAGAGATGGGAGTAGTGTTTCCTGTTACCCCCACCATCACCCCCTCCTCCTACTCCTCTTTCTATTTAGATTTAAGAGCTGAGCCACTTTAGTAGAGATATGGGGGGGGGGGGGGGGGGGGGCTGAGAGGAAATAACAAGGCCTACCAAGAGATTAAGCCCTTAGCCACATGGTTGTTATTGGAGAAGATTTTCTATGATCAGATCCAGTGAAACACATTTCAAAAGTTTATATGATCCTCTAACTGTGTGCCCATTGTCATTATACTTGTATGTAACAGTCAATCTCTGCGATCTGAGGATCAACTGAGTTTAGCTGGTTATGCTTTTAAATGTAAGTGCTGCGCTAAAAATAACTCTGTAAGTGACCCCATGGTATTGTAAATATCTGTTTTTCTAAACGCATCAATGACAGATGTATGCATTAGCTGAGAGAAAGATTATTTGCCTCTTTCTCTCAGAGTTTTCTTCAAGAAATTGGAGGCAACATAAAGCAAGTAAAAACAACTTCAGAAATATTTGTGTGTGAGTCCTGTTTTTCTTCTTTTCATGTGTTTACAAAAGACTGTCCTTCAAACTGGATCTAAGCAGCTGTGTCAGCAAGCGTCCAGCCTGCAGAAAGGTCTTTGATCAACACACTGAGTCCCTACAAGCTGTTCTGCTGCTGACCCTGACCTCTGACCTCTGTGGAGCTAAAAGAACACACAGTGTCTCTGCAGGGATCGGTGAGGTACCACATGATTTCCCTTTTTTTTTCTCCTTGACAGATTTCCAAATGATTGAAATTAACTACAGAATTGGGCACTTTATTATTACAGTACTGTAGTGTAACAATGTTGTTAATTGATAACTAAACTTTCTATTTGCTAATCAACAAGTGAAACTGGATAGGTTGAAAAAATAATTCATTGGTTTGCTATAGCTGCCAAAAGAAAAAAAAACAAAAAACTAAATCTGACTAAATCTGTTTTTCCTGTCAAAATGAAAATCGCAAAGATAATTCCACTACATAAAAAATGAGATAGACATTTACTATGTGACTATAGAGCCATTTCAATAGTTCCCCATTATTCAAAAATATTACAAAAAATATTCTGAATATATTAGATGGGTTATTTAATAAATGTAGTTTATTAAGTGTCATCAGGATGGATTCAGGACAATAGTTTTGCCAATTTAGCAGCAATGAAATTAGTAGAGGAGGAAATCTTGGCAGTTAATATAAAAGAGGAAACAGTAGGAGTCTTTACAAAATGAAATTGATTCAACATGTCATGGGTTATTGATTTAAAAATATCATGCATATAAGAGGAATATCAAACTCTTGATTAAAGAGCTATTTAAATGATATATGTCAATACATAACACTCAAACAGAACTTCAAAAAGTAACATGTGGGGTTCCACAGAGATCGCTATTGTGCATGGTACACTGATCAGTACTTTGTGTGTAGGTATAGTAATAAACTTTACAGCAGAAATACATGCACTGTGTAGCACTGGAGCACACACTGTTGGATACAACAAGAGGACATGGTGCACAAATACCTATAATATGTTAAACTGGGACATTGCGTTTATGTGGCATGCACTGTAACCATTCAGTTACCAACATTTTAGTGGCACTGGAAGTTCCAAACTTCCAGCCAAGTAACACTTCTGGCTTTGACCCCATGATTTTAAGGTGCTAATATTTCTTCCATACTAATAATTCTTTTTTGTCCCAAAAAGCATGATTTAATTTGCAACTTACCTTCATATATCCTTTGACAAATTAATAGATTGGTCATTTATAATGATCTCAGTGTCAGCGACATCCCCCCCCCCCCCATATAACTAAATAAAAGATCATCTTTTAACAACAATGAGAAGCTCCACATTCTCTGCACATTGCATTTCACTTCCTCCTCTGCAGGGACAAAACGTCAAACTAAAAACTTGAGGTGTGTTTTAAATCACTGGAGGATAGTGACATGATTGTTCACAGCACACGCACACACACACACACACACACACACACACTTATGCGCACACACATACAAAGGCAGCACTTCCCTTTTCTTTTTTCCCCTCCCTTGTACATAATCCGCAGAACAATCACACAGAAGCCACACATCACAGTGACACAGATGCACCTCCTCTCTACCTCTCAGTATCGATCTCCTATCCAATCTAAATGACCCTGTTAACCATTCCCTTAGCCCACCCCACCTCTCCTCTTTACTTTACTACCCCCTCACCGCTTTGAGCCCTACTTAGCGGCAGCGCACCCACCCGCCTGCCCGCCACCTTACTCCTCTTACTTTAAAATGGCCCGGTGTGAAATAACTCACATCACTACAAGAGGGATGAGGTCATTAGAACATGGGACGCCCTCTTGAAACAGCAAGCATGATTGAAAAATCAATTTTGATGCCTGTTTTTTTTTTTCTTCTCCTCCTCTCCTCTCTGCTCTTCTCTCATGTCGTCAGTGTTTGCTTTTCTCTTAGTAAGGCTCTCAATAGCACATCTCTACCATGGAAACACCAAATCAAAAGACATAAAACCATAATAGAGCAACACTCCTTGTACTTCAAATAGCCTTTATCTCAAGTTGCTTCTCTGCCGTTTTATGTTTCCTTCTTTGATTTCTGGTTCTGAATATGCTGGAAAAAATAAATTCCGCCAAAGCAGAAGTTGAGGGTGGGCTGCGGAGTACAAACTAGGTTGTCACACTCAAATGATGTTGTGTTAATATGTTATCATATACGTAACATAGCCCCCTCTTCTCAGTAATATTTCAATCTAGCTCATTACTCCGAGCCTCTTGATAGGACTGCGGTCTTTTGGGAGTGCTGCAGCGTCTTTGAGTGATTTTGGAGTTTTTTTGATCTTTTTAGCAGATCGCTCCAGGTTAGCTCTTCCGCTCACCTCACATCTCCCATCCATTAAACCGGAGTCATTGTGAAGCATGTTCTTATTAAACGGCTCCTGTGTTCTTTTGGTTGAATATTTTCACGTTAGAAACCCAAGGACAGGGCCTGCCCACGGCGAGAGAGAAGGAGAGAGAGAGATAGAGGAAAAGAGACAGTCAGTGTTTTTTTTTTTCTTCCTTTTTTTCTTTACCAGCCGTCAACCTTGTTGGGTTCAGTGTAACTTTCATTAGAGAAGGAGATTTAGTGCACTTGAAAAGACAGATGAAAGCGTTAGAGGCTAATTATCAGGAAATTGAAAAAAGATAGATGTACTGCAGCGACTACAATTAGTGAAGCACAGAATATCAAAGACTTATCAAGAGCAAGTGAAAAGGCTGCCTTGAAGAGCGAGCACAATTAAGGCATCTGCAGCCCATGTGAAATGAGAGAGAAGAGAAGGAATAAAAATATGCCAGCTTGAATAGAAGTCCTCTTTTCAACATTTCATGGATAGAGGGGGAAGCTTTAGCAAGCCAGCAGATGACATTAAATCACACTGTTTGATGAGCTTCACTCGCTGTAGCAGAGTTCTAGAGCTTCTCTTCCTCCCTTCCCCGTGCTTCTTTACATTCAGGGTGCTTTTACACGCTGACCTCCCACCCGCAGACACACACACACACACACACACACACATGCTCACACACTCTTCCTCTGGATGGAGGGGATGGGCATGATGTCTCGCCTCTGCTCTGACGGGACTCTCCTCCATGCTTCATTGCCTCACAAATTTGCACTGATCGACAGTCGCAGGTCACACATGCTCACAAATAGGTCATTTAGGGGCTCTGTGTGTGTGGGTGAATGTGTGTCCGCCCACTCTGCTCTAAACATTTTGTCATTGGCCAGCAGGACTGTCATCCAAAATATTCAAATAAATTACTGTATTAAATTTGAATCACACTGAAAACAATAATATGCTCACAAATGGGTCATTTGGGACCTTTGTGTCTGTTTTTGTATTTGTATATCTTTTAGTAAAATTTGAATAAAACTCCCTTGTGAAACAATGACATCTTAATTAGAGCTCTTCAGTTAATCAACAGAAATATTATTTTAATAAGTGATTAATTGTTTCAATCATTTTTTTTGAGCAAACATGATGACAAAAAAGAAATCACAAACATTTTTTTTGTTTGTTGTGAGTTTGGGGTTTGGGCTGTTGTTGACCAAAAACAAGATACCTGAAAAGATCGCTGAGAAGGGCATTAATTCACAATTTGTGGCATTTTATAGACTATTTATTAATTTGCAGTTGCAGCTACGACTTCGATAAATTTCTACTGATTGACAGTTTCAGTTTCACATATGTTAACATACAGTATGATATACCCCTACTGCAAGAGAATGTGTGTTTATGTACATGTGTGCGTTCACGCTTTGAGTCATTCAGAGTTATAATTTTAATGTTGTGGCCCCATATACAAAGGGATCCTTATTAAATTTCCTACTTGTGCATATTGCACTTCTTTAAAACAACAGCATACAATAAACCTTAAACCTAAATAAACGGGCTGTGTGTGTGTGGGTGGATGTGTGTCTGTCCACTCTGCATTAAACAGTTGTACACAATTTTGGCTGTGAGTTATTTGATCATTAAATATTATCCAACATTATAAAACTATGCAGTGTGATTTGATCAAAAAGGTGATAGAATAAAGAAAGGCAATATTATTTCAGTAATGACCGACATCAGGGCCATCTCACTTTGCAGCCTGGCCATGGTTGTGACTCCTCAATATGTGGGAGATGCTTCGGGGTCTGTGCTCTTTCCAGACAGGCTTTTACATAAACTGCATGGCAGAGGCCTCGCCAAATCTACCATCTGTTGGATCTCTCTCTCTATCTTTCTCTCCCTTCCTCCAATCTTTTTTCCCTCTCTTCTCACTCTGTCAGTTTTTTTCTCCTTTATTACAAATACAGATCAAAAAACACATTCATTCTCAGACTGTTTACACAACAAGAGCTTTTTGCTGCTTAGAATACAGAGCTTGGTTAAGGCAAGTCATCAGGTTTTTTTTTTTTATTTGTTTGCTTCTTTGCAGAGCATTTGTTACCAGAGATCTTTAGGGATACCGCAGTCTTTAGTCAGAGGACCTGCTTTTTTGCCATTAGTAGAATGATATAAAACATGACAAAACAGCGTCTCTCTGAAGCCGGGTATTAGACGGGTCTATTCTCTCCGGGACTGATATGTAGGGCAAGAGAGGAACAGCAGGAGGAGGAGACAGAAAAAAGCAAGGGCTTCTGCTGAAAGCTAGGGGGCGCACTAGCACATGCACACCGCATTCTGGCCATGCACTGGCTCAAACACACACAAGTGAGGTCCTTATAGAAATGGATATCCTTTAGAGCAGTATTGCCAAAGCAAAGCAGAAAACAAAATGTATTGTGTTATGATTCTTCCCAAGCAAATGGCAAAACCGCTATAAAACCACAGAATTCTGCAGATCATTGAGCGCTTATCAAAAGCGCATGAGCGAGAGCACGCACACTGTCTCGCATCCACACTCGCACATACTGAGAAATGAGATGAGATATTGTGAGGTGGTGGTGTCTCTTTGACTGTTGTGCCTGAGGCTCTAGCACATGGGATGAGGGGTAAAACAAATGCTAATGTCTCTCAGCCAACTAGCACACATGTCTAGAAGGGGGAGAGGGAGAGAAAGAGAGGGAGATTGGCATCTGTCTATTAGTATTGAAATCTACAGTACAGTGCAGTGTTGTTTTACACATTCTTTGTTTTATTTGCCCTACAAACTCCAAACCTGAGGTGCCAGGAAATTAATTACTCTCTTTGGGAAATTTCTCTTTTAGCTGGTTTTAGGTTAAACCATCCTATCAATTGCAAAACACGAAAGATATTTGTGTGAAATATTGGCACATACCCGCCAACTGAAAACTGGAAAATTCAATTGACTTTAAGTGCTAAATGATGAGACACATGAAAAAATCTCTTCTTGCAGCTGCCATTGTTTTTCACTGTGAAAGAGTCAGATGAACAACAGCAATCAGTAAATATCAGTGAGTGACAGTAGAATCCTTTGGCTGAAAAAAAGAGATTAGGATTTATTTTTGAGGGTTAGCATCTGCAGATTCCTTTGCATGCATGCACTCATGCACACGTTAATGTCTTATGCATGTGTGTGTGTGTGTGTGTAGACTACCCCACAGCCGCTATCTGCTGTCTCCTCGTTCATTCCCACCACCTGATCTCCATCTGAATTGACAGCTGTAAGGCTGACTCTTTTCATCTGTGCCACAGTTGAAAGCAGCGCATAACAGCGTGCACAGAGCACAGCAATGCAGCACGCTGATGGCCTCTGTGTATTTGTGCATGTGTGTCATTCACTCACTGCAGACAGTGTTACAACTCACCCTGTATTTTTAACTCAGCTCTACCAGAACTGTAATCTTGCCCATTGAACCTTCAAATTGTTGGATGTTACCGCAAAGGGAAGTGTAGAAGAAAAACATTACCTACTGCTTATCGTCACCTCTCCTACCTCTGTCAAACCTGTGTTTGCTTCTCTGGCAGCCTTTTATTCTACCTGCTTTCTCCTGATTATTTTTTTTCCTCTTTTTTTTCTGAATGGGTGCACCCTCCCATACAATTCAACGCTTTACTGGAATTGGGGGTGCAATTTTGCCAAAGCAAAATGTCACTTTTCCCACACTGACAGCCATGTTTATACACTGAACAACATATAACATATAACATATATACATATAACAACACAGAAGCAAAATTCAAATGCCAGTGGGGGGAAATTAACAATTTGGCATGTGTGTGTGTGTGTGTGTGTGTGTATTCTGTTTTCTGCATTCTGTATTTATGTAACATTACATCTCTGTTTTCTTCATGTCCCCTCTCTCATGCTTCACTCCCTGCTGCCTCTCTCTCCCTGTGTTTTGTTTTCCCTCTCTCTCCTTGTGTCTCTCACTCTTTTCTCTGGTTACAGGATTATAGGGCTGAGGGTCAGAGTCGGTGTGCGCTAGACTATGAGGCAGAGATTAGCCTCCAAAGTTCCTGCCCAGCACAGTTCATAAAAGGAGGAGGTTGAGGTGGTGTGTGGGGCAGAGGTAGGGGATGGGGAGGATTAGTGTGAGACAGACTGAGCTGCAACTCTGTAAGCAGACCCCTCTGCCTACGCCACCCCATCAACGAAAAATGGTACAGTCCTGTGTGTGTGTTTGTATGTGTGTGTGTGTATGTGTGTGTGAGTTTGTAGCTCTGCCCTGTCAGGCATTTGGTAGGGTCCAGCCCAGGAGGAATGCTAACTCACAGAGCTAGTGCCTGTCATGGCTTCTCTGCTCTCAACCTGCAAACACACACACACACATTTTGCTTGTCCCAGCTCCTCCACACCAGGCTGGTAATTAAACTCCTACTGATTTATTGAGTGACACCAACAAATCCCAACCCAGCTTTTTTATGACAACCATACCTCCTCAGGAAACAGTTGCCATCTTTTTTTCTCTCTTTATATATATATATATATATATATATATATATTTTAATGCTTTCTTTGTATGAGGCTTGGGGGCGGGGAAATACTTGAACTGTTTTTCTTATAAACATTAAAAATACAAGAGCAAGAGTTCATGCACAAATGAAAAGAACATATAGAAACTTAGCAGTGTTTGCCTCAGCCTCAAGTCACAAGATTGAAATGTCATAAATGAAGGCCATTGTGAAGCACCCTGCACCCCCAGTATGTACTGTAAAAACTATAATTAGCCATTCCCTATGACAGGAAGCCTTGTGGTTGTCAGGCTGACCACTCATGATGACACTTTGTAATTACACAAGGCTGAATGATTGACAGTCGACCCAAAGCACCCTCCATCACCACAACACTCAGAAAGCCAATGAGTGTCAGACTCCTTGCCTTCGAAATCAGATTCCTTCTCCCCAACATGAGCCCTTCGTATCGCCAGACCACAACCTAGTCTCTTGTTTGTCGACAAGCACTATCATTTACCCGTCCTCAGTCAGGCAGCATTAGCAACAGCAGCGGGAGACGAGGGACTGTCAGTGTATCTCGTTCCTCTGTAGGGGCTCTGGGATGATGCCTGGGTGGGTGCACGGGTGGGATAAGATCCTCAGATCCTTGGCAGCTGCCAATCATGCAACTCTTTGAAGTGCGATCAATATCATCAGGCTCCTCGTCAACCTGATCCACCTTAGAAGAAAGCATGTCTGGGATTATTTGGTGAGAGGAGAAGAAGGCCTACATGAAGAAATGTGAACTAAATGTCGAAATGTATCAGTCACTCACACACCTACCTCTATGCTATCTTTTATTTGATGCTTGCTTGTCAGCATGAAAGGAAAACAAAAAATGGGTTTTTAAAAGTTGCATTGCAGGAGTGGCTGGCGATTATGTAGGTGAATGGGTGGGGCGGCAGGCACCCAGACAGGGCGACTAAAGGTGTGTCATGGGGGTGGGGGAAAAGGCGGGGTGGTGGTGGATTTGCGCTGACAGCTCGACACATGGAGGTTTGCCGGTTCTCTCCTGACAGAGAGAACGGCATACTAAATGCCTACCTGAGGTGCTACAGATGGAGGAGTCAAAGACAGAGGATCCTTTACAAGGCATTTTGGAAGGCATCATTAATATTTCATCAAAACTGCGTTTACACACTCAAACAAACAAAAAAGGAAGTGTGTTGCCTTAATCCGCCCTGCAGTCTCTCACTCACTCACACACACATCTGCTCTGTTCTATACTTCTGATCCTCTTTCACTCACTCCTTTTTTTCCATTTTACTGTTTCACCCACAAGCCCTAGCCCAACACTGCGTTTTTGTTCTCTCACTCTTCATCAGTTTTACTGATTGCTCTAGCAAACACATCAAACCATGTTTTGGGTTTTTATCCTTAATGGGTAATTACTGTTTGTTATGTGGTGTTGTCTAATTTACTGTTTTTAAATTCTACAAGGCCAGTGGCCAAAGCGTAAATAGATATTCTATTAAGATTAGCACTAGCATACATATTAGGAAAGTTTTTTTTTTATTACTGTTTTTCCTAAAAGTTACTTTGATCGATGTTTTCATATGAACAAAAGGCCAAATGATGATGTGTAATATGAAAGGTGTCACCCTGATAAAATGATCACTAATCCAGCAGTTCCCCTCAGCTCTACAGACATTGTTTTGGTTTAACAGCCTGTAACTTTAACTTTTTAGTGTCTGTAGTATAATCTACGGGTTATTTCTTATACGATCTGCTACTGTTTTTTTTATTTACTGTGAAAAATACATGTCGGAAACAGTAATTTATTTGATAAATTATCAGCTTTTTGCAGCCAGGAGCTTCATATTTAAGAAGGATCTTGATGAATTTTGTTTCATTTCTACTTTGCACAAGTATATTGTATTAGTGTGTCCAGCAACATCCAGTACTACACTTGAAAAATTCAAAATATGATATTTTACTTTAACTTTACATTTTAGAGGTTTACTCCAGCTACACACTGGGAGTGGACCTCTAAAAGGATAGAACTTCCCAGTACAAGTTCAATGTGTCTGAGTCATAGGAGCATTTAAGAGCACCTCTTAAATGAGCATACTGTATGTTTTGGAGCGTTTATTGTATCATAGTTAAACCTAAGATGCCATTTGATGATAACGTAATGTAAAACTTCCATTTCCATACGATGCAGAATGGCATTACATAAATATGTTCAAAGTGTAGTTTTATAATTTATGGATGATTAAATTTCCAAAATATCAGAAGAAATTATGATATGATATACTGCAGCATCAGCACAAATCAGATGCTAATTCCAAAAGCCTTTAGACCCTACTACTACATTAACTGCAAAACATAAAGAAGGTCTTCCTCTAAGATCAAAGTGCACTTCACTCACACATTGTGTGGTATTCTTGGATTGTTTGCCAATCAAAGGTATTTATGGAAGCTGTCAGTAACAACTAGAAATCAGGAGAGCAGCAGGGTGGCGCTGCTTTTGCACGTTAACTAAAGGCATGGACTGTTTAGATTAGAGATTTTCAGAAAGCTGTATCTGTATTGCATGTTCAGTGACAGTAAAATCTAGTCTAAATATTACAGCGTTATGAGAAACAATCACTTCAATCCACTTAATCCAAACACAAAATGGTCTGACCTGACTTTATTTGCACAGAACAGTACCAGAGGTCCCCAACGTAGATAGTAATGCAGAAATCTTTATATACAATGTACAGGAAGTTAAAGGCACATATGTGAAGATTAATGCCAGCACACACTCTGCGTCTCTCTCTCTCACACACATGGCACGGTGGTAGATCAACATGTGACGGTGAGAGATAGCAGCAGCTTGCCGTCTTTGCCGGGAGCAGCCATTAAATAAACATGTCAAGTTGTGTGCGCTTTAATGATGATCAGCCGAGCCCGGTTTCCCTGTGAAGCACCAGCCAAAAAGGATCGACACAGTGCAACTCCCCAGACCTCCTTTCTCTCCGTCTCTCTCTTTCTGTTTCTGCTTCTCATCGACACTTCCCTCACGTTGACAGAGATGGAAAGAAAGAAAGAACAAGAGGCAGGCCCTTTTGAATCAGGTTCAGGAGTTGGGGGGAGTTGGGGGGTTGTTTGTATGATGATTTTTCATTTGAAAAGAAAGAAAAACATCAGTCAAGTGCAGGCTTTTGTGATGGTTTTAACACAGCTCTATCCCCGGTAGTGTGTGTGTTAGTTAGTTCTGAGTGCTATGTGTTTGACATGAGAATGAATAACGGGCCGGCTGGTAAATGCTCTGTTTGTGTGTTTACAGTGTTGCACACCCTTAGGTGAGGTGCTCTCTCTCTCTCTCTCTCTTTCTTACTTCCTCGGCTTTGAAGAGCAGGGGCTCGGCGTCGGATTAAAGTTTGTTTGTTTTACGTTTAGCGAGCGAGAGCTGCCATTTCTCTCCTCCTTTCTCCTCATCTTCTCCCACTTGCCTTACGAACACTCACTCTCGCACACGCATACACAGTCAATCTCGCAAACACACCCTCACACATACACACACACATATACACCTCAGATCAGAAGTAGTGTGGAGTGCTGAGGCTGCATATGTAAATGCTGAGAGATTGTCAAGTGTCTGGGTGTGCATACATCAGGGTAATCAAGCCAGCGCTGATGGGGAGAGCTCGCTCCAGGAGCAGATCCGCAGTACTGGCAGTCACACAGCCGTCACTGAACTGCTGCCAATAATGGGTTTGAGAGGTGCTGGAGGATGGGGTAGAGAGCATGTGTGTGTATATGTGTGGGTGTATGTGTGTTTACTCGCACACAAACATGCCCATCTGCAAGTTCCCATCTATTTTGCATGGCATGTGTGCATGCATGTATTTTAATGTGACACCTCTATGATAGAAAAGCTGATTGAGAGTATGAAGGTGAAGCCAATCTGCCCGCAGAGGCGTTGGAGTTGCAGTCAGAGTGCTGCTGAGTTACAACCTGATAGAAAAATGCCCATAGATAAACTGGACTAACTTCACCTCCCTCTGCGAATCTACTGTGCTCAATGCAATAATAACCTTTTACCACCCTTTTCAACCTCCTCCTATGATACTGCACTGTTTTGCATCTTTGTCACAACAGTCATAGCCTGAGGATGAAACAATGAAAAAGTATCTGACTTTTCAGCACAGTTCGTCTTGTACTTAACATGTATATCACTTTCCATCCTCTATTCTCGTCTGTCAAGTCAAGTTTATTGTGTAGCCCAATATTAAATAACACCTGGTGTCTGATCATTAAATTATTAAAGCACTTTAGTACTTCTTTATGTATTTATTACTGCTTTTTTGCTGATACATCAAAGACTGTACCCTTTAAGAAACACTTAAGTTGTACACTCACTGATTACAATAAAGATAGGTTAATGATGCTAGTGGTTGTTTTCAATATACAGTGATGCTGTCAGAGGTTTCTTTTAAAAAACTCAAACCTCCACATCCACAAGTTGCATACGGTATTCTTTATTTATAGTGTAAAACAGATTAGTAGTAACAATTAGTAGTCCTTTTTAGAGGTGTTCCCTTAAGACCAAAGTCTAACATCATGTTAGCATCAGTGACTGGATAAAGCTGTCCCATGCTCAAAGTAGCTGTGGACTTGCGTGCATTCTCCAGTTCCTGCACGGTACAACTGATGGTAATGAGCCAGGTTAAAACACAGAACGAGTAATTAAGACTTACTGTAAGTTTGGAGTTTCTAGCTCCAGCTAACACATATCAAGCTCTTCACAGACAACAGGGCCACACTGGTAAGATTTAGTAAGATTCATAAAGAAGATTTATATTTGTCCATGATACCCGACTCAAACTCATACCAAAGACCTTATTACTGCACTATCTTGTTCTTTGCCTGCTATAGTATTCACATTTAGTCTTACAATGCAGTTCTACTCAGCAGTACCCTTTATCTCATCCTAGTTTACTCTTCTATTGTGTCCTACACAAGTCTATTCCCTTGCCTGGCAAGAGCACTGGCCCATCTGATCAACTAAACAGATCCCCCAGCAGGCCTTGCTCTTCCCCTGTGGAGAACCCAGGATTGGGAGAAATGTTAACATTGCATTACAGTATGCCGCCATGTATACAATGTCCTCAATGAATGACACAGCTTTATCTGTCTCTCCTGGGATCTCAGCTGTTATCCTTTCTCTCTCCCTCTCTATTTCTATGATATTCTCACTGTCCTTTCCTCTCACCTCCCCCTCCCTTTCTCTGCACACATGTGCGATAGACAGAATATCAGGATTACAGTATGAGCTGACATGGTGACATGGTGTTAATCGTCAGAGTCGTGTTTGTTTCCGCCCAGAAACTGTCACCCTCTAATAACGAGCCCCCAAAACCCAACACAATTGGCACTGGAATGGCAGGAATGGCACAATAGGCACAAAAACCCGGCAATCTTGTCAACATATACAAATGGAAGGCATGGAAGGAAGCTACACACGTCCCCTTTTCTCTTGTTGTCATAGAGCACACATGCATACCCTCCACATCTTCTTCCTGAGTGGTGTCAGCAGAGGCCTGCAATTAATTTGTGTAATTGCCTCCCCCATACACACACACACACACATCCATCCCAACACCACCTACCCCTCCATCCCTCCTTTCAGCCTCCCATGAGTTTGGGCCTCTTGTTTTTAACCCCACTACAACAAGTCACAGACACTTACATACCCAAACCCCAACAGCTTTCTCTCAGAAATGAGATGGGTTGCCAGGATGTAACACATAAAAACAGACACAGTTTTATTGTAGAATATTGGTTGAAGTTTTATAAAAGTCATTCAAGGGGTTTGAAAGCACTGAAAGGCTTACGATACACTGAATCATGAAAGAAGTTCTGTAGGCTCAGGTCGACAAACAATGACCATCATGATCAAATGTTTTTCCAGTCACATTTTTATTTTGTCATGTTGTTGATATACAATATACAATACACATTTTCCTAAGAAAAATAAAAAATATTATATATCAATTTATATCAACAACAACACCTATATTTGAAAGCTGTTTAAGGGGCCTGCTCCACTTCCTGGTTCTCTCTGTAGACTTGCAATTCAATATTATAATAAGTATGAGTAAAGTACGAAGTGTATGCACAAAAACAACTTAAAGTAAAGTAACAACATTGGCTTTTGGTTTGAAAAAGGAAACAAACAGCTGTGTCCTATTTCTGTGCTGTGTTTTGATGCCCTCTCATCCAGCCAGACCTGCCTACTATACAGACTTCGTCACTCATTATGCAGCATCATCAATTGTGCAGTTTTCTCTTGCTGAAACATAATTATGGGTGTGATAACAACTGATAATGGCCATTTAATGGGGTGATAACATTTTGAAACTGCTTAGCGTGTTTGAACCTGCTGTGTCCCCTTAACTCACCAACTCGCCATTGCATTTAATCCACACATAGGGCTTATGGGAAATTGTATTTGTTGAAGACAGGCAAAACCCCAATACTGAATCTGATTTTGAATGAGGTTTTTGTATTTCTATAACAGCTCCAGGTTTCAGTTCCACTTGGGCTGACTGTAACTTGAAAAGTGTTGTTTTTAATTCATATGTGTTAAATATTTTAGAGCTTGCTGATTTATTGTAAAACAAAAACAAAAGAAATATGTAATTTTATAATTTTCTGGACAGAAAAGTCATAAACATGCGTTAACATCTCAAGAACAATAAATATATTATTATTTATATTAATCATCATTTATCATGTAACACTGACTACAAACTGTTTCATATTAAATGTTTAATTAAAGGCCAGTAACCTGTAAATATATCTGTCTAACATCGGTGTTGTGTGTGTTTGTGTTTGTGCTTTAGTAGCAGCGCTCCTGTGCTGCCATAGGGAAAGTATGTGTAGAGCGGCAGCTGCAAAAAAGGGCCTCCCAAACCCGGGCTGACGCGAAGTGACAGCTCTGTATATCTCTCACTGGCACTGACAGCTGACAGATGGATAGCACTCATACACCGCAGGAAAAAAAGACAGAGAGAAAGCGGGGGAGGGTGAGGAGGGGAGGGATGGAGAGAGAGAGAGAAAGAAAGAGAGAAAGCCCCCAGGATGATTCGCTAGCATTGCTCTCTGTTCAGAGGGCTGGCGTTTGATTGAGTGCTACAGAGAATAATAAACCCTCCACTACCCTGTGCAGTGCCAAGCTTTCTCTCTCTCCTTATCTCTCGCTTTCCCCTCCCTTTCTCTCTAACCCCTCTCCTCCCTTAATTCTCCCTTTCTCTCCCTGACCCTTTTATTGTCGCCCCTCCTTTGGCACTTTGCTCTTGCTCCTTTATGCTATGCCTCCTATTCCCCAGGCCCGTCTTCAACACCTCATGGTGTATTTTTATTTTTTTCTCTCTCTCTGCTCTCCCTTTCACTCATCTCCTATCGTCTTCTATCTGCCATCCCGGTGTATTTGTCTCTCTCTATCTGAGGTGTGAGAGACAGGGGTAAGAGGTCCCTGTCAAACAAACCAACAGTACTCACTCACAGCTATTCCCCTGTGTATCTGACTGTGTATCTGGATCCCTACAGCCTTCTCTGTTTCCACAACTACAGATACAGCAAGTGTAGATGCACATGCACGCGGCAGCTTTCACCACAGCGGGGGGAACATGTGATGTACAATACTAGCAAAAGCACTATATCAAAGGCAAGTAAACGTTCATTATGCTTGGACAAGGATGAATAAACCATTATGCAATTTAATGGCCTAATTTGCAATGTAGCAACATCATTTCATTGTTAACTGTTTACATAATACCTTGAAACAATAGTTTAATACTACTATTTCAAGGTACACTAATACTCATAGTAGTGATGGTATGTCAAAACATCTTCAGTAATCTTACTTGCTTCCTGAAAACAGGCTGTGTAATGCTTATCTTGTGATCAAAAGCACACCAATATATCTGGGTTAGTCACATACAGCATGTAAAAGGATGGCCTGTCAACTTTTTGCATGCAGCCATGATCACATTCTGGTTCTTAAATACTAAAAATGAATTCATATGAAGTCTTTGATATTTACAGTCTATATTTGATGTTTGTAATGCTCACTGTGATACAGTATGCACTGTAGATCTTGTGCATAAAATTAGATCCAATAGAGTTAGTCAAGAGAGTCCATTTTTTCCATTTTGCTCTCTGAAATATGAATCAACAACAAAGCATAAGCAAAGAAGCTGATTGTACACTGTTATGAAAACAATGTTCTGATAAATCTGGTCTTGCATTGATAAAGCATGGATACTAGTAGCCATTAAGACCAAATGTCCACTAAAGCTCTGTAGTGAGGCTTGAAACGTATCTCCCACTTAAAAACTTTGTCCAGATGAACAGAATCAACTTTCTAGGCTCTGTAATGGTCATCTACGTTATGTTGCACAGTATAGTCTATGCAAAACTCCATAAAGAAAATAAATAATTAGTGCTTTCAATTCAATTCGACACTTCTACATATAAAAATTTAAATAAAGGCAACAACTTAACAAGACTTTATGGTTATGATGAGTACGAAGTTGTACTATGTTGTACTAACTAAGTACAACTATGGTGTAGATGTGCTTTGTGGTATGCTAGTGTTTACAGTACTGTGTTGAGTTTTACATAGGCTGTAGTTTTTACTATGCACTGTTGAGAAATAACAACACATTAACAAAAGATCAACCATGAAGCAGATTATCTAAAAGAACATGATGAAAAAACAAAATGTTTGAACTCCAAAAAACGTTAAAGTTCACTTATCTCACTAAGAATGAAGAAATGAGGTGGTGGAAATTAATTTCATTCCAAAGCTCCAGTGTGTACTGTTACGTACTGTACTATGAACTGTTATGTATCAAACTTATTCTACTTTTGATGGCACACAACACAAAATGTCCAGCTAGTTGCATTCTTGCCCTGTCCTCCCTTCTCTGCTGCTTTCATTTGGGAGTGTGAAGGAGAGGATTAGCAATGTCTGTTGGAAGGAAGGAGGGGTGTAGGGAGAGAGAGATACAAGGGTAGAGGGTCACATTGAAGAATTAAAGGTATGTATTTGTTGTTTTTTGTTGTTTTTTTTTATGTCCACTGCATGGCAGAGACAAAATAAAATGGACACTTCTGTGTCATGGTGCTCAGGCCCTTCTGGATGTCGCTATTCAGCCTTTTTCTCTTTGCACACACACGTATGTTCAGTTCCGCTCTATTTTCCATCTCCTCCGTGAGGGTTAATCTGTGGATGTGTTCCAGTGCCCTCCTTCTCTCTTTCTCTGTCTCTTTCCCCCCTCCTCAGCTTCCTATTCTTTCCCCTCTCATCCCTCCATCCCCTGGGTCTCTAGATGGCCTGTTTCCCTGCATCCCAACATAGAGGGGAGAAGCTAAGAGACTGCCTGGCTGCTCAGCCGGCCGAATGCCATGGAACTGAAAGATGTTTACTAAATAGCCCCCATTTCCCTTTGCTTGGCATTTAGTAGTCAAGACTCTGCTTGCCTGTTACAGCAAAATATGAAGGGAAAATGAGTCAAAGCTTGCTGTGGTGAAACACTGCATGGATTGTGCGCTCTACCTGGGCTTTGTGTTCACAGTTTTCAAACATTTTAATAAGTCATTTTAATTAGCACTGTGTCTTGAAATATGTCTTCTAACCTTTATTTATCTAGAGAAACACCGGAGCATCATTTTCACTTCCTGCAACACCTAGCTTCACATTCATCATGGCAGACACTCACACTGGATGCTTCTCCAACAAAAAAACAGTGCCTCCTAGTTGCTGAGGGAGAAGAGTGTTACACTGTGCACTCACTTTCTAGAAGAATTTTCATTGTCTGGATTCCTGGAACAAGTGAACTTGGTGAATGTGATATTAATGGCTTGTTAAAATGTACATTTTTGCAGTGGAGGTACTCACATATGCAGCTAGACAAGCTCACAATCTCTCTCTACCTTTACCTCTCTCTCTCTCACACACACACACACACGGCCTTAGACTGCCCCATCTTCCTAGCTGAGAGAGGGACAAACCAGGCTCATCATAAATCAAGGTGATAAATCCTGATCATAAGTCACTCAGGCTTGTGTCAGAGCCAGCAGGCGCAGACATGCCCTCAGATGACAGGGACACCGGTGACACCCATCACCTTCACATGTCACCCAGCTGAGACACATGACACACACATACATGCCTCTCTGTCCTCTGTCACTTGCTCTCCTGTCCTTTTAACATCTTGCCAAGGACACAGATTCAAACACACACACACACACACACACACACAAATATGAGTACCTACCGCACACATTCTATTCAAGATAGAGCAATCTGTTACCTGACCACTGCTAGACAGAAAAGACTGCCTGCACTCCTTTCCATGAGAATTTCTGCTGCCGCCGTGAGACAGAAATGGCCTCAGCTATTAGCCTGGCCCGACCTTTGTTAACAGAAAGCCGTTGATTCCTCGCAATGAGCTGTTCACCAAATTAAAACCCAGAACCCCAGTTTGATTAAACAAATTCATCCATTAAAATATCACTTCATCGTTTACAGAGGGAAGCAGCAAGTGGCTCATTTCTCAGTTCTGTTCTGCCAGGCTTTGTGGGAAGACGTGGAGTTAAATCACACTCTGAGAGGCGAGTGTTTGACAGACCTGGTCCTTGTGCAGCTTGTCACGCACATTTGATATTTTGATAGCTTCCCGTCTCTTCCCATTAGCCCCTGGGGTCCCGAAACCATTTTAGATGTTTATCGGCATAGCGCTGGGGGTTAATTTCGTGTCTCGTCAGAAGCGCTGGCTCAGAACGGTATCGCACTGTCACCCATCGCGGCCAATCGACGCAATCGGCCAGCTTATCAGGGAGAGTTGTGTTACACTGACTGACACATGACAATGACCCTGGTGACTCTCTGAGGGCTGATAATATCTGGGTTTTCTTTTCTCTACCTTCACTTCTCCTCTCCTTACGTTTCCTCTCTCCCTCCCCTCGTCTTCCTCTCTGACTGCAGGCAATAGAGAAATTGGGACTTTGTCTCTGGGGAAGTGAAATGTGTAGGAGGGAGAGTGTATGGTGCCTTTGTAAGAGTGTATTACTCACGCACATGCACAGATAACACACACAAAGCAAACCCCTGTAAGTTCAGTGCGTATACAAACACATACAGTAGCTCTAGCTGAGCAGAGGGTGTGTGAATGTGTGTGTGTGCATGTGTGATAATATGCATGCCTATCTCTGCCCATCCATTTTTATCAGCGACAAAAAAGGTATTGGTTTCACTGTTTGGTGTGGAACAGCATGGAGCCACAGGGCATGCATGCTCAATAATCTGCTAACACTGAGGGAAAAAAAAACCTCACACACACAGAGACACAATCATCCGCAGTATACACTAACTATGCACGCTTAATATGTGTGAGCATCCTGAGATCGCACAGTAAAGTTGTATGTGCACACACAAAAACACACATATTCAAAACACACACACAAAAGCTGCACTCTGGCTGTCCATCAAAACTCTCCCAGTCATTTCCATTCTCCCCTGTCCTCCCAGAGACATGGCCCAGTTCTTTTTTTTTTCTTTCTTCACCTCTGCTTTAATCCCCTATTTGCTTTCAGCTGCTGTTGGTGAGGTGGTATTTATCTTCACTCATACACACAGAGACTAAATTGATTGATTTCATTTGCAATACATCACAAATAAATGAGACTAGAAGTAATGTTTGTGTCACGGTTTAACTTGAAAAAAGCATGCAACGTCGGTGCATGACGACTATAAAGAAACAAGACCACGGTGGCAACACCTGGCCTCTGTGCTGTGTTTTACATCACCTGCAGCTCAGTCAGATTTAGCTGGGAACTGCTGCTTTGTGACACAAAGGGAGATAGCTTTATAGCACAAAACAGGAAGCGGTTGCTGCTCTTTCAAGGCAGGAAAATTTTAGAAAAAGAAAGAAAGGAAAACATTTATGGCAATCACAGGGGGTTGCCAAAATCAAAGGTCAGTTTTCTGAAAATGGAAAATGTTGTGTCTGTTTTGCTCCCAATTAGTGGTTCCCCATGTTGGGGTCAGGAACTTATGTGGATCCCAAGACAAGTCTAAAGGGTCACAAGGTGGTTAAAGGATTAAAAGAGCAATTGAAACTGTTACTCAAAATTAGGTTTGTATGTCTTGCTCATATCAGTCCTACCTGTCAATAATAAACCATTTTCTTTCTAAATAGATTTAAGTTAAGTCATAGATCCAGTATTTATTTATTTTTTGGTCAGCAGTGAAGCTGAGTGTGTTACTCACAGTATCCAAATGATGCGTTTGTGTATATTTGCACAAGTGAAGTTAGCAAAAGGCAAATGTGTATGAGGGGGTGTGTATGTGTGTGTGTAATTCTTTGGGCGCCAGCCATGTCAATCAGCCCCCTGCAGCGCAACTGCCCTTCACACTTCTGTTTATCTGCTGCTGCTGAGGACTGGGAAGACTGATAAGAGTACATCACTCTCTGTCTCCCTCTCTTTTGCTCTGCGCCTGTCTCTCTCACACGCATTATACACAAACACACACAGATTGTTAGCTGCTCCCTTTTTAGCATCAGTGAAGTTCATCGAGGCTATGTTTCAGCACAATTGTAAACCAGCGTCACAATGTTTGAAGCGAGACCTGTTCATTGTTAATATTCACCCCGTGATGTTCACTTTGCTCTCTGTGCATCCCATGTGTATTCGACAAAATCAGACATTTCATCTGTGTAAAATGAGAATGTATGGTGCATGTTTATTCCTCAGATGTTTAAGACGATCACAATGATGTATCTAATGGTCAAGGAGAGACAATTTTCTTGGTTTTTGGATTGCTCATTCAGGCTCCACGTGCGTTTGAGCTGTTTCAGATTGTGCCCCATATTATAATCAAGGATCAGAATCCATTTTCTCTATCAAAGCAATTGCCTCTGGCAGTGTTGATTAGCACAAACCCCAAATTTTTTTCTTCTTCTTCTTCTTTTCTCCACCACCACCTGAAAAATTATCTTTTCATGTTTGATGGCCGGCGACTGCGAGGCTCCACATTTCCCAGGAGACTGGCTATTGTTACCATGGTCGCTGGACATTATTGGCAGCCATTGTGCCACCCATGTACACCTGTCACTCAAAGATACAGAGGCCACTCAGAGTACACAGACACTATTCTCTATTGGGATGCATGTAAGTGTATGGATGTGCTGAGTGTTGAGGGAATCCATGCATGTATATTGAGTGGGATGAGTTTGCACGCCGTGTGTGTGTGTGTGTGCGTGTGTGTGCAATGGGTAAGTGTGTGTGTGTGTCCTCACTCAGTCAGCCAGCTGAGTCTGCAGTCAGTTTACGTTTGACTGCAGGGCAAAAGCTCGAGCAAGAAATGAATTCTGACTTGCCGAGCGCCTCACATAAATTCCTTTTCTCATATTCCGACACAAAAGACAACATATCTGCATTGCATTAGCCCTGGGACTCCTTTCTCATTCTGATGATGATTTAGGGATGTTGAGATCTCCCCATGAACATCAGAGCCGAGCCAAAGAGAAACAGTACGACACAGATAAAGAGGAAAGACACACTGAGAGATGGTTTTGGGTGTGGGGTGACTGGGTGTGAGGGGGGTTACTAAGAAAGGAAAAGAAAGGATAAAATTATATTTAGGTTTAATTTGCAGCCAGATTTTTTTCCCCACAATTACGTGTTTGCCTACATTTTGAGTTCCGTTAAATGTAATGTGCATAATATCTAGGGCTATGTTATTGGGCAGTTGTGAAGTTAATGATTTTACATTACAGTACCTTAAATGTAATATTCTGCTGTTTGATGATTACACTGTAAGAAAACTTTATCTGTGCTTCTAATGGACTCCAAACCTTGTTGCAATATACAACATGGTCATTAGTTTTAAAGGATATTGTCACTTTAATGTGGCAACTGGATGGTTGCCACATTAAAGTGACAATATTAACATTTTTATAATATCAAAAGTTATTACGGCCGTTAAACACCTTTATAACGTGCTTATGTCACCTTATGTTTACCTCATAAAGTGCTTCTCTTATGACCATATTGCAAGTTTACCTATTGTTTGCTTCTAGCCATATTGTAGATATTGACATGTATTGGCATTGGCATATTATTGTTGCCATTTCATATACTGAAGCCCTGTGTTTTCCATTTTTTTCTCTCACGCACTTCCTCTTCTCTTGTCCTTGAGGTGCTCAGAGTGTGATATGCTTGGTAATGTTTTCTTCTGACTGAGGCAACAGCTCTCGATCACTGTTGGTCCCTGTGATGCCACTGTCTCAGAGACGGAGAGAAGAGGACGCTGTGGAAGAAGAGGAAGGAAGACGTGTGAACAGACTCGATCAATTTTAGTCTTAGGTTCGTTGTTTGAGCACCTGTTGTTTGTAAAGATCTTGTGTATGTGGCAGAAAGTTATTTCAGAGATGGGAAAATACAGTATGTGCCCAGCTTGACACATTCATACAGAAAGAGTCCCTGGTCTTGAGAAGGGCCATTTCTATTTTTGTATGTTTTATTTTGAAGTGCTTCATACTGCTCAGAGTCACTTGTAATCATTTGATGAGGTGAAGAGCAACTTTTTTTTTTATTTTTCAAGTGCATCTGTGAGTAGAGTGGATGTCTTAAGCATGTATGGTACTCATATTGTGTTAACATTTTACTTTTGAAAAGGTGCTGTAGTGCATCACCTCATCACCACACCTCACCATCTCAACTCTCAATGCTGCAGCGTTGTTGTAGTGATGACATGTACACCATCTATTCAGAGTGGGTGGAAGGAAGAATATTAGTTGTTTATTCTTACAAATGCGCAAATGGCACTGCTTGTCAAATGAAAATCAAGTTTTTCAAACTTTCATCACTGCACAGTTGACTAACATGAAATTTGAAATGCATCTATTCCTCTGTTCTTAACTAATCTGCCCTTGTCTCCTTCACTGTCTACAGTTCTATTATCATACTATATTGTGTGACCCAAAGTATGCATTGTATCAGACAATCAAACACCATCTATATCAAAAAGAAAATGCAATTTGCATCTCGTATGTCTAGCTGGAACTTTTGACCTTTTCACATTTGTTCAACAAGTTCCTGATTGGCCTGAAGGGTGACTGCATCAGTGGTGCTTGACTACATGTTTACTGTTGACTTGTTATTGCCCGGGTACTGTGGAGGAGTTGTCATTGAGGATGGTTTTAACCTTCAATGTGCACCCATGGGGTGGAGGCAGTGTAGGGTGGGGGTGGCTCTGCTTGCATGTGTGTGTGTGTGTGTTAGTGTGTGTGCATATAACGGGGTCTCATGGTATGAGAGAGATAAGGGTAACATGCAGGTATGAACCTTTCATTACCCAGTGTCCTGTCACTCATCCATCGTTACTGACTACGTTCATATCAGACCTCTTTCACATTACTCATTCTCTGTTTGACCCACATGACTTCTGTCTCTGACACACACACACACACACAAACATACAGTACATCTGAGTACAGCTGAGTGTTCATGCAGACAAAACCTCTGTGTACTACAATATTTATGTCTCAGTTGTTCTTGTGTCCTCAACTTAGAATAGGGGAAATTGCTTTACAAAATACTTCTTATACATTATTTACTCTTCTTTCCCTTTGTTTGTTCTACTCACCATTTCACTGTAGCACCACTTTTTAAACATGAGCATGGAGAAATCTTTTTTACAGTATGTGTCCTGGAAGATTATCAATTAAGACATCACATCGGATGACGTTTGAATTCATATTACAGTATTTTAAAGGATTCCTACTATAGATACAAGGGTGTTGGGGGAGAGACTATGTTGTACTCATCATTTCATGGGTGACAGAAAGTAGAGAGGTCCCAGTGGGTGCCTCCTTCTGCTCTGAGAAGCCAGGGGAGAGATACTTTAGGGACTGAAAGAATGAGAGAAAGAGATAGAGAAAGAAAGAAAGCGAGAGCTGAAGACACACAGGGGGTGGGGGGGTCTTGCCATCACATGGGACAGATCAAAACACAGCTGGCTGATTTCATTCGTCCCTTGCCTCCCACTCTTCCCGTTCACCCCTTATGTCCCCCTGAACCTCCTCCCTCAATTTTTCTGTCCTTTCTCAGAGAGGCTGTAGATCAGAAGACAATGTTTTCAGCCTGTTGATCTTTCACTGTGTCCATTGAAGGCTTCTGTGGATTTGATGTTTGCTTCCCAAAACACTTAAATACCAAACAATTTGTATTAATGGAAACCTTTATGGTATGTAGTGAAATGAATAAGTTTCTCTATAGCCACAACCTGAAAACACAAGATCTGTTCTAACCTCATGGCTCCATAAACGCTTGGATGGCCAATGAAAGACCTGACTGATAAGTATAATAACTCTGGTTACTCTGACCTTGAAATAAATGTAACATACCTTTGATGTAATAAACAAGCATCTAATGTACTTATCACTGGAACTGCAAACAGTCTGTGTGGACATAGACTACATACAGTTGTCTGACCCCTGATTGGGGAATTCTCAGCCCATGGAACAAAAATGAGTCATCTCAATCCATCCAGAAGTTGTGAAGACATTTTCCTCAAAATCATGCATGATGTTTTGCACTTGAGAAAGAGTCAAGGGATCATCAAATATTATTAGGATTTATCACCTGGTAGCCACAAATGCCTGCACAAAACTTTATGCCAATCCATCCAATAGATTTGGAGAAATGTCACTGAATAAGTAAAAATATCAGAGGATCTTCAAAGTCACTAACACAGTCTTAAAACAAGATTTTTGATTCTTCTTATGATGGCTTAAGTCATTAAGGACATATGGCTGAAACAACAACTGAGAGTTCAGTCTGCTGCAAAAATGGTGTAAAGTTAAGGCTAAAAAAATCCACTAAGATATGTTGCACTTGTCTGTGACAGAAAATAAAATCAAGTTGAGATGTCCAGTGGCTCCTTTAAATGAAATGTTGGCACCCACAGTGCATAAATACATTAGCTGTATCCCTTCAGTTTTCAGAACAAGAATATATTTAAACTTTGCAGTTTGATTTATCAGTGTAAACAGTGTTTTTTTCTCCAGTGTAAGTTCTCTTCTTTATCACAAAGACTTCCTGAAGATATTATATCAAAGACAAGGATGACCTCTTTCTTATGTCAATTGCCTTCTTCTAAACTGTAAATACAGATTAGCAAACTCAAGGCCAAAAACAATGGAGGCATGAAGTCCACATGACCACCAGCCCACGGCTATTTTTCAATCAGCACTGTTACCCCCACCTCCTACACTTCCTGCTCTATGCTCTCCCTTTTTTTCCACGCAGAGGAGGCGGAGGAAGGAGAGAGATCAGACCACACATACAGATCCAGGCCTCCACCCTCCACCCCTAGCCTCCAGTTCCCCCGCCATCTGTGCACATCCCTCTGCCTGCAACTCCACAACAACAAGGCCCTGAACCTCAGCTGAGGAGTCAATCCATCATTGGAAAAAGTGAGAAAGAGACAGAGAAAGGAAGTGAAGGAGAGAGAGGATGGAGGGGGTGGGAAGGAGGGATGTATGAAGAAGGAGAGGTGAGGAAAAGCGAAAGTGAGATGCCATGAAACTTAATCACAGAAAGGGTCGTGTCGGGCAGAGGAGGGGAACAGATTAAATTAGCATAGCATTAGATATGGAAAATGATCTCTGTCAAAATCATCCGCTGCACAATTATAATATGTTAATTACTTATTTCATTAAGGAAGTTTATTATGGCCTCGCAGATGAAATCATGCAGGCCAAAGACACCTGGAGGAAAAGCAGTGATGCCTGAATATCTCTCTCTCTCCCTCTCTCCCGTCACTCTTCAGTCACATCTGCCTCTCTCACCCCCCCCCATCCCCATTCCTTCACTCTTCTCTCTTTGTTCCTCACTACATTGCTCACAGTGTGACACTTTAAAACAATATGTTTAATAATCTCTACAATCTCTATAGGACTGTTATAGTGACGACCACCAGAGAAGAGGTTTGATGCTTACCTGTCTCTCTCCTGTCTCATGTGGTCCATCAGTGAAAGCGTGCATATAAATGGACTATATAAAGAAGTGTAGAGCCAAAGACACACATATGGATGCTGCACAATTCGCACAAGCAGATTTACAAAAGGTCTTTTCTCAGTTTGTAATGCAATATCACATTTCCACAGAGGCTTTTATGTTTTTATGAAGTGTGAAATACTAGAAAATATAAATAAATTGTAAGATATGATAAAAATACAGGTAATAACTAGATGCACCATCAAAAGATGAGCTAAAATGTTGTTTGAAAGACTTAAACACAACTGCTCACAAAATGATGAAAACACATCCAACTGTTTTTTTGTGAAAAATCCAAAGTTTGCACAAAATTTGCTTGACAGGTGGATGCAAACAAGGGGCACAGGGCAGTTTGTATTTGTTCCCACAGCCATGCTGTTTGGCTAGCTGGCTCACTGCCTTTCTGGCTCGTCAACGCAGGTTGGACAGACAGATGACGATGATGACAGTCATCAGGGATGTAGCAGCCTTCCGCCCGTCCATTTGAAAAGAGAGGAGCAGGTGCAGCAAATCGAGAACAAACAGGATGGAGTGAGTAGAGAGAGAAACACAAGTTGGATAAAAGACCCTTTGTTACACCTGGCGTTAATGTGCCCCATGTTTTGTTGATTTAAATCAAGATCAGAAAGACACAGGTATAAATGTGTCATCAATCAAGCACGTTCTGAAACTCATGGTCAAAAATACATTTGGCCAACGCGGATCAACAATTAATGTACAACAAACATCAATAAAATGATATGAGATAACCTTACTTAACCTCCCCTATTTACCAGGTCAAGTTCAAGTTCATAAAGGTATAATGTCTTCACCATCTTATTTGACTGTGTTAGGATGTCAACATTTGCATATTAGTTTAACACTAAATACAAAGGACAACTGAGACTGATGAAAATGTCATTAGATTTGCATTAATCCTTGGGCCAGGAATCTGTGTACAAAATCTATCTAGTCCTCTTTAAGCTCTACTTGGACTGAAGTCAAACCAACGAACAGCCATTGCTAGAGTATGGAGCTATTACAGTAGGTGTTTGAAGTCTGAACTGATTTCATCCAAGTATGAATATGTGCCAACAGAATTTTAAAAAAATTGTACATACATATAACAACTTTAAAAAATTGTATATAATTCTGATTCATTTTGTGGGATAGTTTTACTGAACTGTCAGCACCATAGCATATTAGGGGCGGCATGATAGCTCAGTGTCAGTCGTCTCCCAACCCAAGGGTGAGAGGTTCTATTCTCAGTCCCGGCAAGCTACATGTCCTCATAGTAGCGCTGACACAGGTCTAGCAGCTGCCCAACCAACAACTTCCCCAAGGGGATCAATAAAGTATCTATTATTATTATATGTGTGTTTGTGACACATATAATTAAATTTTTTACAAAGTTGTAGTGAACAAGACTTTGTCAGTTACTGCCGAGATCCCCATCTAAAAGTATTTTTGTATGAATTCATAATACATTTAATCAAAATAATGTCAACTGCAAGGTAGGCCTACAATACATGGATAAGACAATAAAAATAAACCCAGAAGAGGAATTCACTTCTCAGGGTTAAAGCTACAATATGTAACTTAAGCTAGAGTGAGACTTTAAATCAGTCCACTACACTCTGCACAGCCCTACCCCATCCTGCTCTACTGTGCTCTGCCCAGAGCTTTGGGTGGTCATCGTTATGAAATTACAATACATGAGAAAGCTCCAAAACTTACTAATCAAGCAGAAACACATGAAATTCTCTAATTTGTTAGAAGCTTGAGATTCACACACTTTTAGTGCATCTCTGCATTACTGCAGTGCTGTTCAATCACTCTGAGTCACAGAAGCCTTCAGAAACACCTCTCCACATTATGATCCGAAATTTCTGGTAAAAGAAAAAAGAGAGAGACATAACAATCAGAAAAAAGTGATGTACTATATCTTTAAGGATCCGAGTAGATATTTAAACGAGAACTGTGGACTTGCTTTCTCCTGCTTCAGAATAAAACTGAAGGTTGCATGGATGGGAACCAGCATAGCCACTAAGTGAAGCCTTTTTCATTAGGATAACTTTAAATTTGACAGGTTTTGACAACTTTAACTAAGTTTATACAGAAACCATGTGAAAACTCACATACAGTAAGAAAATGATGTGATGCAGTCCTGGTTTCAAATGTAGCAAACTGATTCTTAAAGTAATTTTATAAATGCATAAATATGCATTTCACATGTTCATTTTGTAACAAAAACTGTTACATCCATGATTTAGTGATCTGCTAATAGATTCAAATGCAAGAATCAGAAATGTTATATAAAAAGCTACAGAAAGATCAAAGATAGCTGATAAAAAGCTATAACATCTGATGCACGTACAGTATGCAGCTGGGAACTGGGAAAAACAAATTCAGACGTTTAACATCTCTCTGATGAGCCCAAATTTTCAAAACATCTTTGCTGTTTAACATGTTTAGCATTCCAACTTCAAAAATCCCATAGCTCTTCTCATATTGGCTGCAAGGCTTCAAGCAAAAACTGTATTGATCGCAAAGTGAGAGGACTTGCAGAAGATAAATAAAAGGGAAAAAGAAAGGAGATGAGAGAGGAGAATCAGGAGATATATATGGCAAGAGAAAGAGAGAAAAAGAGAGGCAGATACAGGCCAAATAAACCAGGGGCAATATCTTCAGTATCTGGGGCTCTGTTCTGCAAGGAACACAAGGAGGAGGGAGAGAGGAGAGGAGGAGGAAAAAAAAAGAGGAGAAAAAAAGGAGAAGAGCCAGAACATCTTAGAGAGTGTGTACAAAGAGAATGAAAACACACACACCCGAAGGCTGAGGTCACAGTCAGAATGCTAGAGAGGTGCAGCAGAGCCGCCGGCTACGCAGGAACACCTCGCTCTGCCTTTAATATACCCTGCCCACCGCACAGATCTCAAAACAGATAGTCAAAAGCAAAAATCAACGCCCCCAAACATATACAAACACACACACACCCTCCGCCGTGGACATAAACTCTGCAGCCCCCATGCAGATGTTGTGTAGTCTTGTTAGGTCGAGCTCAGAGGGTGGGAATGGGTAAATTCGACAATGGCAGCCTCTGGGGAATTGCAGAGTAGTCACACACGTACACTAAACACTCTCTCTCTATATATATCATGCTCTCCCTATCTTGATCTCTTATACACACGCAAAGAGGGAAAGGGAGAAGTGAAAGGTAAGCTTTTTTTATGGTTTCATGCATAATTCTGCCTCACAGCACCAAACATTGTGATGAATTTTTACAATTTTTTTTTTGTTTTTTTTTACTTTCTTGTTTTCGGGTGCGTGTTTTGAGGCCACAAGGTGCCACTATGACAAGACAGTTAAGTTGGTTTGGGCAACAGCTTGTTTTCAATCAGGACATTTATGAGGGGTTGAATCATTTATGCGCCCGGCATCCCGGGCGAATGACAGATCCCTTGGAAACACAAATTATCATGTTGACTTGCAACAAACACTGTGTAATTACATCATGGCCTGTCGAGAGGCATTAAGGAATCTTCTCGCTATCGCCAAAGTAATGAGACGCTAATGCAGCTACGTATGACACAGTCATTGGCAGTCAAAGGATTCACCCAAATACACTCCCTCTGAATATTTATAAAATATCACAGTTTTACAGGTTATGATATTAGAGAGTATCTAACATGTCGACTCAATTTCAATAAAGGGTTCAGTAATAGTTCACTATCAGGGACAAATGTCGCTTTGGCCTGCTGTTACTTCTGGCATATCCCTTGTGTATCAGCCCTGCCTCTGATTTCATTTATACATTTCTATTCTTAGATGAGGAATAAAAAGTGCTGTGACTTTAAGTCCCATTTGAAATCCAACAGCTCCTTCCATGTAAAAAAGCCAGAAATGGGACAATCCTTCTGCATGTGTTAGCACTTCACTTGATCCATCAGGCATCTATCTATTCACAGAGGTCTCTTTAGGAACAAACCGCTCAGGGCTGTTTGCCTTCTCAGTGTAAGTGTGAAGAGAAATTGGGAGGGCCGTAGGCCTTAATGGTGTTGCCCCCCTCATCCACTCCCAGCCTCCTATCCTTAAATCTGCAGGGAATAAAGAGTGCTGTTAAACCAAACTGGAAGACAAATGGTTTTGTTCAATGGGAAGCCTCCTCCATAAATCCCCACTTAATGCGGCGGAGGAAGGCTGAAGCAGAAACAGGTGAATTCGCTGCAGTGAGGGAAGCCATTCATTACCTCTGAGTAGATGGAGAGAATAGGAGAAGAAAATGCCAGGTAGATGGACAGATGGATGGACAAGTGGACAGATGAATGAATGAACACAACTGCATCTAGGTTTTTCCTCCCACAGACTGTCAGAACCTAAATTTCAAAGTCTGAGGTTTGAGAATATATTCTCATGTTTTTTGCCTTTTTAATAAATATGAGTCTTGCATCTCTGATTAGATATAAATTGATGTGGATATGGATTTGCTGTTGTACTTACATAAGTAACATAAATACTCATAAACATTACCATCTATAGATTACTGCTGAAAACATATTGAAATTTACACTTTCAAATGTTCAGTACTCATCAACAATCAGAATCATCAGTAAGAGTCCAATTTGATAGAACTCGTACCTATATCAGCATTTAAAACCCTAAATAATGAGCCTTGACAGAAACACTTAGTATATATGATAACAGTAGTCTAGGACTGATTTGGAGTCTCTGACTGTTGCCAAAGAGCTAAAAGTAATTCCTGTTCAATAATGTAATATCTGGGCACATGGCCGTGGAAAGGAGATATTCTCCGAAGAGATGAGGCGAGGATAAGGCAGGACAAGAGGCTCTGAAGGGTGAGATAAGTGAGGGATTGGGGGGCGGGGGGGTAGCATGGTGGGGTGAGGTGTTGGAGAAACAGTGCTACAGGGAAGAGAACTGGAGTTTGGAGTGAGCAGTAAGTGAGTTATATTTAAACCATTAGGCAGCTTATTCGCTCAGTACAAATGCAAATGAACCAGCATAATCATCACGGCCTCTTCCCTGGAAATCGACGCCCTCTGTAATACCTCGGCAGAAGTGGACCAGCCGTGAACCCTCCTCCTCTGCAGTGCCAGCTAGCCCTCGAATGGCCTACATAGACAGCTAGGCACACACGCACACGTGCACTTGCACTGATGTACACACGCATACACACACACACACACATGCAGCCAGTACCGCTCCTCTCTCAGGCACCCGCCCAAATCAGAGATCAAAGGCTGGATTTGTAAAGCTAATGGCTGCTGCGCTGCAGCCAGGGACAGGGAGTGAGGGAAGAGAGAAACAGAGGGAAAGAGGACAAAACAGAAAGCAACAGTGGAGGCAGTGTGACACAAAGAAAATATCTTGTTATTTGTTGCATGCAAAATTACTGAACACAGTGTTACATGTGGACAGCTACTGCAAATGCCATGCTATTTAAAAATAATGCCATATATTGTAGAATATAGTGGGAGGTATCTCCAAAACACCTAGACAAACACCACACTGACACGTTCACACTTTAACTTTTAGTGAGTACAGTTTTACTTTTAGGCAAAGTGATGAGAAACACATCCACAGATGGTGACTATCTCTCGCTCATCACTGTGTGGGATTGTGGGATTGATGGTGTTGAAACAGACCTTTCTCTTTGTCTCACACATGGCACAAGTGCTGCTGCAATTCCCACAGAGCACTGAGAGGCCATTGAGATAAATGGCATGAATACAAGAGAAGGAGCGAGATGAAGAAAGGAAAGGAGGAAAAATGTGTCTTTGCCTAAAAAAACCCCAGAAATCTCAAGCATTCACTCTGCCAGTTTGTATTGTCCCAACATTTATAATGCTTTAAGCTTGTCAGTACTGCTCAGTCACTCCCACTCATTACACTGAAATCCTCACTGTCACAGAAAAACCAAAAACCATTTTATCACGTGCAGTGATTTTGGTGATCACAGAAACATATTGAAGAGCATATTTCACAGCTAAATTTAAAACTTCACAGCATGTATACTGAATCTCATATATTAACGGCTCAGTTCTTGGCTTACTGCTTCCTGTTCGCTCAATTAGGAGCCATTTAGGTGGCGAGCGGCTCGCTGACAGTGACGAGAGAGGAAAAGTAGCTCTTGCATACATTAGCAGTGGAACCAGGCCAAAATGCTAGATTTCTCCTGATGACACCAACACTGTGACTTCATTATCATGACAATAAACAAGTGAAATGAGCAAAAATAAAAGTGTCAGAGCAGCAGAAATGCGCCGGTGGCTGGTTAGAGCTTCCTCTATGATGTCAATACCTGTTTCAGAGTGTTAATCAGGGAAGCTGATAATTCTCAATGGAAATTTGATGGTTTTGTTTCTTGTTGCAAACTATCTCTGTTTAAAATGATCTTTAGCATTTCAGTGACATAAAAAGTGTTGTATGTTTGCCTGTGATGAAACTAGCCATTGATTGTACTGTCACCCTCACTCTCTCCTTCCTCAGCCATTCCTGAGACTCCATCAGTCATCATGATGGGGTGCTGAGGCCCCTCTATATCCCCGTGAGAGAGAGGATGAGGAAGAGGATGATGCAGAGGGATGAGGGCCAAAGCCACAGTTCTTTGTCAGGTGACAAAAGCTTTCCAGCACAACAATAGCTATCAGTCACTCCCCGGGCCTGTCGGATTATACAGATCACTATACAGCAGCGGAGGTACTGTATGTGTAGGTGTCTGTTTAAGGGGCGTGTGGGGGTGTGAGTATTGTGGGAAAAGCTGGACACAGTCGCAACCTGCTCTGCTCTTCTACACGTTCAGTCAAAGTAGCAGATCGCTACCATTCTGTTTACAGTACAGTAACAGACAATTCCTGAAGCAGCAGGGTGAGCCAAGAATTCAAACCTGAGGGTAAGGCACGAAGACTAGAGCTATTGTCTGTTGTGTATGTGTGTGAGCTCTGGGTCGTGTGCAAAAAGAATGATGACATTGTACTTAAGTAAATTTTTATTTCATTAAACGTTTTTTTTATTAATTTTACCCTTTACTGGACAGTTTATAGTCCTCATAAAACATGTAACAAAAGTCCCTCAAACTGTGGAGACCACAGTTACACGATACAGTACTCACTCCAGAAGCACTAATATGCAGATTAATCATTTGACCAAGTTTGATCCCAACTTCTTCCTGTAATCAGAGTGCAGATATATTGCAGGTTACTTGGTTGACTTGCGATAAGGACACGTCAAACACGGATAGTACAATAACTGAGGAGACATGACCCAGTGTGTTAAATGGCAAGTTGTTCATTACAAAAAGTTTCCAAATGGAAATTTGGACACATTTTTATTCAACGTTTGTTAATAGAACTGAAGAATCTCTGTTTCCTCTAACCACTTTGTGTCATGTTTCTCTTCATTCCAACACTGCACATGATACAAGTAAATCCTAGTATTTTAAAATTACAATTAATCATGATTATACACAGCCTATGCTGTGATTTTCATTGATTGATAGCACTAGTTAAAATATGCTTACTACTTCAAAGAAAAAAACACAGCTCAACCAATATTATTATTTGTGTAACATTCAGTCCTTATTTGAAAATAATAAAGAGCAAGCAAACATACCAAAATACATTATTCACAAATTAAAAGTTAAAGTTTTACTGTGATCAACCTCATTTTAATGTCATTACAATTTCATACATCATATTTCTGCTACTTTAAACGACACAACAGATTTTATGTTCAAGTTCAAACTAAATTGATTTGTGCATATAAAAAGCAACTTGCGAAAAAAGTAGAATATACTGTAGCATATAAAGGTAATACTCTGTACATGAGTAAAAGTACTATAGTTACTGTACATTTCACAAATGAATTCTATTCATAAACTCCTAGTCAAACACAAACTAATAATATTGTGCATTGCTGCATGTTTGATAACTATGCTAATATTATTGGTTAAAATAAACGTAATTGTAATGTAATTAAATGTAATTGTCAGCAGTTCATTTATACAAACTGTTGTTGTAGACAAATGAGTGATTACCTGTAATGCAAATACATCTTTCAGTGTTTATGTCTGTTAGGTAAATGCAGTGCATGCTCATGGTGGAGATGTGGGAAAGGGACATTGACAGTGACCTCCAGTTCCACTCTCTCCGGTCAAAGTTCAGGGTGAGCATGAGGTTAAGGGATCTGACTATAGGGAGCCTAAGAGAGAGGGTGGGCTCCCGGTAAAAATCAATGCATGGTCGGTGGTGGGTCTCCTTCTCAATCAGCCACGATGACAGCTCCTCCAGATGGCCACTGGGTAAGTTGGCTGTCAGGCCATCAGTATCATCATTACCCATAAGGCCCGGCACGGTCAAAAGGTCAAGGGGTGGCCTCAGTAGATTTGTCAACCTGAAACACCAGGGAAGCGACAAATATTTGTATCACTGTCAGCATGTGTGACATTTATCTATTTTATGTAAATGCCACATTATATTGTTCGCTGAACACACAAGCAAATCACGCAAGCTCCAAGGCGGTGGTGCAGAAAAGCTTAATTCATCATGAGAAGTCAACATTTCACATTTCATTGGTGTAAATGCTGGCATGGAGACAATTGTGATGATGTGTGTTTTCCTCTGCTTTCATACCACAGCTCCTTATTCCTTACTGTGGAGACTGAGCCTGGATGCTAAGCCAGCAGGATCACCCTTCTAGGAATAATGATCTCATGGTGTTCATGGCTGCTAGAGGTTTTTTGTGTCTTTGAACAGTAGATGACCCCTGTGAACTCAGCAGTAACACTGCGCTGATGAATCTGATGTCAGTAGGTCATGGGTCACACAGAGGACTCCTGTCTGACCTTTGGCACTGTGTTTCAATGATAAACCTTG
Source organism: Sandelia bainsii (assembly GCA_032362345.1). Lineage (NCBI taxonomy): Eukaryota > Metazoa > Chordata > Actinopteri > Anabantiformes > Anabantidae > Sandelia > Sandelia bainsii. The sequence goes on along the minus strand of JAUMHL010000009.1, from coordinate 19,015,933 downwards.
CTAAGGAATGAGAAAGCATGGTGTTAACAGAAAGTAAAGGGGAAACATTAGCCCCTAAAGTGTATACAGTATTTATAGTATTCCCTTCTAACTCTCAGCAAGAAATAAGTATATTAATAAATGATTCTACAAATATCATGTTTTTGAGTAGCAAGTAAGATGATCTGAACAAGCTGTTTCCATCATGATCTACTAAATTTCTATGTTTAGTGCAGTTAGCCCTCTTACTAACAAGACTGTGATAAGTTCAAACACAAAGTCAGATATATGTACTGTATATATGGCTATAAGAGCACAGGAAGTTCCCAAACTAAATATGATGCACATAAGATGTCTGCTTTGTCATCTCAAAGAATTTTATGTCAAAGTCCTAGTAGTGTGTATAATTCTGTATTCTTCTGAGGCTATATTTTAGCAATGCAAATGCAGTTAACATTCAGCAGCACTAAAAGTTTCAATATTAAATGTCAGCTTGAAAGAAGGTAATGTTATAATGCCACCTTTGACAGACAGCTAGAATGACAAATGTTCAGTTTACTTCGCCAGCTTCCTCTGATTAAACACAATGAGGTATCAACAGCATGTTTTTATGATTGCTGTCTGTTCACTGCCCTGTCTGGTCAAAGACTGTGTGTGTGCATGTAAACATTATGTGCTGTCTTTCACACACACAAGCCTGTATGGGAAAACAGCAGTCGTGTAGGAGGGAATGCAGTTGCAGTATGTCTGTTGAAGTCACAGTCTGACATGACCCACTAAACAAACAGCAGATGCAGTCGTACTCGCTCTGGCAAATACACACATGATGCAATGCACATATACTCCCTCTGACAGAAGCAGAAACACTCACATACATCCATACTTGCATAAAATACATGCACTATACCTGGCCTTGTCCTGATAATGGTGCCCACCTACGCTACAATCTGTGTGACAGTGGAAAGCCAAAAAGATGAATTGATATTTCTTGTTCCATGTCTTCCTGGCACTGATATTTTACTCAATCTCTAAGTGATTGCAGGTGGAATTAACAGAAATCTGTCTCTTGTAAACTAACAATACAGGAGCTGAAAAGTTGATGCATATATGCACAATGAAATGGTTTTATGAAATACAGGTCAGGTCAGGTCAAAAAGGTCCAGGTGAAAAAAAAAAAAGTAGCAGCGAACTTTTCATTAGCAGGCTGTCTGAGGCAACGTTTTGATCAGGTCAGCATAAAGATGAGTGGATGTGTTTGAACATGAAGAATAAATTATTTTCAGAATTATGTTTCACAAGCTTTTTGGAAAATTGTTTATATTTCTGACAGATGTAAAGGTTAGAACAAGCTGCCATGTCCAGTAGTCAGCTTGACTTTGTTTTGCAGACTTGATACTGCATTAGCTGAATGTGAGGTGATAACTCAAAGGAGTGTGATTATGTTTTAACAATACCTTTTATGTGTTTCAATGGGCATTGTAAATGCCATGTTCGGCCAAAAACTAAGTTCTGAAGGGTAACAACAAATACTTCCATATGTACATGTTAATGATTTAAATTGGCAGATTTAATACTCCTAAAAACTGGCACAAAATATTACTTTAAACATCTAAAAATACCAATATTTGTATATGTTCTACATTGTTTAAGCTCTGCTCTCCATCGTCTATGTGAAACCTGTAAAAACAGGGTGAAAACAACAAGAAAACCCAAAGGCTGTTGAACTACATTTGTCTGTGAGACAGCACCTACAGTCTGCTCTGCCAGCTAGGAAAACAAGGAAGAAGCAACCAGACGGAGGAGGGGGCGGTTGTATTATCCTCCTCACAGGGGGTGGGGTGGGTTGTGATGGTGGGGGGGGAATGCTCTGCCATGTTATTGAAATCTCCAAGTCCTGAAGCACTCTGCTGTACTTCTCATTAACCGGCGCAACGTTTGCCGGGGTGTCTCTTTCCTCTTTAATAATAAAACAACGCTCCCCTCTTTTCTGCCAACTTAAAGGATTTCCTAATTTAATCAACACAGGCAGGAACAATAACAACAAAAGCATCAACAATGGTAACATGGCCTCCAGTGTCTTGTCGTACTTTTGCAGAGCAGAGAACATGCCTGAATGTGGGAAAAGTCGAGCGTGTGTGTGTGTTTGTGTTTCAGTTTGTGAAGAGGAGGATGTGGGAAAAAACTACAGTGGAGATGACATTTAGTTCAGTCTCTGTGTGCTAATAATGTGTCTGCTGATCTATCAACTGACAACTGATAAACACTACCTCATCAGGTGAAGAGGATAGTGTGTGTTTTCTGTGTTTGTTCGAGCACATGTTTACACTGAAGGATGATTAGCACCGGTGACACACAAACCACCCAGCGAAGAAGTTCCTCAAAGTGAGCCACGGTGACCATTACTTGACCCCCAGCCTTAGTGTACATAGGCAGCCTGACCTGAGTCTCACCCTGAATATCACTACAACACTCTTCTACAAGCACACACACACACACACACACCAGTCTTTACAGGGTGTACTGACCTCATGATCACCCCCTCATAGTCCAGCTGGCCTCTCTTTCACCCCTTCACCCCTCGACCTGTGGATCACCCCAGACAGCACTCAGAGAGACAGAAGGGGTGAGGTGATAGGTGAAAGGCTATGGTCATCTTCCTCTCAGTAGGCTTCAACAAATCCGTCTTTTAATGCAGGGCAGTTTACATAAGCTGCATAAATGAGATGTTTAATAAGAAGAAATTAAATTAAAAATGTAAATAATCATATTTAATTGCTTTAAGTTTTGCAGGCTTGGATTAAGAATAAAATTTCAAGTTGAACTGATTATCACCTTGAAGTATGTTGCATTACATAACCCGTACTTTTCTTAACATTATGTTGATTAGATATTACTGGGTCTTTTTGGAACCTGTTGGAGCTTACAGAATCGGACTAATAGGGGCTACAGTGGATCAGTTGGTAGTGCAGTCCCCTACGCACCCCAGGGTTGGTGGTTCGACTTCCTGATTCCCAAGTGTCCTTGGACAAGACACTGAACCCTGAACCCTTGGCGACTTTAGAGGGCAGCCTGTCCACAAGAATTTCCCCAAGGGAATTAATAAAGTATTAATTATTAATACATTTCCTACTCAAGAATATTTTAAACATTTGTCTAGATATTATGTCAATTTATAAAAAAGGCAGAAAATTTAAAGTAATTATGTCAAGAAGTCATCCAGTTTAACATAATAGGTAGTTTGCCCCTACCGTCTGATAAACATGTCTCCTGAAATAGTGCCCCCTGGCAGGAGGTGTACTAGACCTTGTCAATCACTTTACAACAATAAACAAGTGATTATGATTATGATATCCCACAATTTGGTTATCTTTATGCACAAAAACACCCTGGATATGTTCAGGAGAAACTGTGCATTCAGTTAACATTTATGGTTAAAGCTTTTTAATCAGTTGTAGTTAACAGAAACAGCAAAGTAAGGGTAAACAAACACTGGTGTCACAGTCCTATGTTTTTGTAGAACCATCCATTCAACCCGACCTCCCGCCCAGACAGACTTTATCACTCTTTATACAACATTACCTGACTTTTACTTTGGTCTTGTTACAATTACTATGGCCACAGAGGTCACCTAACAATAAAATGTGACTGTGGGTTGTAATAAGCTGCTTTCTCAGACGACTTACTGTATAGAGTTGTGTTATACGGGAGACGAGTAATAATTACACTGAATCACTACTACTTCCAGTATTTGCAGACGTGTATTAGGAATTCAATGTCAGGTTAAACTCATTAGCTCATTTTGAAAATTAGTTTATGTGTATCCCTCAGGACACACTAAACTTGAATCACACTGAAGCTAGCTACTCCAATAGATAAGCTTGTCATAACGCACAAAATCATAGGTAGTTTAATTTCAAAGTTACCCCCTGGAATATTTAACCTCTATATGTTCATCGCATTTCTATGTTGTTATATTTCACTCTCCAACCACATAACTGGTGCAGATGATGTTCCTCTGGGATATGGAATAAGCAGGGCTGGATTGAAGATAACACTGACACAGGGTGAGCCATTGTGTTAAGAAAGAGAGCACATAATTCAACATTACAATAGAAAAAAAAAACTAATTTGGTCTTCCAGTCAGGTATAACATGTTACATACAGGAATGCAGAGAAACATTGGAGAAAAGGTAGAATTTTGTGCACAATATGCAATAGCTCCATCATATTTGAAATGCAAACTGGCTCTTTTGGTGAGAGACTAGTGGGAGTTGGAGGTGCACTGCAATGGCTTCTGGGAGTAGAAAACAAACAGCGCTGTCAAAACAAATGCTTTAATGCCTGCGGAGGTTGTCCTGCACTCTGCAGTTAGCAAGACTGGTCCATACCAGCCAGCTTAATGGGCTAATATGGATGAGAGATTTTTTTCCTGGTGCTTTTGTAAGCTGAACTTTACATCAAAGACCCATGATTAATTACTGATAAGGGGTTAATAAAACATTAATGCTTTTTGTAATTAACCACGACTCTAAGATACAGTACACCCCCCTACTGCCACCACCACTTCTCTCCTCAGTCACCCCCAGCTATGTCGTGTCTTCATCTTTTTATGTCACATTCTGCTGCATCGTGCCATCTTGCTTTTTCTTTTTTCTGAGGTTGAAGTGAAATCATTAAAATAGAGTATAGGATGGGCCAGAAGGGAACAAACACAGCCCCAGATTTGTTTATCCTGCTCCAGAGGAGGACGGGGTGGCGGGTTTTTAATTAAGGGTTTTTGAATATTAATTTGGAAGGGTGATGGAGGCTCCAACAAGGTCAAGATAAAAAACAAGAGCTTCATCACGCTGACTTTTACAAGAACTGAGCCTCCAGAAAACAAAACACTCTCATTAATTGTCTCGCACAGGCCAGTGAGAGGGTTCAGACAAAAAGTAACATTGCATCATAAAAATGGGGATTCTCACTATTTTCTTGCACCTGAGTCAAGCACACTAATAAAACTTAAGAAGCAGAGAGCTGAAGTATTTGTGTGTAGCATTGGACCTTATCATCATAGTTTTACTGAGTAAATGACACTCTGTCTGAATTATGTATGACAAAAAATTTATGTGATATCTGATAATATTACTGTGTTTTACACTTTACACTTTTTTTAACAGTGGCTGGAAAATTGTTGCAGTATATTGATGTTCTAATTTAAACTTTCACGTTTCCATAACTAAGCTGCAACCCTTCCATGATTTTACTTAAAAATGCACACCACACCCAGAAGTAACTTAAGTTAAAGACACAAACTCCAAAACTTATCTTATCGGGGAAGATTAAAGTATCTGAGTGAGGCTTGTCCTTCTAACCAGAGAATTTAAATAACTTCTGCTGGATTAGTAGGTTTCAGAGTGTAGCAGAGCGCAGCGGAGCAGGGACACGGAAGTCTGGGCAGAGCAGAGTAGACTGATTTCAAGTCTCATTCCAGCAGTAGCTATACTTGAATATTGTAGTTTTAAGTTACAATCTCTTGATGTGTTTTGTGGCTCTGTAGGGAGTTTTCTGAGAGTTGAAAAATCAGACTCAGAAGGGTTATCTTGGCTTGAGCTTGAAATTTTAAAAACGATATTGCATACCTTGTAGATGACCTACTGACAGATGTTACTGAGTTGCATTATAGGAAGTGTAAAAACTACAATCTGTAACATTCACTCTTTTCAATGAATAAATCATGGTGTATATCATACTCCGTAAAATCCATAGTTTTGTAATTCCATTCCAAATGAAGTCTTAGCAAGATAAATCCTGCTAGAGAGTACTAGAATTGGTGACTGCGCTACATAGAGTATTTACACTGTTAAGACTGATATTTTTATCATGTGGTTTTAGCCACAGCCACATGGTAGATCCAAAAAGTCCCAAAATGGGATTGGTATGTTCCACACCATTACACTAAGCAATACACACACCCAGAAACATTTGATGCACACATATGAACATACAGCACACTCACGAGCACAAACAGAAAGGTCACGTATATGTAATGTAGCTATCTCTATTTCCCAGAGACACACATACACCTAAACACAGTGGATGAGACAGCAGGAATGTGTGGTTAATATTTAACAAACAGGAACAGAAATAGATGGGCTTGTGTGTTCAGAGCTGAATAGGTTTCAGCAGAGTGGCCTCTGTGGCCCATGAAACATTCAACACACTCCAAACAGTAAATCATAAGAAATAGAAAAGTAAAGTTTACATCAAGATAGACCTGTAAAAGAGCTTCCACTAGACTGGGTGAGACATGGGTGTGGATTATTTATTTATTTTATCTTTTCTTTATTACTACCTAAGTTGTTTTTACCTCAGTGCATACTGTACATCACAAAGGGTTGACTGATAACATGCTTTGGGACTATTCATTATCACCAGCTGGCGATAGGGTCAAGAAAACATGACTTGATTATACACATTCCATCCTGTTGCTTGCTGCATACTATAACAGTGACCAACTAATTTTACAGACATCAGGCTTTTAGGTTTATCTTATTTGAGGATCACATTATGAAAAAACATCTGGCCTATGAGTTTGTGTGCGTTTGTTGTTTTTGCTTTTCTCTGCTTTTTTGGCGCCTGCACATGTACTACCTGTGTGTATGATAAATCTGTTCTCTCTCATAATCTATGTGATTCAAAATGTGATATATGTGAGCATGAACTTTGAATTATGACCCAAACGGCGGATCGTAAATCTCTCCTCCCAAACTCTCTCTGAGTATACATTCTTACACTCTTTGGTTTGGTCCACTCATAAATCTCTCCAAACTGGAGCGGAGGTACACCCTCTTTCTTTCTTTCCATTTCTCTTTCTCTTGCAGAAGTTGGAGACTTCAGACGAGACAAAACAACAGTGAGAAGTCCAGCTGACTTTTGTGAATGCACATGTGAACATGTGGGCAGAGCTGATTTTGATATTTTGCTTGAAATGAGTCACTTACAGTCCTTTTGTCACAACATGCTCATTTAAGAGTGAAGAAACAGAATTTGAGCCTGGACTTGAACACACTTTGAACTTGCTGAACAATAACAGTTGTTTTGGCCAAAATCTCCCACAGCTTCCAGACTGACCACTGGTTCAAGGGCTGGAGCCTTGGGGGTGTTTTCCAGACGGTGTTTTCTCTCTCTGTCTCATTTGTGTCTCGGCCAAAGTGGATTTCAGGAGAATCACAGCATCAGCAGCCGCAACCGGAGTGGTGAGAGGACAAAAGAGTCGTCTGCTATTGTTACCCTGGCTCTCAATAATTTGCAAGTTAGCATGAGGTGCGATAGAACAAACAAACGCCCTCAAACAAAGAAAAAAAATATTGCCATCTCGCCATCCTTCTGTCACCTGTGAAAAGAAGAACCTGTGATTCATGAGAGCTGGTGCATAAAGGTGGCATGATAGTACAGTAAATATTCATGGATTGCATGTACTGTATAGACAATGGGCGTCAATCAACCCAGGAAATACCAAGGCCAAGTTGAGCCATGTCATCTGCTTTCTTAAATAATTCTACAAATGCTTTTAAGATGGTTTTATTCAAGTTATTATAGATGCACTTTTGATATTGTTGCTCTTATTGCTAACAAAAGAAGTCAAATATAAATTTTGAATCTGTACGTACTACCAAGATGCTATAATAAAAGTATTTAATATAGACAAACAGGCCGGGTGATTGTTACATTATGTACTGCAAGTAAGTACTGATTAGCAAAATAACCAATCTCTATGTCATATAAATGTGGTGGTGTAAAAATTACACTATTTCACTCTGAGATGTAATGAAGTACAAGTATAAAGTAACATAAAAGTGGAAGCCCATGTAGTACAAGCACCATACTTGCATACCACAAAGTACTTAGTTACATTGCAAATTATTATTTAGGATCAGTGTTCCCTCTCAAAATAGTTATCAACCAACTAATTTTACCTTGTCAGTCATCACTGATGCTGTTTACTCATTTGTCCCCAGAAAATTCCGTCCTGGTGATTTTTTTTATATCAGACGCAGCTTGCATTTAGTGAACTGATGCACCTGATATGGTTCATTATGATTGTCATTTCCTCTCCTGCTCCTACTGGTGCCGCTGCAGCCGTTTCGCTGCCGGTAACGTTGCTATATGGAGTAATTAGCGTGAGTGTGTTGCGGTGGGTTTACGGGACGCAGCACCGTCGCCTCCATTACGGCTGACATTCATCGCTCATCAGTCCACTCACAGATGATGATGATCAACATACGGTGCATCATCGCCACTAATGAGATGCGCTTTGCTGATGAAAGACATTCGTCGAAATTCAAGCGTAAAAAAACAGAGGCAAAGAGGAAGAAGAAAGAGAGATAGGAGAAAAAAACACACACACACAGGAAGGCACATTCGGACAGCACTCATCTTTCAATCTAATGGTTTTAAGTAAGATTCATTAACTACGAGCCATCTTTGTCCTGCAGGAATTTTGGAAGTGTGTTTGTGTGTTTCTCTGTTTCATGTGGCATGTGGTCATATTGTGTGGGAATGTACTGTGTTTCTATGAGTGGTCATGGGATCAGTACCAAATGAATCTCTTTCAAAGGAAAGGTTCACTACATACCATTATCTGTAGTAGAAACAAATTCACAAATGACTTGTTCCTGGAAATGCGGTCGCATGTGTGTGTGTGTGTATGTCATTGTGGGTGTGTGTGGGTGTTGTCTGTGCAGACGGGGTGCTCATCATCTCCTGGAAGGATTGATATGAACATTCTGTCACTCATGGGCAGCACAGATGGCTAATTTCCGGAAAAGAGCTGATTTGAGCCAGGTTTTAAAGAGAAAAAAAAATAGAAATGGCACTTTTTCAAAGTGCATGTGTGTGTGCGAGAGAGAGTGTGTGTGAGTGCCTATAATGTAGCGGGGGTTCAGTCAGGCTTGACCACTGACAGATAAAAGCTTTGTGTTGTTGAGCTGCCAGCCCAACATGGCTGCCTGTCAGAGTGTGAGTGAGCAGTGTGCATGTCTTTGTGTGTGTGTGTGTGTGTGTGTGTGTGTGTGTGCGTGTGTGCAGTGAAACCTCCAATGTGATCTAGGGGCCCACAGCTGTGGAGCTCTTCCAAAGTGCTAACATTTAGACAAACAAACCCTGCTCCACATCCATTGGAGAAAAAAAAAAGAGAGAAAGAAATCCAGATAATGTCACTTCAATATCCATTTAACACTCGCTCCTCTCCCCACCAGCACTGGCTAAAGCTTTGTGGAAGGACAAGGGAGAGGTTGTGACAGCATTATAGCACTGTTTACTGTAAATAACCAATTTAATGACCACTGGCAAGCTTCAGGCAAAAGGCCAGAGGCACAGAGAAAGAAACAGAAATACAAATGTGAGTCATCTGGTTGACTCCCCATTAGACGAATTTAGCAGAGGTACTCTAGAGCCACGCTCATGTGATGCCATGAAATTTGGCCATGAAAAAAATTCTCCCAACAAAAGTAGCACATTTACATAAGAAGGACTTCCTCTTTTGTCAAATGTTGAGTGTTTGAGCTGGACTGTGAGTGATCTGGTGCTGCCACTACCTCGAGAGATACAATCTGGCACAGAGGACATCAGACAATATACTGAAGTTGGTGTGTATGTGTCTGTCTGTATGTGTGGAGGTTGAGTATTCTTGGAAATAGGCACATGCATACTTGCTGCATAGCGTTAAGCAAACATATGAACATCATACATATGCATATTTTCATATGCATGAACATTTACCTTTAAATACATGTGCAAAAGGATTTGTTCTAAACAATTGCAGGCATACAGTATGCCCATGTGTGTTCATGTGCATGTGTCTGTGTATGTGTGCAGACTTGTGCATTTACCCAAACACCAGTGTCTTCTTGACATAAGTGGATGGACGTGTTTATGTTTGTATGTGTGTGTGTGGTTTTAGGCAGTGCACTGACACATATCTGTGTGTTCATGTGTACTAAGCGGATGAGGGACCCGGTGAGCAATGTTAAAACATCTAGCTTCTTGTCCTTGCCCTTGTCAACATGGCGCTGTCCGTTATCCCTCACCTAGCAGACAAAGACACTTCTTACAGGAGGGATCATCAGTCGCCTTTGCAACTCTGCAGATTCACTCCATAAATCCTAATTACAGCCCTCCCAAGTCCCCCTCCCTTCCTGCTCCACAAATAAATGGTCAGAAAGTGTAAAACATCTGCTGTGTGGATCATCTCAGTGGCTGTGAAGGTAAATCATCCTTGTCTGTTTCTATTATAAAGACAGGAGAGTCAAGGGACTTCAGCTCTACTGAATGTAAAGCATCACTTCACTGACTTGATCCACCATGTCACTTCACTTTTCAGCCACCCAAGCTGTGAACTGTTAGTACTTCTTGTGTTAGTGACCACTTAAAGTGGTGCTCATAAGGTACAGTATCATAAGCACACAAGAGCAAAACTCAGAGCATGATCTAATACGCACAATGTTGTAAAAATGTCCTCGGATTAATGTTTTATGAGGCATCTATGATTAAACGTAATGAGTTTTCTGATGGCTTGCAAATATGCCAAAGAAACTTTTCAGTGTGGGCCACATAACATTTCACATTTTAAGTGTTTTTATTTCTTTATGAAATTTTTGGCAACGCATTCACTTAGCAAAAGTTATTTGAACAAATTCACTACAAATGACAAAATTACAACAATGAATAATATGACACACACTTAATAAGTGTATTATAACATTAAATTATAATAACAATCAAGAATTCCATAAATGCAATTCAGAAAAGTAAGCTGAAATGACAATGATATTAAATAGTTTCATAAGTTTTATTAAACAGCATATGACACCCTCTCTCCTTATGCTGTGTTCATTGGTGGGAATTTACATTATCATCATTATGAGCAGGTAAGTGGGAAAAAATATTCATGTCAACCTCCCACTTTTGGGTATTTCTGACTGGATTCTGACTGGACTGAATAAATCCATGTGGGCATTTTGCGACTTATGCAACATTTGCAAAGCTTTGAGTTTTTAAAAAAAAATAACATTTTCTGCATTGGTATATTCATGCTCACTACATAAATGCATTTATTGTCATGTTCTAACTCTGTTATGAGAGGAAAACTGAAAAATACGGGGACACTATAAAATGAAGGGTAAAAAATAAGAAATGAAGTTGGGTTTAAAGCTGCTTAAGATGTGCTGCTAGCATGCTGCTTTTGCTACATGACCCACGTAAGGTATATAACCTTCACTTGTGCAACTGAGAATTATTTTCTAATCTCCACTGTAGAATATTATTCTCACTTATCTATGCGTGGAGACAACATAGATAGATATATCTACCTTCCCATCACCTCTACTTCTTTACAACACAGAGGCAATTTTTTACAGCACAAAACAGACAGAAAGCTGTTTTTCCAGTCCAGAGATGAAGCTTTCTGACTTCCCATGGCATGGCTTTCCACAACATATGTGTGTGAATGCAGCTCTTAGAAAAATGTGGATTTAAATTGAAAAATGCTGGCATTAGCAATACCACTGGCATGAGTGAGAGTCTATACCATTCACCCCGTTCAAAAATACTAAACGTAAAAGACCTTTAACTTCTACAACTACAGTAATTTATTTTCATTCAATATTAAACAAGTGTACTCACCCAGCCCTGTTGGTATTGACAGTGCATTGTTGTTTACTCGTGTAAAAAAACAGATGGCCTTAACATATTTGATGTTGGGGGGAGGGGAGGGTGGCAGCGGGTTCATGCTAGTTTAGTTTTGTGTGTGTTTCTTGTGCAGGCGTCTGGTATTTTATTTGCCCTCGTCCTTTTCTGCCTGTCTCTTCTCCCCTTCTCCCTCTCTCTCTCAGCTCTCCTCAGCCTCCAGCCAGCCTCACTGTAGACAGGAGGTCAGGCCATGCCACTCCGCTCTGCCTGCTGTGAGCGCTGGGTCACCGAGCCAGATAACACCACCAACTGTTCAATATTTGAAGAAATCAAGCATTGTGTTTGTTTGAAATTTCACTATTTGTTCACATTCTTTCCACCTCCCCTGATAAATCTTGCACTTTATGCAAAACAGAGGAGCAGTTCAAGGGTGGAAAGTAACAAATTACGGCTTTGGGAAAGCTCTAAAGCAGTACCACTTTTGTACTATTATATTTCATGAACTAACATAAATTTATGTTTTGACTCCTGTACTCCTGTGCTACATTTGAAAAACCATCCATTGTGGACTATACACTCACTGGTCACCTCATTATGGACACCTGTACAATCTCATCAATCCAATACAGCAGCTCTGCCTTGAATTTTACTTTCACAAGGTTGACATTTCTCAGTTTTTGTTAAAACGGTCAGAAAGGTGACGGTTGTACTGCATGTTAATTATTGAGGTCATATCAGTGGTGTCTAATGTTCTAATGTCTAATGTTCGCTCATTTATGTAAATATCGTGGCAAAAACATTAGAAACGGGATTCCAAACTGGATTCCATTAAATTGTACAGGTATACCTAATAAAGTGTTCAGTGAGGGAACAGTTCACACTTTGCATTCAAAACTAACTGGTCATACAGTAGTAAAACAAGCTTCAAAATGTTCAGTTCCCTCCATTTATATAGAAATGATATCTTCAACAAGCATTTTAGACTTGAATCAAACCTAACTTTTAATTCAAGTGCATTTAAATGTGCCCCTGGACTTTACAGCAGTATGAGGATTCCAGTTAACAGTGCTTCCAGTTAAGTGGGACATTTTGGCACTTGTCTGTTGCTGTTTATCATGAATATTCAAAAGTGCAAAGCATTCCAAGACACTACACATGCAGATCAGTTAGGAAATACACACCACCACAGACAGAGTGAACTCTGGCTAATATGAATGTTAACATCCCATCTTAGGTCACCAGTAAAACAAGCCAATGGTGAAACAGAGAGCAACTGTTGTGGGTGTTGTGTAAAATGTGCTGTTCAAAATGGGAGTGATCTCGAGTGCACCTCAGCCACACTGTTTCCCCTACAATAAAAGGGTGATTTATTTAGTGTTTGGGGGCCTGTCAGGTCAATAGATTTCACAGGGTCTAATTTGATCTTAAACTGCTTGGCTACATACACTATTCACAGCCAAGAAAGAAACACCCACGTAGGTTTTCCAATAAAAGGATGTCATTCTACCATATCCTAGATGTTGCACATATGCAAACATAGATACAAATATACACAAATATACACATTAACACATTGCTATGTGCCAACATGCCAGTGTGTACTGTAGCAACACATACAGAAAAGAAATGCCTCATCTTTTGCAGAGTCTGATTTTCATGTTGTGCATAATGTTATCACATTTTTCATCTCTTTCATTCATTTAGTGCCAAAAAGTCAAACAGATTCCTCAGGAACTGTGCCAACTGCAAACAAAGAGAACAACAGGGAAAATGCTATTCAGCTTGTCAACAGAGGTCAATGTTTTAGATGGAACTGGAAATAATGAATTGAACCTGCAATAAAAGATCTTTAGCCACGTGGAGGCAGGTAAAAAAAAACCCACAATACTAACATTTCTGGACACCAGGTAAATGTAAGTCAAATATCCACTCTCTTTTTAGCTCTATTTTGGTGTCAACAAACCTTTTGGGGGAAACATTTAGCTGCTTAGTTGCTAAATGCCCAACTGTGTTTACCAGCTAATTTCATCCGAAATAAGTGCTGCTTGAATGGATGCTATGAGATTGTTGAGAGCAAAACATTTAACCAAAACAATAAGTTAAAGAACGCTAACAGGACTAATAGCCACTTCATAATTTACTGTACGGATGCCGTAATCTGTTATGGTACTACAAGGGGAATAGGAACTATGGACAGAAGCAACAGAGAAAAAAAGCGCTCCCTCTATAGAGATTCCATCTAGACTCTCACAGACTTGGTTGGGGACGAAATTTACGCAGTGGATGCCATAGCGGACACGCAGGAACGAAAAGCACTGTATGTGTTGACCTAAAACATTGACTGCCGTGCTTGCAGCTCTGTGAAGCTGTTAACATTTTTAGCAGTAAAGAAACTGTTGTGATTAGTGTTGTTTTCATCTGAAAAGTTTACAATTTAACAAAACACATTATTTGATGTGGTCAGTCATGTAGGTTTATGAACAGGGTTTACGACTGTCAAATGATCTCACAGTATCTTATATGGCAGCTTCTCTGCAGGTTCTCTGTGCCTGTCTTACTAACTCTCTCTTTCTATAACGTTTTCTCCAGACACCAGTACACTTGAGGGGTTTAAGGTAATTGCACTCAGGGCTTCATCTTAGCACTGCTCTCTCACATGTGGAATCATTATCCAGGCTAACAATTACAGCCTGCTCTAGTAATTGATCAGAAAACTGTCTCTGGGAGGTTAAAAGGTATTAAATATCACCACTTTCTTAATTTACTGCGCCTGTCAAATAAAAAAGAAGGAGAAAGAGGAGTGAAAATGAGAGTCTTCAGCCTTTTCCCTCTCTCAGCTTAAATAATGACCCCCAATTAGAGTTCTTCTCTGTTACTATGTACTGCTCTAATGCAGGTCTGTTGGCCCTGTGGCTAATTTTGTGTACACAGGGTCATGAAGATTTTAATTTATCGTCATGGCATTGTAGATGTGTGTCTGTGCTGCCTTGTGCTTGTGTGTATATGTACCAGTGTGCCCAGCATGTGTATGTGCTCGCATTTATTTGTGTGTTTTCTCTGTTTTTTTTTTACTTTACTTTCACCAAATCACCAATTCTAATGAGTTGCCACTGGCAATTATTGCCCATTTTAGTGCTGACCCTACAAGATGAGTGGGTCAGAGTGTGCTACTTTGTGCCTTTTTATGCATCAAAATGGGGAGGGGAAATTATCAAAATGTGCAAAAACAAACACAAGATGTTCATTGTGGGCTAAGTGGTCTATTATGTGCACAAATCTTCCTTTGTATGCTATTATAGCACCCTTTGTACTTTTATTACCAAAAAAATGCCTTTCTGGATGTTAAAGCAAGAATATGAATCATATCATATTAGTTTATTCTATTTTTTTACACATTCTTTATATCACTAGTATGATACAGCTAACTGGTGAATTACTGTATGCGATTTTCCTTAACTTACTGATATGCACATCAAAATCAAAATATGCTTCTGTGGAAATTTGTCATCTTTTAATCACTTTACCCATTAAAAAACAGAGGTAAACAAACATACCAGACCCTTAAAAGCAACACATCAGCTCTTCTGTTAAATAACCAGCCTCAACCCATCCTTAACATCTCTTCCTGTTTCGTTCTCTCCCCCAGTAAGGATAGCTGACAATGATAGGCACACCGAGTGAGGTGGTGGGGGTTGATGGGAGGAAGATGAGGGAGGAATGGAGGGATAGAGGGTAACAGCAGGGGACAGCAGGGCTAGCAGGGTGAGCGACGCTCGGTGCCTCTCAAATCAGGTCCATTTTTTCATTAACTCATATCCTTGCCAGGCTTTACAGCTGGCTGATCAGCAATCAGCAGCCGTTTGTTTCAATCAGGCAGCACCTCCACTGTTACAGACAGGGCCAGATTACCGAGAGAGGGAGCAAGGGAGGGATGAAGACGGCAGGAGAGGAAGAGGAAGGCGAGGGGAGGGGAAGGGAGGCAGTGGGGGGAGAATGCCTTTACCTCACCATCACCGAGATGAAAGGGGTGAAGCAGGGGACATGCAAATACAAAATGTACAAAATGGGGAGCAAGGCGGTTGCAAATGTACGATTTTGAACAATAGGGTGAACTGTACTAGAAATGAGTAAATGCTCCCTGTCACTGGAGAAACAATGGAGCGGGGCTAATTTTATTTCAGCATCGCCACTTGTGCGCTGGAAAAGTTAAGAGAGAAAGAAGGCAAAGCCCAATGATTGGTATCTCTTTCAACAAGGCTTTTCACTAAAGTTTTTGTTTTTTTATTTTACCTTTTTAGATTTTAGCAGAGAGATCTGCATGTTTTGTGTCCTGTTTCACGATGTTGTTGCTTGTTTATAACAAAAACCCTGTGACAGGTGAAACTGCATGAGGAATAATCTCATCCCACCTGTCTAAATTACTTTCCCATTTGAAGAAATATAAGACTTTAAGATCAGATATGAAACTAAAACACTCACTGAGAGTAAAGAGTGTTTTACAGCAAAAGGAAGTGTGAGGAAATAAAGAGAAATGAGAATGATATGTCTCTCATCCCTCTTCCAGTCACCCAGCCGGTCTCTCAGCCTCTCAGTGTTGAAAGGAGGGAGTTAAGAAAGATGAGAATGAGGGATGATTTAAGGGGGAAAGCCAGCACCGTGCCCAGGGAGGCCTTGTGCCTACTGAGCGTACCCAATGAGTGGCGGAGACTGAAGCGTGTTGGATCTATAAGCAAAGTATTTATCCTGCCAGAGACCCTGAGAGATTAGCCTCAGCAATGGTGATTTATGCCTACACACAGCCATCCTTTACCTTATGCTACAGACATCCTCTCTCTCTCTTTCACTCTCTCTCTATCCCTTCCTTCCCTGTGGATTGTGTCTGTCAGTGGGCCCTGATGCCCAGTTAGCCTCCAGCTATGATATTTGATCATAGTAACTACTGACTCTGTCACCTCCATTTCTTTTCTGTTCAGATACATTATATATAAGGCTGCTGAGACTTGGATGTATGGTGGAGAGGGCAGGAATCATATGGAGATGGATTAAAAAAAGTCTGATGAATAGAGCAGCTTCAGCATCTGACACTGAAGATGCAGGTTTATTTAGCTTCTTGGCAAGCTGGTTGTATCTCTGTATACACATGACAATATGGAATATATCTCAGTAATCAAATTTATTAGACATTATTAAGTTGTAGTTTTATAAAACACACACGCACATTTGCCTCAGAGTCTTTTCTCTTGTAAACTTAAACCATCATATTTGAAAACACTTCCAATGAAGCACAAATCTCACTTGTGTGTGTCTTTTCAAGTGTCCAAGTGTCCTTCTAATGTGCCAGTTTGCCCGCTACTGCCACTGGTGGTTGAAGGCGGATCCCCAATTCAACTGTGCTTCAGTGCCATAGGTGGAAGTAGTGAGAAAATTGCTGCTCCATGCAAAAACTGCAAAAAAGACATCACAAACACACTTGGAAAATGTGAGATTTATAAGCTAGCTAACACTAGCCCACCTTAGATTTAGTTCATCATTAACAGTATTTTAGCAGCTAGTTAGCCCCACTGGAAACAAGTTAGTCTATTGGCTACCGACTAGACTACAACTAGTATTCAATTGTGCAGTAAATATGAAATGAAACTAAATGTCTCACATCTATCAAATCAGAGTTGATTACACATTAAACCATCATTACACCATGTGTTATATGCCAGTTTAACTTCAGATTACATTGAACATCTGTGCATGTATAATCAACAAAGCGTCCCCTCAGCAGATACAGTCCATTGTCAAGTCTTATGTTATCAATAGTGCATTACACTCCTTTTGTGAGTAACAATCAGTGGGATGTGGCCAATCATGTGAGCCTCTATCTGCCCCCATTATAGCCCCCACCCCCCGAATCCCTGCTGTAATTGTCCAGGCTCAAACAAATACAGTGTGACAGCTGAAAGCAGCAGACAAGTTGGGACATTATGCTAATTATGAGATGTCATTACATCTTTAAGGGAATGGCTGGTGGGCTCAGAAAGAGGATGGAGGATGTCAGCAGAACCCATATCAACACAAGCTCAATCCATTAGATGCCCTACTGTACTTCATATTCCCACAAACCCCCCTACCCTCCTGTTCCTCTTTAACATCTCACCCTTGACACTAGCACCCTAAAGCCCTGTAATTGTCTAGTCTGACCCATTTATGCAAACACACAAGTGCTATGACATATTATCTCAAGGCATTGTCTCAACAGGTAATGATGAAAAATTTTACTAATGAAGGCAAGCATGTAATTGACAGTTAGATGTGAATAAATTATTAAACGGGAAACACTGGGCTCTTCGTCATAGTGTGAAGATACTATAGGTTTGTGTCATGACCACCAGTTGCAATTATTTCAACTTCATCTCTGAAAAGTTTTTTTCCTGTTGTTTTTGCGCAAATCCAACATACTGTAAAACTCACGACCCTCGGTCTAGAAATGGAAAGTAAAGGTAAATGGAAAAGAAGCTAGTCTGAGCAATGGATCATAGTGGTTCAGCTCAACCTTAATATGTTTCAGTAATATGATGATCTTAAAATGTATAGCCTATTCAAAAGAGTAACCAACATCATACAAAATATAGCCTAGATACTGCATGTACATACAAGTGGAAGTGTGTATACTCACCAGTCATTTAATGAATTTGTAAAATGAGGGTTGGTGGTCTTCTATATGAGGTCACTAAAAATACCTGTCACAGCAGAGAGTCTGCACAACACAAGTTAGGCCTTGACACACACACACACACACACACAAACACTACAGTGTGACTTAATGTTGTTTTCATGTCTAACTAAAGTTACCATACTGTGAATCCAAGTATATTTGAATGTCCAAATTAGAGTAGAAACTACCTTGGGTCTTGATAGTGTTATTGCTATGTTGTTGAGGCAAATGAGACAATATCTGATATGCTCTCCCACAGTGCCAACAGGTAGAGTCAGTAATCAGCAACAGCAAAAGCATTCACACACACACACACACACACACATGTCCGGCATACAGCATTCATCTCTCACTAATCTAACCACAGGGATCCCTCACAGCTGTGGCCCCTAATAGCAGGAGCTGTCAATATGGACAAGGTTAGTGAACCCAGGGCCATAACAAGCCAGAGCCCGACCACCCACCACCATCCACATGCACACACATTCACAACACATCCACACACTGTCTGAGATTGATCATATACATAAACATCATGAATATCATTTTATCAGACAAAATGAAACACATGGAAGCAGTGTGCATTCCTTAATACACCTCAGTCTGGTGCTAATTGAATTTTATCAATTTTTCTCCAGACTCCACATTGGTGTAAGTCACGACATGGAAAATAATTAACCATTTGTTTATAGTGACATGATGTTATATGGATGTTATCAGCAGAGCTTTATCAGGGGAGGTGTGTTGATGAGTTCAGTAGGCTCATCTGGAGTAAAAATCTGTACATACAGTGAAAGAACATGTCTGTCAATGTTTTCTCTGCCCATAATTGAGATTAAATTAGAGTAAAATTTAAAAAAAAGTCAAAAGAAGAAGAATCATCAAGCCGATAATAGGATTATTGTTTGTTGTTTGTTTGTTATGGATGGCGGATTAAAAAGAAAACCAGGGTTAAACGCAGGGAAGATTAGCACAGGCTGCGTAGTTATCGCCCTGCCGTTTCATAAAATTAGCAAACGCAACAGACTGAGAGCTCATTTGCATGAGGAGATAACGCTGGCATTGTTGTACGAGTGTTGCTGCTAATTAGAGGTTGTGCGAATACTGTTATGATGAATTAAACCCTTCATCATTAACACTGAGAAAACTCACAAATGATTGGACAGAGGGGGGAATAGCTGAAACAGGAGCTTGAAAGAGTATTTACAGGGTGTCAAGTTGACTGACATCACCCCCCAAAAAAGCGCCAAGGGAGGGGTGGCTTTCCCTTCTGAATATTATCAAAGTCAGTAAAGCCCCAGATTGAAATATTATGGGGTTTAATAAGACTTGGGGGGTGTGACCTGCTTCTGTGCGATGGTTTTTGTGTGTGCCTTCAGGATGTGGTTGTTGTGTGCTTGTGCACAATTGTGAGTGTGTGTGATGTGTACATGCATTTCTGTACCATACTGTATGTGTGCTTGCTTTATCTAAAGTGGTTAATTAAATAGCGGAGTGGAATTGTCATTTAGTTTTAATTATGTGCCATAAATGAGGACAGCAGCCGGCTCGCTCTCCCTCTCTCTGAACTGGTCCTTCAAAAACATCAGTGAATAAAACCTAATATACAGTTCACTTCTAAGTTATGCAATTTGACGAGGGTTGGGGGGGGGAGAAGTAGGGTGGTGGTGGAGGGGTGGGTAAAAAAGGGAGACGGTGCTAATTAAAGTCAGCTCTCTGTCAGTTCTGGTGGATAAACACTTCAAGAAGCTTTGCAGATAGACGAGAGATGCCTTTGTGTCAGGGAAATCTCTTACGTGGAAACGTACTCTGCAAAGGGTGACAATCCCCAAGGAGAAAGCATCTGATAAGGACCCTGTCTCGGTTTAAAAAAAAGCCAGAACAGGCCTCATTAAAGACTAAAGTCATATAGATATGCCCTTCGTCTGGTCTCTGTAGCCACCAAAAAAATGTAATAAAACATTCAAAAGAGACATAAGTTTTGCAAAAAGAAAATGTACATATGTGTCATTTTTTGTGAAATATCTACCACGCGACTAACAGAACAATACATATACATAGCTGCATGTAGGAATATTTTCTTTCAATTAATAATTCCTATCTCTTAACTAAAATCTAACAATGGGTTTATAAGTTGCCTTCTAAAGGTCTTCACAAATCAGGCTGATATTTATTTATTAGTGACTGTTGCCCTGTCCCTGTTGGAGACTGGTGACCATTCAGTGTAGGTGCCACCATCTTGCTACATAGCTAACCAGCTAAGTAGCGACTTGGATGAAAGTGGTGCAGGTGTACAAGTTACTGTAAGATGATACTGAAAATAAAAGAACTCTTAAACAGACCTACTGTTGTGATAAAAAGCTTGTTAAACTTCTGTGTCAAGTGAAAATGATGTTGGTGGGAGAGATATGTGTTTGATAAGCAATAAAAAGGGCAAAGCTAAACAAAAAGTCGTAACTCGACCTTTCCAAACAGAAATTAGCCAGCCAACATGAACACAGTGTCTGGCTGAATATATTAAGTACAACAAAATGGCAATTCAGTTTAAAAGTCTTTAAGAGGGGCAACATTTTACATCAAATTAAACCACAAGTTGGTTGTTACTATTCTAAGGGTTTTGTAAAAGTTTTAGAAATGCAATACTAAGTGACACCGGAAGATGTGCTATATGTGTTGGGGTCACTGGCAGCATTTGGACTGGGGCTACATGTAATGTACCACCCATCCTCATACTGCTTAAACGAGCACCTCTTCAAGTGTTACCAAATATGTTAAAAATGTCATAGATGTCCTTTCACATACCATTTTAGGTTAATGGCGAAGTAACCTCTTTTATTATTCCAGCCGTTGATCCTGTCCTAATTCGTCTGCTTTGGTTTGCTGATGTTATTGTGTTACTTCCTGGTCAGCAGATGCAGCCGGGGCCTCTGTTCTTGTACATGTTGGCTGAGGGTTGAAATGAGTGGCTGCTGCGCAGCTCCGATGGGCCCCCGTGCCTGCAGGCAAAGCTGACCCCGCTGTCCTCCTCCGACTCTCTGCGATGAGGCGGCGATCTTCGCTTCAGGCTACAAACATACAAGCGGGGGATGGAAGAAGGGAGGGAGGGGGAAGGAGAGCGAGGCTGCATGGGGCAAAGGCTTAATTTGCCTGTTTTGTCACTAAATTTAAAAAAGGGAGCTGCTCAGAAGTGCAGCATTTTGCAATGTGTTTAATCCCACTCTGTCATGGCAAACAAGGGGCTAATGGGGAAAAATTTGGGTGAGGGAGTTGGGGGTGGAGAGGTGGGAGGTTTTCCCTGAAGAGCGGGAAGCCAGTTGACTGGTGGTTTTACATGGATATTAGCAGCCTCTACACAGCCAAGTCAACATCCATTTATGATGTGAACAAGCACATTTAATATTTAATTGAATGTTCTATGGTTTTAGGATCATAACTTGCAGGTTTCATACCAGACAAATCAATGATTGATCATTTATACATTTGTTTAATTGTGGTATTTTCTAAGAATGTCCTTACCAAAAAAACAACACATTGGTTGTTTGTTCAAAAGCTTAGAAGGACCAGTGTTTACATTTCTCTGAGAAGTGGCCTCTTTCAGTGAATAAAGACAGTATTCTTTCAGGAGCAAATATATTTGATGGCTATAAAATCTCTTAAGGTGGACGTCAGAGTAGATGGTCCAGTACAACAACTGTGCTTGTACCAGAAAAGTGAATTAGATGCTCCTTTCATGCATCAGAGGCGTGTAACGTTTATTTCAACATCCTTCATACATATTCTTTTAAAGTGGTTACACATGGTGTTTTAATTTCTTCACTTTTCTACATCGTTCAGTTGAACACATTAAAGAAATGCTTCTACTTCTCACTGTTTCTACTGTCAAGAATTGCCATCATGTTTTGTGGTTCACATGTGTGGAAGGTGTAAGTATAAAGTGTGTGACATCACTGGAGACTGCTGTTTGTTTCCTCTTTGCTTCCTTGTTTTAACACCGACTTCTTCGTTTTTAAACCTAAAAAAAGTAAATTACATTCACTACTTCAGCCAAACCTAAATCCAAACTTAAACCACTGTAGTGATGAATCATAAAATTATAATTACTTACTTTCAGAATATTTGTTGAATATTTGTTGATTGATTTGAAACATACTGACACATCCGTCCATCCGTTTAGCAGCTCAGGCACCAGAGAACTTAGATTTCCTTTTGTTAAAAATTATGTTTTTACTTGAAAAGCAAAACAGAGGCAGAGAAAAATGTATTGATTAGGAGGCTAAACAATCACTTTTAGTTGGTATAGTTGATAGGACACAGTCAGCTGTATCATAAGTGTTTGCTACTCTAAGACTGCATCATGATCTAGTGGCAGTGAGAAGCAGAGATAACAAACAAAAAGGTATTTGGTGAAGGTTTTTTTTTGGAACTATACCACATTTTTCTTTGAGTGACAGCCAGCAGTATTTTCAAGGCTTTCCTTCCTAGTGAAACCCGGGCGACAAACTGCACATCACAAGCCGGCCAAGATGGCATCCATCGCACAGCCCTGCCACTGATCTCAGCGCCATCGGCCGCCAGTCAGACTCATCACATAGCTGCCTTCTGCTTTGCTGACAACAGCCAGGGCCAAAAAAGTTAACTCTTCTTCCACCGGTCTGAACAAAAAGAAATAAATAATAAATCTGTTTCTTTCTCTGTGTTACTTTCTTTTCGTTTCTGGTCAGATTTTGTCTGCAGAGAACAGGATTGAACCACAACTGGAGAGAGATCACTCTCTCTAGGATCTAGGATCTCAGCTTCTCACTGTCACCAGACCAGCAATGCAGCTGTGTCTTTTTTTTATAGCTATCATCTCAGCTTGCATATACAACTGTGGTAAATTATTATGTGAATGTGCATGGTGAACATCTCTAACTTAATTGGGAATATTGAATAGCAGATAATTAGATATTTGATGTGACACGTGGCGTCTAATGGGCTTGATGCAGTGGTCTCATGTTGTTCCCATAGCGAGAGGGATTTTTGATGTGTTGTCAGGCCCCAGTGTAAAAATAACTGAAGTGACAGCAGTGACTTGGTTGTCAGTGTTGTCGAGGCTGGTGCGGATTTTCACAGCCGTGGGTCCTGTGCATGTGTGTGTGTGTACTCCTGTGTATACCCGTGTTTGTGTTGTGTGTGTATGTGTGCATGCGTATACTTGAATATGTGTGTGTGTGTATTTGTGCACGGCAATGTTGTGGGTGACAGTGCTGATCGCTGTGTGATGACAGCCTATCATTGTCGCTGTGCAAGAGTGAGAGTGGCAGGGGGGCCTTTTTGGCATGTGTTTTCTCCACGCCTTCATCTGTGTCTATGGCACTCCGAGCTTGGCTTAACAAAGGAGAAGCAGGGTGGTGAGGTGGGGGGGGGTACTGGGTGGCGGATGTTGGAGGCTGGGTGGGGCTAGCTGTGGAGAAAATGTGTTGGTAGCACAGTCATATGGTGTCACTTCCATCCACGGTTCAGGAACAGGAAGCAGAATTCACAGACTCTGTGGGGCAAAAAAAGTCACCATGGCAACCAGTTTCTTGTAAAAGTCTTCTTCTTGTGTGTTTGCATATAGCTTCAGTCAAAATACCGCTTACTGATGTTTAACTAGTCACTTTTAAGGTGCTTACAGTTGTCAATGCTGCAGGTTTGTGGCTGATTGTGGCACACAAGAATCCAGACACCAAATAAATTGCATCGAGACCTTCGCTATGTTCAGCTTTGTCTCACAAGGAAGAAAATATCAAGCAAATCTCACATTATCAACAAGTGCCATGGGGAAGCAGACATTACTTTTTCTGGTAAGCAATTTGGTATGTGGAAGGACTTCTGTAAAAACTGGCCTTAAGCCATTATTCATAGTGTGGTTTAAGCAGTTGGATCACATGATTCTCTGTCTAAATAAAGTTCTGCAGGGCTGGATCGGAAAAGCCTCTTTCTTCTTCTTAGTGCTCTGTTCCTATTTGGAAAAACAAAACAAAATTCATCTTTTTTCTAAACCTTCTACTGTGCAACTGACTCAGTCAACTTTGTTTAAAATCGCCTAATAAGGCTATTGAAAACACATGCTGTGCATTACAATCACACCAAGTAAATGACAGACTGTCCGTTAAATCTACACCCAAGAACTGTATTATTATTTGGTGCGGACTACTAAATGGACTGTAAATAGTATGTTTGCTATATATTTCTATACTTTTATTTCTCTTCGATCTGCTTTAATTTTTTTTCAGGTTGAGTTTATGTGTTTTCTTCTCAGTTATTTATACCAGACGTACTGTAACAAAACCTGTCGTTTACTCTTTTATCACAGCAGAAGACAAACTTTTGAGATGCGTCAGAGACAAGCCAGTGCATGTTGTAAACTCTGAAGATCGTGAGAAACGTACGCTTCATAAGTGTGGAGGCAGTTAACCTTTAATAAACAGATGGACAGCTCCAACTGGTGCTGTGAAATTAACAAGCTCGAAATAACAACGGGACGATTGCATGCAAGCTGCCTACAATGCCAGTCTGCTTCATTTTCCCTTAGTTTTACTTTTGTGTCTTTAAAACTGAGACAACAACGGACGAGGGTTTGCAAAGTTAAGTGTGGCGTTCACCTAGTAGAATGTAGGACTGTACATTTAAGGAAAATATTCATTCCTATTGAAACTATGGGTTTCACTTTATTACACCTACACCTCCAGGGTTAAATGCAAAAAAATCTACCGTCATCATTGAACTGACCATATCAAATTTAAATTTGGACATTTTGCCCACACATTAATACTCATCTATGGTTAACACATGGAGTTAGAAATAAAAACTACAGCATTCTTGCAAAGCACTTATTACAGAAACAAAAAGGCCTCTGTTGATAATCTTCTGTCTTTTCTGCAGTCCAAGAAACCTCTGAGTACAAAAACTTGAACCAATAATGTGAATAAGGGCTCACAAGGGAGCAGTGATTGAGCTGGGTGTGGGTAATGCAGGGAAACAGTTTCCAAACAAACATATTTGCAGCTCTGTAAAGAAAGGGAATGAATGTAGAATACATGCCCCAGAGGTCCAAATCCTCTGGGAAATGATTGTTTTATGTAAGTCTTGGAAATAACATTTACAGGACACTAAAACTCTCTATAAAACTCAATAGAAAAAAGCTTTCATTGCAGGTTTTCCAGACGGCTGGAAAATACCCCCACACCACACTGGAATTATTTATACTGTACATCCACACATCTGATCTTAAAGTAAAAATATATTGATTAGATGTATTCAGGGAAACCACTACCAGTGCCAATGAGCTTAGATCTTCTGTATCCCATCCTGTGTGAGTAAATGTCTTTTGTAAAAGGGGTCTTGCACTAAATGGATATTTGTCTTCTTGCCATATTTTTCTGTTTAGTCTGCTGGCACACTTAACCCAGCAGCAGCTCTTTTTATACCAGCGTAACTTGTGGCTTCAAATGCCTAAAGCTAATTTCCAGAATTCCATTCAATCAGACAGGACAATGTTCCAATTGACAACATTCACATTCACTTCCTATGAATCACCATTAGTCGTGCATTTTATAAGTTTTCAGAAGAAGATTTTATTTATAAATTTCAGAATGGTTTTTTTTTTAAACTTTTTTTAATGAGGGCAGTTGTTCTTCCCATGTGAAAACTCTTCTAATAAAACTCCTGTTTGCTGGTAAAACTGCATGTATATTTTCTTTAATCAAATATTTGAATATAATCTCAATAGAAAATAAGTTTGTTTTCCTTTATGATATTACTAATGTGACCTGCTGGAATTCAAATCAGTCACAGTTTGAAAAGTCACACAAAAGTTCTTTTGCAAATGTTTAGCCTTTTTAAAGACAGGTTTTTTAATTTCCGCTCTTCAGTACGGGGTAGAAAACACAATAGTTGGGACAAATAACCTTTGATTAAAGGGCAAATTCCCTGATTTTTAAAATGCTTACAAGGCTTCTGGTTTGGGGAGCACATGAATTTAAATCTCGTATGACATTGGTTTTTCAGCTAGAAGCAGACAGATATTTTAATACATGGAAACAGATGTAAGTTATAATAATGCCATTCATATACTGTACCATAAAAAGCAAGTTGAAAATCGGCCATGGTAAGGATTTGGTAAGGAAAACACTCTTAACAACAAAGTTTCCTTCCCTTAATTTACCCCTAACTTCATAGAGTACATGAAACTGCTACACTGCTTTATGTGTTGGTACTGGATGTTAGCAGTTATATGCTGCAGAGTTATCCAATATGATCAAAATAATTAAGAAGTGATTCATTAACAAATAACAATGGTTGGACAGTGGAGGATACCCAAAAGTTTTTCACAATAAGGGTTTGATATTATATCAAAATTTCATGATCTTATGTGGCTGTTATGTCCACCAAAAATTTGCAAACCACTAATTTTTACTTGGGAAATTGGTCTCGGTGAGGGGTAGTCTCTGGGTAGACTGTGCAGGAGGTACGAAGTGACACAAAAAGTACACCATGTTTTGTTTGCAGCACATAGAAGCAGATCCAGTTGCATAATTAGAAACCATGTCTTATGTATATAACCCCGGTTTCCTGTAGGAGAGAAGCATAATAAATCTTTCCCATGCTTTCTGGTATTGTGCTGAGCAGATTGACTGAAAGGGAATGTCAGCTTGCTCACTGTGAGTTTTTATGACAATTACCTGCTGTGTTTGCACACGGGCTCAATCGGACAGTACCTGGACTTTGTACAAGGGAGCTGGTAGGATAATAATCTAGTTAATGTCTGGGCCAACTGACTTGGACATTTGTGTTCTCACATACAGTTCCTCCGGGTAATGTCTAGAAAAGTTCAGGGTTCCAGTGCATGTCTGAACAGCTACTGTACTGTAGCAGTGATTAAGACATAGATGTGACCATTTTTTTAGGTTGGAACTGGTTCTGTAAAAAGCCTATAAAACCTATAAAACCATATAACCAACCTGCAGCTGACCCAGTTTCAACCCAGGTTATGTTTGTGAGTCAATTTTAGACTGCGTATTTGAGGCTGGACAGGACACAATAACCTGGTAGTAGTAGACCCTCATGACAACACATTATAATTCTTAGAGCACAGTTTCCTTTTTTCATACTTTACCCTTTCTGTTATTCCTAGCTAGCCCTTAGGGTTCTGAGACTGAGCAGAACTGAAATTAATATTTCCCTTCAACCACCATCATAAGTACAGTAATATCAGTGGACAGGTGACCTACAGGCCTATAGGACCTCCAGATCCGCATGCCCATGCCTGCCCTGGATGAGGCCTGTCCAGAAAAAGGCCCTGAGGGCCCATACTGTACCTCACAGTCATGTCTAATCTGGTTACTGTGGCAACAGCAGGGATTAGAAGTGTGATGAAGGAGGGGCTCCTCTAACGAGACTGGTCATATGCATAATTCATGTAAACGAGCCAGGCAAGGAGAGAGGCAGGGGTAGTTGATCGCTGATGAGCACTTCTAGAAGAGATACACACAACAATTCACAATATTATGTACAAATGCACAGATTTGTAAAACATAAACACACACACTTGCATGGTTAAAGACTGAAGTTAACCTAGTCATAATCCACAAAATCTAACCACCCTGTTCTACTGTAGACTTTATAACAATGATTTAATAATGTTTTTGTGTCTTTAACATATTTACTGATACAGAAAAAGCACAAGCACACACACAAACACACCTACATATTCATCCTCGAACACTTTATTGAGTCACAGAAGCAAAAATTGTGTGAGGCTGATGCGATGTGGTGTCAATGGTGCTTTAACACCATACTGCAGCTGAAGCTTGGAAAACAATCACATCCAATGGAATGACAGAGGGGCATTTCAACAATATTAGTCATTTTCACTCACGAGCAGATGTCTTAAGGGACACGATTATGGCTGTGATTTCACTGTGACTCAACATGCAAAGCATGAATGTGAGTGTGTGTGTAGGAGACTAGTAGGGTGTCTGCATTAGTGAATTTGAATGCACTTGTTTATGTATATGTTGCTTCTCAGTGGACATGACAAACGTGTCGCCCCTTCAGTGTGTGCTACACCAAGATGCCGCCTTCCACCGCCCCTTGAAAGCACACGCACACACCCTGCCACCTCTTCGCCCTCACTCTCCTCTTCCTGCCCCCCCCACCTGCATAATAACCCCCCCTTCTGCCTTCCCTGCCAGAGCGCCCATGTCCAAACCAAACACAACAGATCAACAACTCGGCATGCAGATCATGTCACGGGATAAATTATGCGCAGCATGTCAGCTTCATACGTGGGCTCTTGGCTGGCTGTCCGTGACATGTGTCAGGGTGCCCCTGCATCTCCGCCATGCAACGCTAATGACGTGATGCTGGGTTAGCCTCCCATGCACCCCACCCCATCTCTCCACCTGCCCTCAACCACCCCAGCCCCTCTACCCCTTCACCCACTGCTCCACCACCCCCCACCCATCACGCGACAATGAGACAGTATGTCACCTCTGGAAGGGCGGAAGGGGAAAAAAAACTTAGGTTTTAAGGAGATAAAGATGGACAACAGTGTCTGATCCAGTGTAAGATAATCATGACTGAGGGCCTTTCGCTAGAAGGAATTTTCAAGGTCAGTAAGTATTTTTAATATATATTTTAATATATTTGCATTTGCATGCTCGAAAATGTTTTTAAAAAACTCTTTTCTCTCTAAAATGTTGTTTTTTATAGAAATGAAAGAAAGAAAATGGAAATGTTTCATTTGAAAACCATCATAGAAATAATAATTAGATGATAATTAAAAATCTAAAAAATAGGGTTTGTGTGAAGTATCATTTTAATCAATATGTTACAAGTAAATGTTTTTTTTTTTTAGGTATAAAACACTAAAATAAAATGCTAACAGCCAGTATCAGCTCTGTATATTGGTCTAACCCTTCCACATACACAACATGACAAGTAAAACCTTTTTAAATCAATTTACCAATCTCACCTCCTCCTCCCCCCACAAATCTCTACCTTCTCATCCTGCTCAAGATGGTGCATTTTTTATTTATGCCCTCTTTTTTTTGTTTTTAGTCTTTGTATGCAAATCCTGTCTGACTTGTCTGAATTATGTGTGTCTGTCCAGGAGCCTCTGTGATTCGGAGTGACTGAGGATTGCACACACGGTGATTGCATCCACTGGGCCTACTCTGAGCCTTGCATAAGTAATTGAGATGTCAGTATGTGTTCTCATATTCCCACAACAAAACTGTAGGAAAACATGCACTGTTGAAGGTCATTTGAATAATTCCTTAATGGAAGGGAGGCCTTGTTTTTCGGGATGCATGAAAAAGCAAATGTCAATGATCAAAATCAAGCAGCATCATATCTCACAGAGGCAGCACTGATTCCTGGAGCACTTCACCCTCTATCTCCCTCTATTTCTCTCTGAAAAGATAGATAAGGGATAAGTGTCTTTGTGCATATCAAACACAGCACAAGCTATCTCTCAAGGGTCTTTTTGAAACACAAATTGGTTTTGAGACATTTTCTATGTTGACCTTTTTGATTTGAAATAGAAACGACAGGGACATGGTAGTTCTCATGTAAAAAAAAATAAAATAAAAAATTGAGAGGTCAGTGACTAAATCATATATACACACACTGGATAACAGGAAATATAGCATTAATCTTTCATATACTGAATTGTTATTGTAGCTATGAACATGTGAACAGGCAGCTAGCGATAGATTAGCTGTACACAGAGAATTTATGGACAGAAAAAAAACATAAATTTGCAAGTTTTGTTGCATGTTTCTATCTCAGAGATTAGGAATTGAAATACATGTTCTATGGAAAGGTGCATGACTTATAATTTATATCTTCAAAGACACTAAGAAATAAATATAAACAACAAAATAAACAGGCTTAGCCCTCCTCACTCTAAAAACAAAAGAGGGAAAAAATTACAGTGTAAGAACACAATGGATCCTTCATTCACCAAGATGGAGGAAACATTTCATCACCTCTATGCTTTGTGCTTTGTCCGGGCTTGTGATGGATGAAGGGCCTGGCGACACACACCTGCAGTTCTCATCCACTACGGCATCATAACTAAAGGCTTGGCAGACTGAGATGATCTCCTACATCCGTTAGCCTGCTGCTGTCAAACACCATCATTCTCCGAAGACAACTCTGTCACATCAACCCTCCCACCGCAAAATAAACCCATCTTGATGAAAGACTGCTGCATGTCCATCAAAAAAGTACAAATACACTGCTACTGACACCAGCTGGAGTGCTGCACTCTGTTAGAAGAGCATGAATCATACTGTAGTGTACAAAATGCTATGGTATAAGTTTTTAAAGAATTTTTAAAAAATAATCTTTTACACCCTTTGAGCTTGATCAGTAAGAGATGTTGTCAGAAAGCTTCCTGGTAATTAAAATGTTTGTTTCCAGTAATAGTCCTAATCCTCATGCTTAAAGCTGTGCAAAAGCATATGTTCAAATATCTGAAAAAGTTGAATTACTGCATCATGGCTGTATGCCTCTGTCAACCAATCAAATTGCAGTTTACATGCATGTCAGTCCAGACTCATATTCTAATAAGTTCATCCAAAAGTCCAGGAGGACATTTGTACCAGATGTCCAGGCATTTCTGAGATATAGCGTTGATGAGAATATGACAAACATGAAGTCAAAGTGACCTTAACGTCTGACCACCAAAATCAGTTCATCCTTGAATCAAAGTGGATGTTAGTGTCGACTTTGTGCCAAATGCCCTCAAAATGTTCCTGAGATATCACTTTTACAACAGTGGGAAGGATGGATGGATGGATGGACAGATATATGTAAGAACAGACAGACAGCACAATGCCTCCAGCCATGGCTTTTGCCAGTGACAAGTCACAAAGTTCTTCATCATGGGTCAAATATATCATTCATAACTTAATGCTTTTTCTACACCATACAAGTATTATGTGAACTCTTCCTAAATGTTTGCTGTAACAGTACAACAGGTTTTGCTGTAGACATGTTCTGGTAGAATTATCCAGAAGTGTTGTATAAAATTGCTTTTCAGAGTCTTACTGAAAGTGTCTTACTTAGCATGTATGTATGCTGTCCCTCAGTGCAGTTGGTATAATAAAAGTACAGGATTCAGGTTCTTAAAGGGGGTGTTCAAAGCCCTGTGTTGCTAGTAGTGCACAATCAGAACCTTTTCTGGTACTATATAGAACCTGATTTGGTTCGTTTGGAAGGTGAAATTGTCAAAGATCCCGCACATTTTACAGTATGAAGCTGAGCAACATAATTGAATCAAGTCCTAAAACTGACTTAAATCTACATAAAAATAGACTGAGGCAGGTACCTTCAGCAAAACGTGAATACGGATAACTTCTTCCAGAATGCAATTCCACAATAAGGCATTTTATCAGGATCCACAGATACATCCGACTTTAGTTTCTGATCCAGCACAAAGGCTCTCAGTCGTCGTTGCTTTGTTTGTCGATTCTCTGTTAAACATTGTTTGTTTGGTTTGAGGTATTTTGGAAGGGTATTAAACCATACGTCAGAATTGTGTGCAAAGTTGGAGGTTTTACAGATGGCAGACGCATGCCAGGATCCTCAGCAGGAAGCTTTATCTTTGTTTCGTAGTTGACAATGATCTTTATGCTGCTATCATATACAAGCGGAAACAACGATCACGAACATATGAAGCCTAACAAAAGATTTGTCAGGAAACCACAGGTGTGAGTACCTCATATATATGTATGTATGCTGTTTCTGCTCAGCATACATACATTTGAGGTAATAATACACCTTGTAGCTTTAAAGGTGAACTTCTGAGAAAAGATCAAACATCAGACGATCTGGGATAAACATGCCCTCTTTACTGATCTTACCCTCTGTGTGGCTCTAACCACCAAGTGACACCTCTGTATCTTGTCTGTAAGAGATGACACACGGATATTTGATGCAATGTACAGCATTAGAGCGTGAAGTAGCCTAGTGCACACATTCCCATGCAAACACCAATATTTCCCTGATTTATCTAGGGCAGAGGCAAGCACAAGTTACAGAGGTTAATACTCTCTCCTCATGTTCCCACCAGCCCAGGTAATTTTGTTATTCCGTTTGTGCCCTCTGTCTACACCCACCCCTGTCTGCTGTACATAATGGTCCCAGCCCTTAGAGGAAGCAGGCGTTTACTTATACAAAACCTTGAGGAAATCCCTACCAATCCTCAGGGCTCACGTTCAGCAGCGCCCAAAACACAAAGGCTATGCAAATCTGCCCATCCTGCGTTTATCTACCCTCGGTTTCCGTTTGCACCACGGGAACCAGCATTGTGCCGTGCGTGGCGATTATCGCATGTAATTTACATAGAATACGCACAGGAAACAGTGCACTGATCTCTAACAAAGCAGGAAGGAGTCTCTATCGGCTCAGCAGCTATCTGACGGCACAGCAAAATTACAGGTTTAGCTGTGGGGTATTAAACCTACAAGGTGTTTTTTATTTCTGGTGTGCAGGGAACACTATCTCCTCCAAATGTCGCTTGTTTATCTGCCTTGTTTGTTTTATAACCCAACTCTAGCAGCCCCTTTCCGAGGAAGCTGCATCTTCAGCTGAGCTAATCTGCCCTCTGCCTGTGTTTCCTTTGTCACTGAATCCATGTATCAACACAGCGAGGTGCAGCCAGATCGAGGAGGTGTGTAATTGCACAAAGACACTCATGCTAATATAGCTGGGAGAGTGAGTGCGTGTGACTGACTCAGCTGACACGAGACATGTTGTGAGTGTGAGGAACGGAAGTCATAACACTGCAGCATGGCTTCATCCATACAAAGGCTTGTACTGTAAGTACTCTATCAGAAACTTAAGACATGAGGGAGAGATAAAAGATCAAATTCCTGATGCCTTACCTGCGGGGCTGCCTGAAGAAGAAAACCTCACATTTGGGGGTCATCTGGAGGTCATTTTACATAATGAATGATTCATTTTCAGCTCTGCCTTTAGCTGAATGTTAAGGCCGTGGTATACATTATATTAAGTCAGATTTGAAACATAAAGCAATATGGCAGAACACAATGCAGACAAAAGAAAAACAAAAGTTGTGAGAAAAAGCTGCAGCTGAAACGCATCAAAAGTAGCTGATGACTAAAAAGCTGTTTGACTAGGTGCAGAAATCTTCTGTCATGCTCTGCAAGCAACTATGAAAACACTAATTTAGAGGAGATGGAAACAAAGTCAATGAAGTGGAAAGGAAAATGGCAATGGTTTTCATCATCATTTTTGACTGACCTAGACAATCACATGCTGGTTGTGGAAATCAAAAAAGGTTGGGACACAATGGATATGCTGAAGTGATGTTAACTGAACAAACCAGCTGAAATACAAATAGGTGTGTTAAATAAGTGTATTAAAAATGTGGTGTATACTGTGCATTTGTTTTAGACTGATATAGTCACCAAAATATCAAACTTAGGTTGCAGTGCCCATCATCACAAGTCATTTTTAAGTGCACAGCGTATTTGGTTGTTACCAGTTTTGCAGTTAATTAGAAAAAAAAGGACAGCCTTCTGCTCGTACATCATCTGAATAGTTGTGTTAATTATTTGTTGGTTCAGTGTGGTCAGGCTATATCAAGCAGAACAGACAACCATCTGATTTTGTTCCAAGAAGACAGGCAAAAGTACACTGCCGTCATTAATATAACACTGATTCTTTCAGAACGGGCCCTCCGAAGGCCAGTCACAAGCCTAGCATGGGTTTCTTACAGTACAATAGCCACCCTTACAAGCTTATCATCCCCGTCATCTTCATCATTATAATAATCATTGGTGGCATGATGCAGCTCAGTCATCAGTTATACATATGACACCAGTGACTTTTCTTTTTCTCTTAAAATTTTGTAAACATAAAAGCAGGCCTGTTACAGAACACAAAATACATGGTAATAGTGAGACCAGAAACTTTAAATCACACCCCTGCAACAAAAAAAGAATCCTATTACACTGGGTTAGGATTTGATATGGGTATGATTGATTTAATTGGCTGCAAAGCAAATTCTACAAAGTTAAGTTTTATGTTGAGTTTCGTGTACCACCATGACAAATGAACACACAACCACAAATGTATGACTGTTAACAACTGCTTTGGGGTTTATTTTACAATTGAGAAAGAAATGAAACAAACTAATTGGTGCTAAAAAGTTTTTTTTTACAATATTGTCGATAAAACAGTGAAATGTATAGTCATTGTGCATCGCTTATTTATTTTCCACACCATATCATGCATCAAATTGGATGCAAGTATAATTAAAATCATTTCTGTAAACCAAGCCAAAGAAGCTAAATTTGTATTTTCTTTAAAAAAGGACATTTTGTAGCTCTACAGCATATATCTATATACACCATCTGTTTTTATTTTTTATCATTTTTGTATATAAAATGAAAATATAAAAGTTAGAGAATGCACACACCTTAAGATACAAAGAATGTTGAGCCGTTTCAAATGGTAAGATATGTCTTATGGAGTACTGACATTTCACTTCTAATAATTTACATTTAACGGACTGTTGTCTTTACAGTTGAATAAAGTGACACAATTTAGAAAGAGAAAGTTGTAACAAACCATACAACTGGAAAATTGCTATAAGGTGATACTTCACGACAAGATTTTTTTTTTTTTTGCGCAAACTTGCATACTGACGGCCATTCATTTTTCACTGATTGACTCGTAACCAGAAGCAGCATTTCAGCTTTTCCAAATCTTCATGTGATCTTTTTTCTAATACACTGACAGATTTATGAGCAGTCCATTCATCATCAAAAACAATGCAGTGATAGGAACCCAAAAGAGAAGAGGGGGAATGATATTTCTTAATTTTTTTTAAATTAATCTAATTTTGACAAATGCAAGATATTTCAAAACATGATCTCTTTACAAATTCAAAACTCAACTAAGGTGCTACTTCAGTCTTTCAGAGTATTCTTTCATTCTTTTAGTGTATACATTTAATTTTCACCTTCTTCATATCAAGTATTATACAGTTTACTCTTTCAACCAATTCTTTCCATCCATCACCTTTACCATTGAAGCAGTAGTTGTATTTTTGCCATGAAAAGATTAAAATCTTGTGTTTAACCTTGATTCACTAAAATACATGCACAGATCAGACAAATAGCATATAAATATATTACAAAATAAGTGTAAAAAAGCTTGGCAAAACAAAAACAAATCAACATGAAAAGACATGGTCCAGTCAGGCAGTTATCACAACAAAAAATAATAAGACTGATTTTTTTCTGGCGGCTCAGTTCGGCCCAGTGCAGTAACTGTGAATAATGTCATTTTAGTGCAATGAAATTCTAGTCAGTTCCACAGCTGGCAGTCTCTACCCTCAGCTCAAGACCCCGCTTAAACCTTCTCCATCTTGTCTAGCTTCTCCAGTTTCTCCAAAGCAGTGACAAACACCAGGTGGTCCTCTGGAGACTTGCCGTGGGTCTTGCTGAGGTGCAGTTTGACTGCGTGTTTGCTGACGAATGTCCGGTTGCAAAGTCTGCACTGATACACTGAGCCTATGTCGTCCTCAGGTGTGGTCAAGGCAGCCAGGGGGCTGCCGAATGTCATTTTGTCTGTGATCACCTTTGAGGCAGCCTGCTGCTCCCGTAGGTGCTCAGCTGACAGCTTGGACAGGTCCTTCAAGCTGAAACCAAGGTGAGACTCCAGGTGGCTGATGTAGGAGGAGGGAGTCCTGAACTGAGAGGCACAGTCACCACACAGGAACACAGGCTGGCATGAGTCCATGTTCTTGAGAAACTTGGTTCCCCCAGTTCGTCTCAGCTGGTACTTGACATTAGCCAGCCAATGGGATATAGTGGTCATGGAAAGACCTGTGAACTTACAGATGTGGACCCTTTCCTGGGGGCCCAGGTCGGTCATGGCATAGCGGCCCTCCGGGGTCTCCCTCAGGCTGGAGGCAAACTGTGCCTGGAGGATGAGGAGGTGCTGGGGATTCCAGTTGGACTGCCTCCCTTTCCTCTTCTGTACTGGAGAGAGGTCCTCTAGAGCATCCTCAAATGCACTTCCGTCAGCATCTGACTTCTCTGAGATGGATGAAGGAGTTGATGATTTAGGCGTCAGCCTTCCAGTGAGGTTCTTTACCATGTCAGAAATGTCCATCAGGGCATTCTCTCTCAGAGGAGAGGAGACTGTGTCAGGCAGGGAAATGAGGGGTTTGTTACCATTTACACCATTATTGGTCAAGAGCACACTGCTGCTGTTATTGTTATTGTTGCTGTTAGTGGTGGACTTATTTTTACTCAAGTCTATAGGTTGGTCATTGTTTTCATATAACTGATAGTGATTGATGGGCTCAGCTGGCTTGCCCTGAGGACCTGGGTTGAAAGCTGGCTTATCCATCATGCTGTTGCTGATTTTGTAAAGCATAGATAGTGGATCTGCAGCTGGGCTTACTGGTTTGGAGGCTTTACCCAGGTGTGTGTTCATGATTGACTGGAGTGCGCTGAGAGGGTTGATGAAAGGACTTTCCGGTGAGTGATCTGTGATGATGCCGAGACTGTTGCCATTAGTTACTGGGGACTGGCATGTCTCTGAGCCATTCTTTGCATGATTGCTGTGACCATCTACTAGGCTGTCTTTGGGCTCCTTTTTGCAAATGAGCTCTGAATCTACACTGCCTGGGCTGCTACTTCTCATACCAACCGGTTTACCTACAGAAAGGTCATTTGGAGATGCTAATTGCTCTCTCTGCTCTCTCAGTGCAGGAGAGGGGGATTTTACTAGTGATGGGGGCCGGCATCTTTCCAGGCTCACCATCTTCTCCTCCTTTTCTTTCTTCACAATGGCAGCTTTCCCTGTCACTTTCTCCACAAGCTCTTCCATGGCAGTGACATTGCTCCTCAGAGGGGTAGGGGAGGAAGGGCTCCGAGGAGAGTGGATGAGTTGGGGGTCACTCACCAGGCCTCGTAGCCCACTGTTAAACATTGGCTGCATCTGGACACTCTGGACAGTTGGCGGCAGAACAGTAGTGGAGCTTTTCATGGCACCTTGCAGCTGGTAGGCGGCATGAATACTAGGGTAACCCCCCCATGTGGGTGTGCCTGTCTGAGCCTTGCTAATTGCACTGGATACAGTGTTCTCAAGTGATTTAAGAATATCTAAACCCTCCTTGGGTGTCTCCTCCAGATCTTCTTCTCTAAGGTATTTGTATGATGTGGCATTAGTTTCAGATTTCTCACCTGAGTCATCTTTCTCCTCCTTGATTTTCTTCTCCACTGGCTCACCACCATTTACTTTTTCATCCTCACCTATTTCCCTCTTTTCCTCTGAGCCAGAGGAGAGAGCCGGAGACACTGGCTGAGACTTAACACTACTGGGAACAGGAAGTCTGGTGGTGGTTGGTGGCAGGGGGATAGACTGAATCTTCTCTTCCACAACTGGATCAAAGACCAGCTGCTTGCCCTTCTTAGATGCAGAATTTGTGACCTTTAAAAAGTGGCCTGTAACCATCATATGGGCCGTCAGTTGTTGCAGTGTGTCATGAGAGCTCCCGCACTCCATGCATTTGAGGATCTGGGCTTTACGAGCTTCAAACTGCCATGTGTAGCTGGCACCATTCTGGTACCCATAGCGGTTGTTTGGTGTAACATAGGGGTTAGCTATGGATTTTGTATCTTTGCCAACATCCCCTAGAGATACACTGCCACCACCACTAACAGCATGGACAGAGTCTGGGGAACATGGGGACACTATAGCATCTTGGATAACTCGTTTTTTAGCTGAAGTGGGCACCAGTTTAGTGGCCAAGGCTGGCACTGGTTCTTTGAGAGGCACTTTCTGGTAATGCTTGGTCTTGATCATATGAACACTGAGATCTTGCAAAGACTCGAATGAGTGGCCACAGTACATGCACTTCAGTACCTTCTGTGCATCCTCTTTCCCTTCCATCTCCATCAGGGAGCGCTTGCGTGGCTTGGACCAGCGCTTTCCCTGATCCTCCTCTTTATCCTTGTTGTCATCTCGATAGTGGCCCGTCTCATTCATGTGGACTGTCAAACCCACCAGTGTGTCATAGGCAGCGCTGCAGTCTTTGCATCGAAACTTGCTTGCACCAGTGAAAACAGAGCCATACAGCTTGTTGTTCTGCCGGTAGAGCTGCACTGTGCTGAAGAGGCTGGGCTCTGGTAAAAGGTGGTAGGGGGTCTGCTGAAGAGTTTTGGCAAGTGCTGCCTGGTGCCAATCATAGGCTACACCACTACCATTACTGGCCCCACCACTGCTGCTCCCACTGCTGCTGGTTGCACTGTGGCTGCCTACAGAGCTAGCTGCTGTGCCATTGGTATTACCACTTGCATTGCCTGTGTGGTTGACAGTGGTGCTGGAGCTCCTGCCATTATGGTGGTTGTTAGCCATGTTGACCCCACTGCTCTTCATTGTTGTTGTAGTTGTGGAGACAGAGGCAGTAGAGGCAGGCTCTGCAGTGCTGAGGGCAGTGTTGACACTGCCTGCTGCAGCAGGCTTAGCTTTCATGATGTCCATTGCGATGCTGGACCAAGAGGCATCTGAGATGAGGTTTGCATAGACGGCTTTCATCTGTGCCAGGCTATCCTGGAAAGAGAGGCCGTTGCTGGGGTGAAAGGGTAAAGCGGTGCCCTCCCTCTCCTGACCATCCCTGGAAGAGGTGCTCTTGAAGTCTGTAAGCCTGTCACTGGCATCACTGAGTGGAGACCCGTATCCAGCGTCAGGGTTGGTGCCATTGCTGAGTGGAGAGTCTCTATAGCTAGGTAGCTGGCCTCCATCCACATCCTCCTCTTCCTCGTTGCACAGGAACTCATTGTCCTGGCCATCTAATGATAGGCCGTCATCCTGCAGGTGCTCTTCCTCATCATGAGTGTCTGCCTTAAGCTCATCCTCTGGCATGTACGCTGAAGCAGAGAGAGATAGAGGAAGACAGAGAAGACAAAAAAGTGTAGACAAGAAGAGAGGGAAAAAAAGAGGTCAGCTCAGTGAAATTAAAGATTTACAGCACACTAACAGGACCCCTGTCAAAATAACATGGAATGAATACTCAATGATGAGAAATGTAGGCTTTTATTCTCAACCAGTATGAGTGTGTGTATGTATCTGTATGCATGCATGCATGAGTTTGTGTTTTTTTTACACACATCTGGTTCTGAAAGCCAGTGGTGAAAAAAGCCTCCAAGGGAAAAATAAATCACTGAGCTTCTGACAGTTGTCCTTTCCCTTCCCAACTCCCTATTCCTCTGCACATGCCTCATGTTCCCCAGGAAATGACTGACTGTTTGGCCTTGTTAGCCAGCTGCATGCTTGCATGTTCAACTCCCCCTTTTTCTTTCTACCCATGAAGTTCAGCTCCTCACATGTTCAGTTTGTGCAACTGACGGCAACAAACAAAACACTAATGTGGAGATATCACAGCTTTGCCTAAACCAATTTGATGAACCAAATGTCACTTCAATTTGAACTAATAAGCAGTAACTGGTCAAACAATAGTATTGTGATTGAGAGTACCACAGAGTTGCAATAATGAGTCTGAGGCAGACAGTTTGTGCATTTGCAATATCTGCTGATTTTCTGTGATCCAAAATATCATGGACAATCCTTAGAAAAAGACAAAAGATTGACAAAGCTCAAATAAAACCACGATCAAAGATGGAGGCATTGGAAAAAGGAACTACACAAGACAGAGATGTAACAGGTTTACCAGTAATACATACAAAGCGATATATGAGATGGGAGGCTAGATCATATGTGTGTTTGTGTACATAATGAGAGAGACACAGCAAGCATCAGTAAGTAGGAGAGATAAGAGGTGGTTAGGGGGAAAACAAGTGAAAGGGAGAAAAAAAAGTGAGCAGGAGTCGGTGGGTTTGGTGGGTGGGGAGACAAGGTGTAAGGGAAAAAGAGAGAAAGAGGGTGAGGGAGGGAGGGAGGGAGACAGGAAAGACAGCCCCCTAGCTTCTTCCTTTATCTCCTTCCTGCATGGTGAGATGTGTGTCCTAGATGCCAGTATCAGTCTCTCCTGATGAAACAGATGTGCTGTCAGCTTCAAACGGCACGCTAACCTGTCATATCATAATCTAAGTGGACATAATACCTGATATATATACACTGGCACCATTTACTCCTGCCTGAGAGGAGATGGGTGGAGGAGGTGGGGGAGGTGAGCAGCTGCACCATCAACTGTGACTGTGTGATGATGTGCATGTACGTGAGTGCCTCAGTAAGTGCCCGTTTGTGAATGCGTGTTTGCCTGCATGCTCACCCTCACATGCCTGTGTGCGCTTGACGCACTCTGGTGCACATACGTGTTTACTCTTACAGTGCAAAGCTGAACCCATAGACCATAGGATTGCCTATAAGTCTGAGTTCGCTGTGTGCTACTGATACACCCTCTCTAAATGAGCAACATACTCCCCTAACGCCTGACAGGATTTCAGTGAAATGAGAGCACTACAGGAGAACCTGGCTGCGCTTCAATCCCACTGACAGACTGAGACCGAGACAGTTTCTAAAACTCCTGAAAATCCCTAACACAGCAGATTAGCATTATGTGCTATACTCTCTACAACACATCTGCAGAGTGTCTTCTGTTACAGTGCCTTCTCCTTCACAAACCCACTTCCAGAATAGGAGGCTATCAATAAATATCAGCCATTTAATACACAAAGCATTCTGCAGAATGGCTATCCATTCTTCACAAGCCCACACGAACAGTGCAAACATACAGTAGGAATTACCTAAGTGAGTCACTCACATCGGCTGCAGCCAAAAAAAATAGCTAAACCCCAATAGTTGGCAGTGCTTAATACATACACAGTCACACATACACACAGACAGCAGGAATGAGAAGCAGCAGATCAGAAATATCCCTGGGTGAGTGACAAAACACAGACTGCAGTAGGGAGGGGCTTTGAACGATGAGCAGGTCACCAGGGAACCCTTTGACGATCCCTGTCAATCAATGCCTGTCCTGCCATGTTGTCATGGAAACAACAAAGAGGGAGATATCAAAAGCACACAGACAAAAGACTGGCAGAGACAGACATCTGTAAAAATCACAGGCAGCAAGTGGATGGTTTCGCAAATCATAAATGTACAATATCACTGATGAAACGTTAGTCTGAAATAAATGATCTCCCTATCTGTTTTGAAATGCTTCAGTTCTGACAGGATGCTAAAATTTGAAGCACGAGGAAGGAGAAATATTAAGAGCTACATATCAACTCTATCATTCCACTTGAAGATGTGTGATTCTGACTGGTGACCAGATGAGGCTGCTTCCCTTGTCCTGGACACACATATGCAGAGCAGCACCAGCAGCAAGGGGAGGGCTTGGGAAGGGGTAGGGCTGGCATGCCGTCCCTGGCGGTTTGGTTCGCAGAGTGGGTGATAGCTGTGAGCAGGGCCATCTGCACGGGCGCCAAAGCGCCTGTCACTTTTGCTCGGGGACGTGCCGCCATCAAGGAGACAGGAGGCAGCGTGGCCAGGATAGTACTGCAGACTCACTGTCAGAAGCAGCAGTGATCAAGCCCACCACCAGCAATGCCAAATCACCAACAACACACACCAAGGAAGTAAGAATTTGCATCCCAGTGTATCTCTTATTTCCCAATACCTGCATATACCTTTAATAAAAAGGAGTATAAAACAGGTCAAGTACTAAAAAGGGTTCGCAGAAGCCCCATTGGACGTTATAAAGAGCCCCTTTAAAAATGCTTAATGCACAAATGGATTGACATATACACCTATGGTGCTGCAAAGCAGATAATATCAAAGGTTTTTATGTCTCAGACTACAAAATACACTTTCAGGACACAAACCCCTATTTGATTCATTATAAGAGCTTTAAAAGAGCTCAAGTGTGTGTGTTTTGTGCTCATCTATCTCATCTATTATTATTCTTATTTAAATGAGAGATTTCCTGGAGTACTAGCCAAAGTAAAGTACCCATGAAGCACCCTTGATTCTGATTAGTACCTGATATAGAAAGATCAAAGAATGCTATTTGCCATTTCAGATTTTTGCATTTGCAATGTGTGATCAGGTTTGTGCATGTATTACTACTTTTCAAAAACCAGGGCAGAGCTGAGTGTGTGCAAAACAGACAGCTTGATAAGACGTTTTTTTGATGAAAAGATTGGGTGAACGCCCTGTATCCTGCCTCAACATAACACTGGGCCTCACAATGGGACAACATGATTGACCTAAGTACAGATCATCTGTAAAACATCCTGCCTCACACACAGCTTGACTTTGAGAATGATTAGATTTTTGTAAATGATACCAAATGAAATACAACCAGTGGACACGTCAGCATTTTGGCAAGGAGTAAAGCAGAAACATATTATTCTTTTTCAAAACTTTGCTATCTTTATGCGCCCTGCCCATTTTTTTGCCTTCTCCCTTTTCCTTGCTGAGAGTCTGCTGGTTGTTAAATCAATAAAACTCTCTGTCAGGCTTGTGGAGCTTCACCATTTGGCCGCTGTCAAAGCCAAACAAACCAGATAAGAAAGGCAGAAAGGCGATGAAATGAGAGAGAGGGAGAGAGAGAGGGAAAAGAAAGGGGATGAAACCAGTCAGCTTCCCCACGCCACCACCACCTCCACCACCAGCCCTATTTCTCCAACACCCCTCCTTCTATTTATTTACACACATTTCTTTATTTATTTGATGTGAGTTTGGGAAGAGGGGGCAATCACAGCAGTCATTTGCGGCACTAATGTCCAATCACGGGCCCCTTCACTCATGTGATTTAGGCAGTGCAGGAGAGGGTTTGCGGCAGAGAATGGGGTGGGGGGGGAGGTGGGGGGGGGGGGGGTGCAGAGGCCGTTTAGGCTGGCCCGTAATAGGAAACTGGCAGTCTTATTCCTTCCCCAGATTCTGTTTGTCACCCCGCTCTCCATTACGTGCCTCTCAGGCCTGATGGCTTTGGACAGGAGCTGATCAAAAAGCCATCGCTTGACCTACACGCCGTGGCAGAACGAGACTCGCACCCTGCACAGGGAGAGGGACAGAAAGGCAGATGAGATGGAACAGGAGGGTGGGGTAGGAGGGGTGGATGTCTGTGCATGTGTAGAGAGGAGGAAGAGTGTGGTGGTGAGGAAGGGGGTGGAGGGAGGGAGGGGGTGATAGCTCTCGGACCAGGACAAGAGGGCTGTAAATAAAATGACATTATTATTTCCTCTGTCCCGTCATGTAGAAAAGCCAATTATGGTAATGCTGCTGCCGGCGTGTCAGAGGGAATGCTGGGATGTGCTTCCCGTGAAGCGGCTAACATGAAAGCAATGCCATGATCAGGAACACAGGCCTCAGTCTGACAAGAGACGGTACAGATAGGGAGAAGAAGAGAGAGGGGGAGAAACAAGAAAGAGAAAGACATAAAGCCAACAACAAAGCTGTATGTGGACCTTGTTTTCCTAACAGATAAATATTAAGCTATCTGCAGGAGAAAATATTTTTTTGAAAACCCATTACAGTTGCCAAAATAAAGTTTGGGGATCCAGGATTTGAAGGATGCAAGTTTATTCTTGTCATTTAGTTGATATTATTTTTAGCATATTTCATTCTCACTGCTACATGCATCATGCATTTAAGACACAGGAGTTGTGGAAAACCCTCTTTATTTTGCAAAAAAAAAAAAATCAACAAACATCCATTAGGAGGTTTGTTACATGGAATTTCATTAAGTTCTGTTCCATGATATGAATATGATTGAGAAGCTCTAACTTAAGAGAAGCTATCAACCTGAAAAGTTCAGGAGTTCATGAATTATACTCTGTCACACCTCAAAATTTGACGAGATGAATTATGCAAAGACGACGGTGAAAGAGCCGGATATTGAAGGTGAAGGCGATCATTTGCTTTAGAAGCTAATTCGTTCTCATCTCATCTCAGGCTTCTCCCGGTATCCCGTTCTTAAAATTCCTCTTGCTTGATAGGGGAGCTCTCCTTAAAATAATTCCTCAGCTACCTTTCTCCTTCCAGTCCCCTCTATCACCCTCTCTGTCTCTTTTTCTCCCACCCTCCTCCTCCTCTCTTCAGCTTTGCTCACACGCCCACATGGG
This sequence comes from Sandelia bainsii, assembly GCA_032362345.1. Lineage (NCBI taxonomy): Eukaryota > Metazoa > Chordata > Actinopteri > Anabantiformes > Anabantidae > Sandelia > Sandelia bainsii. Next base: position 18,971,467 of record JAUMHL010000009.1, on the reverse strand, counting down.
CCCCTCCCAAGCGGAATAATGGGAGCATATGGCCTAAGCAGCACCTACAGGGCCTTAAATAACTGCTGCAGCATTCCAGCTCGCTGTACCAATTTATCTCCCAACCCCCTCTCCACCACGTTTCAAAACACTTCTAGCTTGAGTTGAGCTCAGCAGACCGCAGCGGATGGGACATGTTGTTCTTCAAACACATAATGGAGTGACGTAGAAAGTGGTGTGAATGTGAATAAGTGCTGTGCAAACAGGATTAGTGTTGAAATTATGTATTTTTGGCAGATATTCAGTGAGTTAACAGATTTCCACTTGGTCATTTGTGCTGGTGGATCCTTGCAAATACTTCAAGTCATAGTCAGTTACAGTGGGTCGATAACATTATGTAAAGTAACAGTGCTGTTCTTTTAGAGAGCAGTTTGTTAGTATGTTTTGGCCTGCCTGCAGCAGTTCGTAAGATTAGAAACTTTGGCTTGTCTGTCAGTCACTCCCTCTGAAATGATCTTTCCTTTGACAGTTTGTCTTAACAATTACCTACTTGGTCACGCAACACGTCACTTGGAATAAAAGCTAAATCTGACAATAGAATCTAGAGCTGGAATCGCAATCTGTCTAAATTATTGTTCTGTAAAGCAAAGGTGGGTCAGAGGTCAGATGGAAAGCTGCTGCTAAACTGGTACAGCCCATGCTCTCATGTAAATATGTCAGCGTGTCCCACAGATATCCATCAACCCCATCTCCACAGAATGATGGGAGTGTGTGGGTATATTTGTGCATATGATTGTGTATGGGCAGGTATAACATCAAAGAGGCATGTGGGCAGATTTGAATGTGTGTGTGTGTGTGTGTGTAAGTGAGAGAGAGTGAGTGCGAAAGGTGCTGCTGTTTTATTTATAGAGCGAGTGCTATTTATACCCAACTCAAAGATCAGTTCAGAGAAGCAGCTTGTGGGCCACAGCCAAGATCACTCTCCATTACTGTGCATGCACAAAACCAAAACACACACACACACACACACACTTGCTAAGGCTGTGAGCACTGTCGCCTCTGCTTTTTACACATGCATGCAGTAACAACACAATGAGACATTTACAGTATATCCAACCATGTGTTAGTTGGTGAAGGAGCGGAGGGGAGAGGACACGAGGAGGGGGGCGGTGAGCCCACATATACTGACTGAGTGTTCTTCATAGAGTACAACAGGCTTTAACATGCTGGGAGATCAATACAGTGAACCAGCGCCAATCGATTGCAATTCATCTGGCTTTGTTTTTTAAATTTCATTCTCACCCACTCACACTGCGCACTGAGCTGCTGCTGCTGCTGCTGCTGTCCTGCGAGGCAATACATAAATAAATACACACATATGCATACACATGAACACATAAACGCATAGACACACCTGAGTGGCTCAAACGATTGCACTCTCCATGCAAAAGTGGGTTCAATAAACCCGTATGGAATTTATTTATTTTTATTGAGCATATCAGCCCATCCTGGTCTTCTCTGCATAACAAGGCCTGTATAATTAAACCATAAATTTCAGTGCGCTCCTTTAATTACCACAGACAATGTCAGGAGGCAGCACAGTAAACAAATGGCTTTGAAGTGTGCAAGAAAAAAGGTGCTTCGACACAGCAATGGAGGAGCTGTTCATTTTGGTGGGGATGTTGTTGCACTTGAAAAGGATGAAATGTTCAAAAGAGTGTACGTGCAGGGGGAGTACAGTATGTATTTTTTTCCCTCCTGCCTTTTCTAAGAATGCTATTGAGGGATACAGGTTTGCTGCAGAGTGAAGGGAGGAATAATCAGTGTATTGCTATGAGCATGACGATGTGCAAATATGTATATTTGGATGAGCATGGCATGCTTGTGACTATTAATACAGTATGTTAGGAAGTCTGTGTGTGTATTTGCATGTACGTTAAGGCATTTGTTTTTCCAGGACACACGCGGCTCAGAAGAGGTGTTTGTGTTTGTATGTAATTTATTGGAAGCCGGGAGTTCTTGTCTCTCTTCCTCATGACTGCACCGTGTGCCTTATACAGTATATATGCACTTGTGTGTGTGTGTATTGTGTGCGTGTGTATGCTTTAGGTCAATGTCAACACACAGACCTGCTTCCCAGCAGCTTAGCTAATTACACAAGAGCCCTGAAGGCCACTTAGAACAGGTTAGCTAATTAACAAACAGGCTGATTGCAGATTAATTGAGAGGTGTTCCTAATCTTCACCCCTAAACATAATGACAAATGCTAACTGCTCTAATTAAGCCAGTATGGAGAGTCGAGAGTGGAGCTTTTATTTACAGTCATCGTGGCTCATATGTACTGTATTTGTGGCTCACATCCAGCTGCCATGTACAGATGTGCCAACAGGTTAAACAAATACAGCTTCAAACATAAAGATACAGGAATGGAAAAAAAGACAAGATTTATCATCACCATTTTAAGCTGCTCACCGTCTAAAAAGTCCAGCTCCGTATTTTTGGCATTTCTAATTTTTGCCGTTTAAATTTTTCAGAAATCTGTCTAAATTCCGAGTTACTTAAAATGATAATCTCTTGGACTTATTTTGAAAACTCCTCTTATTCACTGAGCGTAGTGTTAAGACTATGGTGTTTGTAGTTGACCTTTCATTGTGTATGTGCGTGTGTTTTTTTAGGAACAAGGATTTAGGTGCATTCATGTCTGCTAGAACATGAACAGTGCGCGTACATCATGAAATCTGAAACGGCGTCGACTCAATGGGTTACGGTGGATTACAATAGCAAAATGAAGAAAAAAAGGCCCCTCAACAGGGATTTGAACCTGCACCCATCTGTGGGACAATCACCTGCCAATAGAAAATAGACACCGACACTCCTCCACACGTACACACACACTCAATCTTGCAATTTTCACAGCCACTAAAATTACTCCCCAAGGCCCGACTTCTTCCAACCAACTTCCATCTGCCTGGATAAATTTATCATACAGCTCCCCTGTCTATCACACACACACCTGTGCCTTTTAAGCTGTCCACACCTCCCAAACACACACACACACTCAAATTCCACCTGGCCTCTTTCAACCTATGACCCAACCCTCACCCTCTCCCTCCCTCCCTTAATCCTTTCCTCCATCCATTGACTCTTTTGCTTCCTTCTTTCTTCTACACCACCTGCGCTTTTAAATCCCCACATCAGGATGGACCACTTCACCTGAACACACGCGCACACATTTCCGATAAATGCACACACACAAGCACATACACACAAACCCATACCCAAATCCCAGGAAACACACACAACTATACACAAGTACGAAGAAACACACACACACACATGCACTGTCCCTGACAAGACAACAGCCAGCAGCAGCTGCTTCCATCTCCTAGCAACGGCCAGCCTGATAGATGACCCAACGATGGATAATTACCGTAAATCACCACGACTCACACACTAAAGGAGAGAAAGAAGGGTGAGATAGCTTGAGAAAAACTGAGAAAGAAAGAGAGAGAGGGAAAGAGAGAGAGAGAGCAGGGACTGAAAGGGATCAGAAATAGAGGGCTGGAACTGGTCGTGTGTGCTCTAATGCACCTTGATGAGCTTAAATTCATCTGCCTTTTAAAGCACACAAACACACAGTGTTCAGGGCACAAACACGTATGAATATACACGCACTTACATATGCACAATTCATACACTTCAGCGCACAAAATAAATCTGCACATATGCTTGAATACTCACGCACTGTCGCTGTAATCAAAAACCACAGGCCCCGCCTCCTTACAGAGGCACTTGTCTGTCACAGATTCAGCTCTTTTACACCAATCAAAGGCCAAACGGTGTTGTACTGTGGGTATAAAAGCTACTGTAAAGATCAAAGATACTATTGAAAAAATAAACATAAGACAACTGTTTATAAAGACAAATGTTTATTCTATATTATATTGTTTATTATATATTATACTTTAGACCAGTGTATTAAATCTTGAATCTCAGATGGCTAATAAGTATCTGCACCTGAAGGTTCCCCTGATGTGATGTGATGTGATTATTTTAGTTTTACTTGAATAATCTAAAGACTTTTCCAGAACCTTTTAATTCTCTATAGACACATTTACATAAAGCGATTCCCGTCTGGCATGTGGTCTATGTTCCACATATTCCAATATTAGCAACATGACAAACTACCTCCAGAAGTTTTAAATAATTGCACTCTGAACAAAGTTTACTCCAAATTATCAACAGATCTTCGATATGCACACGCAGCTGCTCCACTCACTTCCCCTTCATTTTCTGCTCTCCCAGACATGCAATCTGTCCCCCTCTCTCTCTCTCTCTCTCTCTTCTTTCTTTCCCTGCTCTCCCTCCTTCCTCCCTAACTCCCTCCCTGTGCGAGTCCTGGCTGCTGCAGACATTTGATCTGGCTGCCTTGTGATAGATTGACAGGTAATGAGGAGGTTGAAGGGGTGTTGGAGACAGGAGCAGGTGTTCAGCACAGTCTTTTTGGCCAACACTAAGCTGCCATGTCCTTCACTGCTGCACCACACCACCCTGCTTCCTCTCTCTCTCTCCGTCTCTCTCTCTCTCTCTCTCTAACACACTCGTTCCTTCCTTCCTTCTTTTCACCATTCCCCCTTTCTCTTCCTGAGAGAAGAGGACTATGCAATCCATCAAACAGTGACACGGTTGGACATAGACTGTCTTTATATGGGAAAAACGCATAGGCCGTGGAAATAAATAGAGAAACAAACATCAAGTCCCATGCTGGCAGCAGCAAACTAGGCCTCGGACTGATCAGTCAAACTGTGTAGAGGAGAGGATGAGACTGATTTGGAGCATTGTGTAAAGAGGAGACAGATACAGGCTTTTAAGATGCGGATACTGGTGCTGATATAAATTTTATATCCTAACCCTTATCGAAATGTATCCTTACCCTTATCGAAATATATTTTTGTCTGGTAGGGAAATCCTTGGATACAACAGTTCAGCCATCATGTGATTTTAAAAGTTTCTTGAAACCCAGACTAATTACATTCTTTTCGATTTAGCAGCTCTACAGGGTAGAGCTGGATTTACACATTTGAGATGATGAGTAAAGCTCTGAGGAGCCTTTTTTTGTTCAGCAACCTAAAATAAAAACATCACTAGCACCCATGTTTACCTCCTGTAGTTCGAAATATTACCTGCATCATCTCAGAAGTGGACAGCCTTGTCTGGCCTGAATCCAGCAGGAACCCAATATCAAGAACCATACTGCATACTGGGCTAACATTACAGGACCCCTTTCCTAGCCACTATACTCTTTGACCTGTTACAATCCTGCTGACATGGCAAAGCACAGCTGTGCATCATACCTCACCAACTAAGGAGGAGCAGAGAGCAGAGAGCAGAGAGGAGGATGATGAGTGGGAAGACGGAGCAGAAATCTGAGAACAAGGAGAGGTAAGGGCAAGCTGAATCCAAAGATGGACTGCCAGTAGAAGGTTGTTGTTTTTTTATTTGAAAAGTAAAGATCATTGTCTATGGTTCTGATTTAAAGTGTATTGAGGCAGGGCAGCATGATGGTTCAGTGGATTATTTTTATTGGTGTTTCTTCTTGTGTTCTTGTTTATCAATGTGATGGCAGCTAAATGCGCAGCACTTGGAGTCCAAGAGAAATTTCTCTGCGGGACAATAAAGTGTATCACGTCGTATCGTAACTGGTGACTCCAGTATGATTATTTGCCTATCTGTATGTCGGTCTAGTAACAGACTGGTGACGTGGAATCCAGTACATCTAATGGATGTATTTATGTATTGTTCTGGTTGCAGTAAAATGTTGAGCACACCACAGAACAGTCAAACAACAAAAGCCACAAGGAAAGTTCATTTGCTTCAGTAGTCAGGAATTTAGTGCATGAAAAGTCTTTGTCCTGGGGTTAGATTGGATTAAATTTCTAGTGAATTGGGAAACCTTTCTGCCAGTTTTTTGTGTGACACGTGATCTGAGGTAGAAGCCAGCAGCTCTGCTACAGCTACTGTTGTAGCTTTGACTACACCTTTAATGCAGTAATGGTGGTTCTTGTATTGTTGTCATAAGAGCCAGCGGACAGAGACAGTGGGGGTAAAAACAAGGCTTGAACCCATAAATCCACTCCTTCGGTTTACTACCCAACATTAAAGCACATGTCACCCTCCTAAATCAGTGGGCCGAGAGGAGACAGCAAGGCTAAAACAAGGAGCATTTGCATGTTCCCTAAAACATTCCTGAGAAGTGAACAAACTGCTCGACCACCTTCCTCCAGTTATATCAACATCACAGTTCAAAGAATTTGAGATTACTCACTACATGATGGATGCCTTCAGCCTACTGTCATGACGGACCTCTCTAAAGCAACATGAGGGTTTGGATACAAAGAGAAACTTGTAAGTCTTGTTATCTAGGTTTCGTTTTTATCAGCATTCTGACAAATGGATTTAAACATTGAAATCCAACACCTGGTCATACATCTGACCAGGTTTCATACTTTTCTTACTAATTCATAACTATAAAAACAGCTTCACCTGGACAGAGTTACAGACAGTTTAATTATTTAAAATAACACTAGATAACAGTATGTGGAATTAAAGAGGATGCTACCAAGCTTAAAATTAGCCTTTCCCAATTGTCACCCTACTCAAAGAGAACCTGTTTTCAGAAAGAAAAAAAAAAACGTCACTGACGTGCAATCACATTCAAACACACTTGCCTGTCAGTTTATAACTCTCCTACTCTCACACACAATGACACACTCACACACACATACAGAACAAACGTCGTCCAACACACAAATAGACACCCACATATACACACTTTTTAAGCCCTCGCCTGGCATCAGCTGTCACACAACCTGTCTCGGAGAACTAAGCAGAGACAGACGCTGTCAACTTAGAGTGCCTCAAATGCCCACATCCAGCCAGGCAGAGGAGAAATCAAGCCTGTCTCCCAGTATAATTTGCACTAATCCTTCATGGGAGATAGTAAAGTCTATGGCATATCTGCCTAATAGCATCAGTCACCGGCAGGTTCTAATCTCATATTTAGACCCATTTCCATCACAGACTGACGACAAAAGCACCAGCACAAAGTGTGATTACCTTCTTATTTTTTACATTTCTGCATGACTTGACTCCTGATAATGGTGGTGGGTAGGGGAGTGGGGAGATTTTAAAAACACGAGGAGAAATAATAAAACTTTGAGGTTCTTTTCCTAGTGGAGTAGAAGAAAAGTCATTTCAGGCAACTACAGAAGACAGGTGGGCAGAAAAAAAAGGAGAAAAGTAAGTGGTGAACTGTGTCGGGAGAGAAAAAGTGGAGGTAAAGAGAGTGAAAACCTTTCAGTCAAGAGCCTGCACACACTCACACACACTCAGTCCTGTTCGCATTTACACATCCTCATGCACGCCTTAACACACTCACATACACACACTCCTTTTCAAAGCGTTTACAACCTGTGGTGTTTGTCCTGCTCTGCTGGCTGCTTTACCACGTGCATTTGAATGCCGACTGGAGTGCATCCCTCTCTTTCAGACAGCGCCATAAAAGACGACACACACAATGAGGGCTCTTTTCAGCCGAGTGGGGCTGCCTGGGGGTAAGGAAGCACCTCCAAAACCGCCACAGCACTTCAACTCTCAGGGCACAATGAGGTGCTAAGCCTTGATGAATAATAAGAGATTATTCATAAAGATGACAAACAGAATAGAAACAAACTATACAAAGTGTTGGGATGAAAAGTCCTTTAGTTGCAGCTTTCCCTCTACAATGTGTGTGTTGTCTGTGTGTGTGTGTGTGTGTGTGCCTCCAAGAGTGACCTGGCGAGAGGAGGGAGACAAAAAGAAGGGGAGGTAGCGCAAGGATCCTAATGAAGCCGTAAATCAGTCTGATGAGAACAGACTCTGAAGGAGGATCACATCACTGGAGATCAATGCAGACAGCTCCACACACACAGACACACACACACACACACATACACTGACAAGAATAAAGACGAGAAACAGCCAGACGCAAACACATGCCAGAATTCCCAAGTGAGGCCGACTTATGAAGGTACAAGCAAGTACATGAGGATAAGCACACGCGTTCATTCACACACGCACAAAGTGGCGCACACGCACTCTCATCTACAATCTATTAAACTTCCTCCATGCTGCACCCACCCCCCAGAACCCACCCATGGGCTCAGGAGTTCCACCTCCTTGTTCAATCCCGTTCGTCTGAATAATATTGGCTGTGATGAATGGCGCCATAACTCTGATATCCACAATCAATCTCTGCTTTAAAGACACATCCATCTTCTGTAATGCTGATGGTGGTGGTGGTGGGGTAGCTGCGGTGGTGAGGTGTGTGCCTGACCTCCGAGTGGAAAGGAGGGTGTTGTGCAATGGGGTGGTGGGAGGGGCACAGGGGTGCTGATGAAGGGAAGAAGGGGAGTCGAGTGGGCCACTGGGTGATGTCTGTCAGTTCACATCTGGCTGCAAAAATAAATGAGGCTTATAAAGACAAATGAAAATGAAAGGGTCTGTCTTCCCAGTCCCCCACCTCCCTGACACACACAGTCACACACACACAGACAGACAACCAAGAGACAGGAAGGGATTCAAGATATAGAGGACATTCACTAATGTAATCATATGCTGAGTTATGTTGATGTTGTTGAATACACATGAACTTAGTCAGAATGAGTTGAGTTGTGCCAAAATATTCTTTGGAACTGTAGCACAACTGTTTAAATGTGATTGTTTTATGGTGCTGTAGCTCAATTGCTGCAATCAATTAAAAACTTCTGCTGCTGAAGACCTTTGATTCAGTAAGAAGAAAGGAAAACAAAGATCTCAAAATGGCCACTGTGTGACGAAAATTCTCAGCCGTGAACACATACCTATGAGGGGGGAGGGGGAGGTATTTAGTGGGCTGGGAGGGTTTAAAGAGTGAACTATCCATGACCTGTTAGAAGGGTCACCCCTCAGTGACACTGCCACCAAATATTCGTCTTAATGATGTACCATGTCTTTTTACTGCTGCAGACAAAGCAGGGAAACATTATACTGTCAAGAGGGCTCCCCCACATCTTCTTCTTTCTCTCTTTTCTCCCCCTCACTCACTCTCTCCTTTTCTGTCTGCTCACCGCCTCATGCTGCCCCGAGTTCGATTTTTAATTATTAAGCAAATAATTTCACCCGGAGTTTTTCAGCTACTCTCCAGGCTGTCTGATTTGTAACCACCAACCTAAACTCTATTTAGTCTAATATAAGAAAGCAAAAGTAAGCGAGCGGGCACAGTTTTAAAAGAAGTCAGACTTGCAAGATGCATCAGAAGTGTATGTGTATGTCAACCCTAGAAAACCTTGAGAGAAATGACCTTTTTTCTGTCAGTCGAAACCTTTGGAAATGTCTGTGCAGCTACTAATGGAAGTCATCTCTCCATTTAAAAAAAGATATAAAACTGTAATTTATTGTAAAACATAATACAAAACTCTATAAATGATGACATTGTTTCAGAATGATGTGATTTATTTAATTAAAGCTTCCCAATAAATATATGCTCATTTTACTTGATCATAATTTGAATACAATTTGGTAAGAGCATAACAGGTTCTAGAGAATAAGGCATCATACAAACATGGCAACAACTAAACACAAGTTAAGAGGATAAAACTCTAAAACATCTAAACTGACCATGGTGGAGGACATGCAGGGCCCTCAGGTGAGGTAGTTTATTGATTCTGGGATGGAGTTAACCCTATAACAGGAGCTGGCAATGGGGGTGGAAGAGAGGTGGAGATGAAAGGTGAGCTGATGATGGATGAGCGGAAGGTATTAACACAAAAAAAGTTTAAGACAGACATGCCATGACTGGATTGACACAGCTTGCGATTGTGACTGACACATTAGTTACAGCAGGCGTTCCTACGTACAAGCTATTCTGCAATGTAACTTGTTCTTAAATGGGTCTAGAGCATTTGGTTCCATGACCCCACAGATGTCTGACTGGGGACCGACCAGCCAGGAAAGCTGTAATCTCTCTGTCAAACAGCTCTTCTGCAGCAGGTATAGAGAATGTGTGTGTGTGTGTGTGTGTGTGCGCGCATAAAAATGTTTCTAGACCTCTAAAAGATAAAAGGAATAAAAATGACAGTAGAGTATGTAATGACTATTATGGAGGGAGTGCTAACAGCTTTGCTATAACAAGGCTTCAATAATAATCAGATAGATGAAAGATAAAGGCTGACTTTAACCAGATCAGCAACAGCAGGTCTGGAGGAATATGACACACAGAAATGTCAATTCACATATAAAGTAAACCTGCTGGAAATGAACATCTATCAGTACCAAAACTTAACTTTATGAATACCAGTATAAAAAAAACTGTATGTTGTTGAACTATTAGGTTGTAAATAATGTTTGGCTTTGAATGTTCTTTTAATGCGAGTTATTCTTTTGGACTTTCTTTGAAGTTGTACTGACTTTGGTTTGAAGGTATAGCAAGGTAAAGCGAGTACTCACTGGGGTAACCCTGCACACACAAAGACACACAGTGACTGTGTGTGAGCACAGGGAAGACAGAAAACATTACAGAGCCCTTTTTTTGGCACCAAGCAATGTGAGTAGAGAGGGTGGAGGTGTGGGGGGGGGTGGAATTGGGGGGGGCGAGAGAGGAGAGAAAACGAGGAAAAGTGGGGGCGAGCTGAAGGAGTAGAGATGAGGGAAGGAAGGAGAAAGGGAGGGAAGGAGGGAGGGTTGAGCGCTGGAATGAACTCTCTCAGGCTTTGTGGTGCACGTTTCCCAAGGCCCCCGCCTGGCCTCTTTGATAAATGACACATGTCATTCTGTCAGCTTGTGACACTGCAGCTGGGAGGCCCTGTGATGTATGGCTCTGCTGAAAAAGGAAATCAACTTTTTTCCCTTCTCTCTCTCTCTCTCACTCCTCCTGTTTCTGTCTCCCTCTCTCTTCCCTTGTTTCTCCCTCCCTCCTACCCTCAGCCCTAGCTGAGTGCATGGCCTTTTTATATGAGGATTTAGGTTTCCTCTGGTCCAGTAAGCTCCCCCTCCTCACCCCCCAACACCGATAGACAGGCATGCATGTAGCCAGGTTGTGGCTGGTTTGTTCTCCCGCACACACACTTCCGATGACACAGCTATTATGATCGCGTACAAAGCTGTAACCCGAGGAAAAGGGGGCAACGCCACATCGGAGGTGGATCCAGGATTTATGGATAAGAGCCGAGGAAGTAAACAAAGTACGCACTTTTTAGTAGGCAAAGGGGGGCAGGTGGGGGGGGGCAAGATTCCGGTTGGGCAGGATGGCTGGTGTCTCCCACTGGGTCATCTGTCATCCATGTGTCTGACTGGAGGACGAGCACACACGGCTCTGGAAACACTGCACATACACACGCACTCTCTCCCACAGGAACTGGGATGAACTAAGAAAAGTATGCCACACACACTTACACGGGCGTATACTGTACAAAATACCTGCACTATCAATCTTCAAAGGTGAAAAAAAAATGAAAACAAAGACGCAATGAGATTTTATTTCACAGGGCAAATGAGTCTAACCAATGAGCTGCTCCCATGAGGCCTGCCCTAACCCTCCCTTCCTGGCAGATTAGCCTATCACGGCATCCCATTGACCCCTCCACTCCATGCACCGCCCACGCAATGGTTGAGCCAGCATAAAGGAGACCAGTATCTCTCTTTTTTTTTCTTCTTGCATACACACTTTCTTACTCTCTCTCTCTCTAATCATATCCTGGTTCATTCTCTTCCTCGCTCTACCCCCTCCCTCTCTTTCCCTCTCAACGGCTGACCTGTTATCAGCGCTCTGGAGATTTAATGGCCAAAAAAAACAGTCGACCGTGAGTCAAGCGTGACGGAGGGACGTTTCCCATTGTTGCCTCTCTATCTTTATGTGACCTCACACAGAAACACAATTTACCCACCACTACAAGACAAACACACTGATTTGGAAACAAGCAAATGTCCAACTATCATCACTGGCAGGTTACTCGGTCTAGTCATGAGAAATCACGACGGGGTGATGGTTGTGTTGGTATGAAATCAGAGGAATGAAGAACAGGATTCAGGCCATTCAACAGGGCTGCATGCACACTAATGAGTAAGAGTTCACTATGTGTTGCTATGGGGACCAGGGCTACTTTGACTAAAGGAGAGCAAAGAGAGACACAGAAAGACAGAGGGAAAAGAGAAAAAGAAAAACAGCAATAAAAGGAAGGAGAAGTTGGTGAGGTTCCAAGAGACAAAGGAAGAAAAAAAAAGTAAGAGCAGATATATTAATACGTTTACCAAAATTGATTTATAAAAAGATTACTCATACCACAGATCTGACATGGCTGATATGACACATTTATTGTGACATATAACATTGCACTGTTGTCTACAGAAAGCTTTTTTAACCACATGTAATAGTAATGCAGCATTTTGATTGGATTAAACAACAAGGCAACAATATTTTTAGTGTTATTATCGTTGCTATTCTTATTGGCTTATTGGCTTCGAGCATTTTGGTATCATGCAATTCTGGTTGAAATACAAAATATCTTGAATTTTTGGCGGCATGAAAATTGTTAAATTAATACCATGCAGAACTATAAATATTAGCTATCTGCACCTTCCAGCACAGAAACGTTATGTTTGCTGTAAAAGGCTATATGTTCGAACCTAAACTGAAGAAGAAAGGGGAACTGAGCAGGAGAGAGAAAGAGAACAAACAAGAACAAGTAAAGGAGTGCAGTGATCGGACTGTGGCCACCTGGGGGTCACGACCTGCCTACGACCCCATCGGATGTGCACTCTGGCCAGGGCGGGGGGGAGGGGGGGGGGTGCATGAGAGGGGGGGCGGGAAAACAAGGCATCATTAGGGCTGACTGATGAGCGGCGGCCACGTCTGACGACTGCAGGGTAGAGCTGTGCCGCAGGACTGACACTGCATTTATAAATGCCAGAGGGCCTTCACAATGCCATCAACAACACCAGTGCAACAACTGTGTATGTGTGTGTGTGTGGTTAGAGGAGGGGGGGGAGAAACACAACTGGTATGAGCCTCCCCAGTTAACAAGCTGCTTCTGTGACCCACAGGATGTTGAAGACAACAAACACATTGAAAACACATAGTGCTGCTGCCACTGGAAGAACATTCCTGCCACTAATGTCCATGTACATGAATAGTGTATCCACTGTAGTGATTTTGTTTTTGTTTAGTCTCCTTTTTGGCCAAAGTTGAGTTTGTGCAGTTTGATATTCTCTTTAATCACAGCAGGAGAAGAAGAAGAAAGAGGCATGAGGAAATGAGGGAAGTGATATGACAAGAGGGGCAGTGTGTGGAGGCAGGATCCTGGGATTGCGCTGCTGCATGTGAGTATAAGAAGGCGGCAGGGTTGGATTCCAAGGTCAGCTGATAAACACCACATTCACAACTCAAGAGCGGAGGAAGGTGGAGAACCTGCAACCTTCTATTTCCCCCGATTCCGCCAATCCTAGCGTAGCATTCGCCTCAATTAATCACTAGAATTGTTACACCATGGTAATACCAAAAACAATCTCCATGATCACACGCACAAACAAAATTTCAAATTGCTATCATCCATCTCACCTGCCCCTGTTAAAAGCATGGAAAAGGGGGAGTGGAGGAGGTAGGTAGGTGGATGGGAGAACCATTCAATGGCCTCCCTCTCCTCCTCCGTTCTAAAGGCCTGGCCAGTGAAATGATGGTGAAAAATTAACGGCAGGCAGCCAAAGAAGTAAAGGCACCAGGGCGAGAGGATCAATGCGCGGCAGCCGTGGCAGGAGCAGTTATGTAAAACACTTGCCTTAAGTCAGCCGCATCCGGTTAATATTTAATCCCTCCATCCATCTCCACAAAGAACATTTTCCTTTTAGCTTTAGCTGCCGTTTACTTTGATTACACACAACCGTTTGGGGTGGAGGGGCAAAGCAGGAATGATAAGAGAGCATGGTGGGTGATTTGCATGGGGATGGAAAATATTCTCAGGTTTGATAATCGCTTGTAGCAGTATAATGCCAGTGTGAGACAGAAGAGAGGAAGTAGGCCTGAAGAAAGAATGAAATAAAAAGAAATAAATAAGAGAGAGAGAGAGAGGTTAGGTTTGAGAGGTGGAGGGGGGGAAAAAAAGAGGTGATGCAGAATGAAGCTCCGAAAACCAAACTGAATTTCACTCCGAGGGGTTGCCTTATTTAAAACAAGAGATATGCAAATGAAGCAGAAGTAGTGAAATAACACTGATATTATCTTCCCCGGTTGTTTTCTGTGGCAAATGATTTCTAGGGAGGAAATCCAAAACTGTAACTCCCAAGTGAACATGCAAATCCATCTGTGTATTCCTGGGGAGCCTTCTGCACTCACTCTCATGTTGCTTTTGCGCGTTGCTGTTTTTGCTTCCTCCTTCCACCAACTGAAGCTTCTCATGTTTATTCTACACCGGCACTGACGACGGCATTTATTACCGAAGCCAAGTAATAACCACTCAGTGTCAACAGTGCGGCTCATGAACATATAATAAGTTTAAAATGAATTGAACACATGTGCACTTGAGGGCAAATTATAGGTTTATAATTAGAAATAATTGTATGCAACAGAAAATCTATCACTAAACTTTATGTGTCTTTCTTGAATACACACACACAGTCACTGCTTTGGCCAACTGAATCCTGGTATCATACACATAATGCTTTCTATTTCTCAATTAAAGGGAAATTAAACTACATTACACAGCACTGATTTAAACCCCTAAAACCTGAGGAAATATGGCAAGTGGAGAACACACACTGTTTGAATTTCCTTTTCTTATTTCACTGTAAAGCCAGAAGCCTGACTGCTGACCCCAAAATGTGTTTGGCAGCCAGCGGGTTTACTGGAAGGAAACCTTCAAGATGGGCAATGGCAACTGTTCATTTTCTCACTCATTGACCTCAACTCTCCACTTTACAATGTGAAATAAAACTGGCCCTGTATTAATCAACACGGTGAGTAACGAAAGATCAAGGGAACCAGCATCTACGTTTGCCTGCAGCAGGCACTTTGCAAAACGCACCACACACAGTGCATAAATGCACCCAAACATAACACACACACACACACCAGGGTTGCATCATATATGTGAAAAAGTGTCCCCTTCCTGATTTTTATTTCTTTGCATATTTGTCACAAATTTTATTATTACACAAAGATAACCCTAGTAAATACAAAATGCAGTTTTTCAATGATGATTTCATGATGAATTGTTTTCATTCAGCCACACTGAAGGGTTTTCATGCGTGAACGGCCCGTTTAAGGTCATGCCACAGCATCTCAATCGAATTTAAGTCTGGACTTTGACAAGGCCACTCCAAAAGGACACACACCTTCCAAAAAGTTCAACTTTTGTCTCATCAGTCGACAGAATATTTGCCCAAAAGTCTTGGGAAGTGTTTTTTTGGCAAATGTGAGACGACGCTTTGTGTTCTTCTTGGTGAGCAGTGGCTTTCACCTTGGAACTCTCCCATGGATGCCATTTTTTCTGTCTCTTTCTCATTGTTGAATCATAAACACTGATCATAACTGAGACACATGAGGGCTGCAGTTCTTTAAATGTTGTTTATTGTTCTTTTATGAGTCGTCGTTATGCTCTTGGAGTAATTTCCAAGTTTTCTTCATTTGTGAATAATGGCTCTCACCGTGGTTCACTAAAGTCCCAAAGCCTTAGAAATTGCTGTGTAACCAGACTGATACATGTCAATTACGTTGTTTCTCATTTGTTCTTGAATTTTTATAGATCGCGGCACGATGTGTTGCTTTTTGAGTGTACTTCACTTTGGCTGAAGGCTTCTATTTAAGTGATTTCTTGTTTTAACAGGTCTGTCAGTAATCAGCCCTGAGTGTGGCAAGTGAAATTGAACTCAGCTTTCCAAAAAAATGTGGTTAATCACAGTTCATTCATGATTTAGCAAGAAGGGCAATTACTTTTTGACATAGGGCCAAGCTGGTTTGGACAATGTGACATATATGCAAAAAAATCAGGAATACTTTTTCACAGCATTGTGTACAATCCTACATATTCCAGTCTGATCTAAATCTCTGTGCCACAGCCAGTAACAATCTGATGGTAGTTAAATTGATGTTTTCAGGTCATCACATCTTTCTGTTAATGTTTGGCTGTCTGAGAGAACAGCAAGATACAAACAGCAGATCACAGTTGGTACGGCTATAAGTGGACAAAAATGGACACCCCCTACACCCAACTGTCCAGCTACA
Source organism: Sandelia bainsii (assembly GCA_032362345.1). Classification (NCBI taxonomy): domain Eukaryota; kingdom Metazoa; phylum Chordata; class Actinopteri; order Anabantiformes; family Anabantidae; genus Sandelia; species Sandelia bainsii. The sequence goes on along the minus strand of JAUMHL010000009.1, from coordinate 18,955,200 downwards.
GACACACCACCATGATCAGAATACGGTGAGCTATTGATCAGCGTGCTGGCTGCCGTTTCAAAGGGAGAAGAGAACCGGGGCTGCAGGGCCTGTGACAACACTGACAAGGGTAAAGTGTTATTTCTCTCGCACACTGACAGCTGGACAAGGGGGTGGTGGTAGGGGGGCTTGGAGGGCGGGTGCTGTAGGGATGGAGGGATGTGTGTGTGAGTCAGGAGGGGCATTCGGCCGGTCGGGCAGTAATTCTTAATTGACACCTGTCAGGATAATGGCGCCAGTCACAGCTGTTGCAGGAGAATTTGTCTATCGTCCCGTTCATCTGTCAGCTCTAATACCCATCCTAAAAGCTGCCCCCCCCACCATCACTACCACTGCCACCCACTAACACCTTCTTTGATGCTGCTGTTGGACTAAACATTGGTGTTCACTGCCATCATCAAACATCCTTTCTTCGCATTTCACTCGATTTGATTCAGTTAATGTACTGACAGTATAAGTAATGCTTAAACAGATCTCTTTCCTTATACTGCTGTGTGTACTCAAACCATGCTGAGATGATTCAGTATTTGGCATAAAGCAGCTCCAGAAAAAATAACAAGAATGCAAAGTTAAACTCTTTCCCTTTTTGCTCATTTGTTTCCCTTTCAGCTTTTCATTTCCCAGACGATCTCCACCTAACTCTGATGAGGTGCAACCAAAAGGAAAAAAGTTCAAAAAGTAAAAAAAATAAAATAAAATGTTTTCATCCCACTTTTCATTTACCCAATCATCCTCCTCCACCAGCACTTCTATCTCTTTTCTCTTTGCTTTCGAGTGGCAAAAAAACGAGCATTTATCCGAAAGAGAGGGGGATGTGGGATGAGAAACATGCTGGAGAGGGAAAAAGAACAAGAAATAAAGGGAGACAGAGTGCCAAGAAATGAGAGGAGAGATGAGAGGTAAGTGAAAGAGATGGAAAGAGAGAGAGAGAGAGAGGAGCAGAGAGGCATTGAGGAAGACGAAACGGAGGAGTGCACAGGGGTTGGGTGTCCCTGGATAGGGCTTTTGCTCTTCTGTAGTGGGCCCATCTCGTTTGTCTTGTTTGTTTGTTGGCATCAAAGGGCTGCTTCTCACTCCCCCTGCTAACTGATGTAATGAGTGGGTAAGCTACATGTTTTTTTTCCCTGCACCGAGGAATTCAAATACTTATTAGACAAAATATTCTGTAATTGCTCATCTTTTATTGATACTAGTAACATGTTAAATTTGGCTCTAGCAGCCTTTCCCATAGCCGCTCGAGGAGGCACGGCACTGATCAAGAGAGCAAATTTACCCTCTGCAAACGTAATACTTTACTTAAGAAAATTTGAGATGTCAATTTTTGTGCCTTAAATGTTGCATGACTACTTCTCTTGAACGCTTCCCCTCTTATCTTCATCCTCATGTCTCAAATTATGTGCCAGAGAAAAAACAGAAAACACAACATATCAACAAACTTTCATTAATGAGCTTTTCAGCCTTACATCCCCACAGTGGAACCTTAACAAAATGTAATTACTTAGCACAACACAAATATTACATAGTAATTAAGCACACTTAACAAATTGTTGACAACAGCAACAGCATACTGTTTATCAAAGCTATGGGTCCAATCTGAATTTCACGAAAGTAAAAAAAAAAAAACGAGTTTGTTATGCTGCTGCAACATAGAAAAATGAGAACAAAAATTCTTTATTTTGGGGGAAATTGTATTTCTATGGCAGTCAGGAGTAAGACTGCTTGTCAGCCCAGTCCCAGAAGGCTGCTTTCTATCTGTTTCAGACTTGATTTTCTCAGACTTGGATTTTTTTTTTTTTTTTTCATTTTTGGATCCCATGACTTGCTGCTGTTTTTATGTGCTGCAAGGCAGGCAACAAAGCACATCTGGCTGCTTTAATGATATGATTTCCCATCATACTAAGCCACCTCCATTATGACCTCCCACGGAGACATGCTGGCTGCACTTAAACATTAGGTGTAGGTGTGTGTGTGTCTGTCTGTCTGTCAGTCTGACTGTCTGTGTTTATGGTTGATGGTGTTTGTATGTGTGTATTTAAAGTGCAGCGAGGGCAACACACTGCTGGTGATGGTAGGAGTTTGCCCTGAGGGCATCCTTTTTGAGAATGCCCCAGAAAGAATCAGAAAGAAAGAAAGCACCAAAGACAAGGACAGGCCTTAGTGCTACAGTGTGAAATATTTCCTAATCTATGTGAACAGGAAAAGCTTCACACATTAGACACACACATCACACATCAGACATACACACATTGGACCTTGCCATTACCACCCATTTGATTGTATTAGTTATTCACCGATAATCAATATTGAAAAACGCTGATGTTAATCTTGTTTTCGTAGTGAGAATGAAAGTAATGATTTTGTGCTTAATCTCTGTGTAAAAAAGTACAAGGATAATAAACGTAACGAATGCACATAACACACACACACACACACACAAACACAAAGGGCACTTCTGGTGACTCAAGGCATTAGAAGAGTAAGCAGGGCATGTTTGACCTTTGACTGGCTCAAATCCCACATGTAAATTCAACTATTAGTTTTGGAGGATGGCACAGGAGCAAAAGTGGCTATCGATGAGGTCGATCGAAGCCACCTGCTAACGACATAGCCGCTCCAATTAGTGTAACCTCTAGTGCAGTCAGACTGCTAAACACACATGCTAAACGGAACACACAGGAAACATACAGCACAACTGAAGTGAGGGGAGTAAAACAGGCTGTGGTGGATCAATATGTGTTCTTGCTCTGTCTGATATTCCTCCTTTCAATTGGGAATAGTGAACAGATATGACAGTCAGAAGTGAGAAATATGTGGAGCTGGTGTTAGAGGTTGTTTTTGTGCTCCTGTGGGGGAACTGAGAGGGGATCTGAAGGCAGGCCCTGCTAAAGAGTATGACTAACATGACATGGTTACCGTTACACTCGTTCAAGTTATTCATTCCAAGAAAACTAACACCGGTCAGCGCTAAGCTACAAAAACACACATGCTCTTTTCACCTCTGTCTCCTATCCCTGCTCTTTATTACTCACGCACAAATATACACACACTTTTTTTCAGGAAATTCTAACATAACTTCTCATTTCTCAGAAGCTGTGGAGCCTTTAGGGCATCGGAAGTTATAAGCCTCTCCAACTTTCAGGCCAAAGACACTAGTTCTTTTTTATCAAAACAGGACTGTTCTAATGCTCAGGAAGGAGGGTCTTAGTCAAATCCAGCAACATAAAAAGTGAAATAAAAACACACACACACACACCTAGAGGCTACACAGAGCTGTACTCCTCAGGACGCTGGTGTAGACAGAGGGGTGGAGGGGGGGCACATAAATCTCAGCATGCTGATTATTTCGAGGGGAGAATATCACATAACAGCATCAGCAAGTAAAAGCACAAAGGTCGCTGTGTAATCTTAGCTACCTCGGGCATGTAAAATCATTAATCCCTGGGCACTGTGATTCTCCAGCTCTGAATAAACTGGAGGCCTTCAGCGAGGCGGCTGCAGCAGTGAGTTGGGAGGACGTTTAGCCAAAGTACGTGGAGACTGTGTTATGATGTTGTGGTGATTTACTAGCAGGGCTGTAACACATGCAAAAGTGTAAAAACTTCAACAGAATGTCTAGATGTTAAAAAATTATTCCTGGGGTTACTTTGGAGTGCTGATATATCAAGCAGCTAGAGCCGGTCTGTGCCATATCATTAATAAAAAAATTAATAAATCTAACATCTAACATTTGAAAAAATGTCTCACTCTCACATTCCAGCAGAAAACAAGGGGAAACTTCAAGGAAATGCATTTCTACTTCACCACAATAATTAAGTGCTACAATTGAAGAGGAAAACCAGGGAATTTGGTGATAGAAATTTTAAAAAAAAGAGAAGGAAAGGCTGCAATGTGCTGTAGCTGGTCTGGTTTGCTTATTACAAGGTTATAAGACTGGTGCTAGGGGGGCGGCGGGGGCTTACCGAGGTCATTAACTGGCATTGTCTCCTGACGTGATTAGTCAGGTAGCAAAGTCCATTTGTCACCTGCACAGGCAAATTGAGTTGGTGCTGCACTAGGGGCTATAGGGACTGTATAATATCAACTTGATTACATCAAGGCAGCTGCGGACTTGACACCTTACTGAATTTGTCAGCATTAATCGTTAGGGCCTGTCACAAATCCATCAGCTCCACAGATAATTAGGGCTCTCTCTAATGAAGCCAACGGGAAGCAACCTTACCCCCCACCCTCTCTGTACATACACACACGCACACACACAATATCTTTTTTTATAATTAACCAACGTGCTCCACAGAAATAAGAGCGACTATCTTATCGTTTCTTCCTCATCATCTTCCTCCTGTAAAACTATCTAAGCCTGCATAGGATGAAAGATGGCATCACTCTGCTTTCTCTCCAGCCCTGGTCACCTTTACATCTCACATGAGGTGAGACTACAAATGTAACAACACACACCAGACCGTGCATCAGTGGACAAAGAAATACATACTTTATCGTGCATGTTTTCAAAAGTTTCTATCCATCTTGGCGTTCGTATTTGGAGTCCTGTATGTGAAATAAATGCTACATTTGTTTGTCTGTAGGAAATCTCCTATGTTGGCCGTTTCATGTGGATGTTTAAATTCGGATGGTAGAAGCACACACACACACATACACTACCAGTCAAAAGTTTGGACACACATAGGAATTACCATGTTTTTCATGAAAAGATACATGTCTTCAGTT
>JAUMHL010000009.1:18882843-18950336 GCA_032362345.1 Sandelia bainsii | reverse complement strand
TTTCAGCTACAATAGTCATTTACAATATGAACAATGTCTACACATTCATTCTGATCAATTTGATGTTGTGAAATCTGTTTTTCTTTCACAAACATGGTCATTTCTATGTGTGTCCAAACTTTTGACTGGTAGTGTAAGCATAAGAATTTAACTCAAAATGACACTATGCAAACCGTGCAATATGTAGTTTAAAATATATATTTTTTAAATAATCATATTCGTAAACTTTTATTTTAACTCCAAAGAACATATAAACCAGTAACTAAGTATAAGAAAATATGAAATTTGGGAAAGCTAAGCAATACAAAAATTCAATTATCGCCAAAAAGCTACCTCAGAAGTTTAAATTTTAAGATGAAAAATGCATACAAATGATTGTTAAACAAAAAAAAAAAATCCACAATTAGAACTTCCGCTGTTTCTTAAGTTGAGGGATTATTTTATGAAGAATTTGGTCTTGAGAGACTCAAAGAAAACTTAACCTAACGAAAAATGAAAACATTCTCTAAAAAATTAGAGAAGGTGAGAATGAAATAGAAACCCGCGGAGACAAGTCTGCTATTGTGTTTTAATTGTCTGACTTCTGATTTCCATGCTCATTCCCACCATGAGCAATTTCCTCTCTGAGAAACAGCACAGAGAGGAAGCCACAGGTCAGTACCAGCTCCCACTGGAGCATCAGGCTAGCCTAGTGTGTGTCAGTGTGTATGAGTATGTGTCTTAGTTATTTGTTGCTGCTGGGAGCTTGGAGTGCAGGGCTTTATCTCTGACCAACCATCATGTTCATGGAAGAATGGAAAACATCCAGTCTGCCAAGCTGTGATTGACCATTACAACCCATGATGCGCATGGCACTCAGTGGACAGCGTAACGGATCAATGTGAGCGTGTGTATGTGTGTGTGCGTTATGAGAGAGGGAAGGGATGGGGGTCACAGTGATGTCATGTTTTCATGCCTCCATCTACACGCAGAAACATAAGAGAAGTCACTTCACGCCCACCGTGACGGGCCTCTTCTAGAAAGATATTTCTCCACAACAGCAGTCGAAACTCACTCACATGCAAACACACACTCAGAAAAGTACAGTGAGGCTCGATATCTAAGTCTGGTCCCTTACTTCGCAGTGTAGGTCAAGACTCGTGTGAAAAATGCTTTGCTAGAAAGGCAAGGGAGAAAGAAAGAAGTCGTCAGCGAGCACCGGTTGAATGTTCCCCGTCCTACACCGTCTCATTCTTCTCCTCAACCTCATCACCACCACTACCACCATCATCATCATCATCACCAGCTCCCTGCTTAAAATGATAAAAACCTGCTAAGTTCAAAGTCTTCGACAGCTGGCCCTCCTGTTCGACCCGCTTTGCACCTCATATTTCAAAATCTCTTTAAAATTCTGTAACTGTCTTTTGTTCACTCCAGTTGTTAATGCCTAACTTCAAAGGCTCGGCCTCATTAGCACAGAGGTAGAAACCCCTGTCACTCATTTACATTTGTTTAAAGGCTGCAGGGAGACAAGAGGAAAAAAGGGGGAGTCCAAATCCAAACCACTAGAAGTCAACCTTGTCGGTCCTCTGCCAACACCTGGTTATATCAGTTGGTCACATAGCAAATGTTATTCCCCCCTGCAGCAGTGGATATGGATGTCACTACTGGACTGATTACAGTGAATGTGGGGTGAATTTGGATGGGACAGTGCAAAAGCTTAAGTGCAAAATCTTAACAAAAGACACACACAGACACTCAAAGGTCTGATTTAAAAAGATTGTTTGGACTGATTGTTGCTGTGAGCTATTCCAACATACACACTGTCCTTTCATCTGCTTTTAGTACAGTTACTTAAAATAAAAGAAGTTGATTTTCCATCATGATTCATAACTTTTCTTTCTTTATTTATTTTTTTGCTTTTTCGTTCCTGGTTGAGACAACAGGGTGGCTGTGTGTTTCAGTGACTAAACCTACCAGAGGCATGCCTGTCCTCATGGAGGGATTTATTGATGTTTATCAGGGATGAAAAGATCAAAGACTGCCACCTGACAGGCGATCAATCACGCATCAAATCAAGAATGGCAATCCTCTAATAAAATAGAAAGAAAGGAAAAAAACGGCTCTCACCAGTTTTCTCCCCCTTCCTTCCCAGTCAATTATTCATCATTACTCACTCTTGAACCTCAAAAGCTCTCTTTTATCCCCCATAACATACCATTTAGTTTATCTCACCATTCTTAAGAGAACTTTCCTGGCAAATAAGAATAAAAAAAAATCCCAAAGTGCCATTGCGCAGATGTGTGCGTCATTTGCTCAATTGGACACATTTTAACACAACTATAGGTCAGGAGGTGAGCTCCGCGCTGTGTTGGTAACATAGTTATTTTAATTTAAACTGAGTTGTAAAATAAATGGCAGCACGCAGCACAACTAATGAGTGTGATGTAAAAGGAGATATTTTCATTTGGCACTTGTAAGTAAAAATTAGTTTGCTACTGGAATGAGAAATGGTTGTAATGGAGAGGCGGGTTATACCTGCTGATCGCCGCGGCTCTTGCTGCTTTCTCCTCGGCATAGTGACCGTCACGTTCCACGGTGCTTCTCATGCAGGAATTACAAAGAAATAAATGTCTGTCAGTTTTGAAAAACCATCCCGTTTTCGGGGCAGAGGGTTTTTGATCTCGGAGCTGAAAATGTCAGTCTTCTTTTCAAACTGGCTGCTCTTTTTTGGGCTTAATAGCTGGATCGGCTTCAGCGAGAATGAGCTCAGAATTTACGAAGGGAGTCGGCCAGCTCCTGACACCTTCATGTCCATCAAAGATCATCTTCCTTCATCTCTCTCATGGCAGAGTTTAAAAAAAAGAAAGAAGCAGAAGCAGGCAGAAGCAAGCAAGCACCTTGAAACCCAAGTTTCAGTTCACTCCCACTGGAAAAAATCCCCCTAATCTCCAGTGCTGTGTGAAGGGGGACGATAGTTTGCTGCGCTTTTTACGCACACCAAAACTAAAAAATAAATAAACTCGGGCGGTAACCAAACAAATAAGTCCCGTGTGAGCGCACCGCTCCGCTCTGATAAGTGATGTATCCTCGTTTTTCCTTCTCTTCTTTTGCCAGAAACCTGAAAGAGAGAAAGGGTAGAGGAGAAAAAAGATAGACAGGCATTAGATGGGTTAATGTCAGTCCCGTCACCACCACGCCACCTCAGCCCGGATCCAGCCTCACCAGTCCGGCGAAGACTTTTCCCTCCCTCCCTTCCTTCCCTCTTTTTCTCCCATTGAAAAAATAAATGGGACGATCAGGCTTTCTCTCTTACTTACGTTTTAAGACTCGTGGAAATGATTTCCACCGCTCATCTCAGCGCATCTTGCACGGAATCGGGTTTTTTTTTTTTTTGGAGGGGTGGTTGATGCGGTGGAGAGGATATCACTTGAGAGAGAAGGGAAACAAACAAGACGCAGGCGCATCCAAGCTTCGCCAACAACAGATCAGATCGGCATGGAGTAAAATATCTGTCTTTTTTTTTTTTTTTTAAGCAAAAAAAGAGGGGGAAAACTCCAGGGACTGATCCGAGGTCTCCCAAAAAAGAAAAAATTGAAACGCGGTGGATCCAGGAGCTGTTTCAGACAGTCTCAACTGATAGACAGACGCATCGAGTGGCTTTTCCTGCTACATTTTTACTCCTCCCCTCTCCGCAAGCGTCACCCCTGACAGAGGAGCCTACCTGTCAATCTTTTTAATTGTCTTGTTTTCCCCCTCTCTCTCTCGCCTTCTCCCTTTGCTTTAAAAAAAAATCCCAAACCTTCGACACAGGAAAGGATCCTTGTGGGACTATGATGAACTAAAACCAAACTTACATGAACATGTCTCGTAAAACCACAAGTACTGAAGTAAGAGGTTGTTACAACTTACATGTTATCTTTAGTTCACGAAAGAGGGCACTGATATAACATGAGTGAGGGGTTCGACTCCCGCCGGTGGGTGGGACAAGGGTTCAACGGTCCAGCATGTTGTAGTAATTGTGTGACATTTTGGAATAGCCTGGATGCTTCTGGAAAGCGACGATCAATACAATAGATATCATCTCCGCTAAATGAAACGTGCCACCAGGACGGAATGCAAACGAGAGACACTTTCACACATCGCTGATACACGCTTTGGTTACAGGTGTAGCCTACGTGCGGGCACAAACATGTTTCGGCAACAGAGCTCTCCGAATGAAAATGAGAATGAAATGCATCTGCGCAAAACGCAGGTTACTGTGATTATATTTTAGTATTTCTATGTGTTTGGGAAGCTCTGTCGGGCTCTGTGTTGTTTTAGCAGAGGGAAAGGGCTGTGGATATGTTAGGAGATGAGGATTGATTTGTTTCACCTTACTAGGAAGTGAGTGTTGTGTCCGGGAAGGGGAGGGACTCCGACGACAAGTCTGGGGCGCTGCTGTGCTACTTACAAGGCTGCGCCAGTGCAATGTTTTAATCCTGAATACCCCGTTGTGTGGTTGTTGTTTTTGCTTAAGTAACCAAGAGTCGTGCTCCAAAGCATCGCAGCTTTTATTTTTGTTTAGACGCGCGTTTGGCTCGGCTCTGCCCGGTCTGGCCTGCATAATGTGCAGAGGGAAAGCCTATAGCGCAGGCTAATGGCAGTCGAGCTTATTACTGCCACTATAGCACGTTAAGTTGTCCGTGAACTTTGTCATATTTCAGAGTCATGTCCAACCTACTGTTGGTAAGAAACGGCAGGAGAGCGATTTCGGTAATCGGCGGGCGGCGCAGAGTCACCGACGCACTTTCAGGAGTTCATGTGGTTGCGCGACGCTTCATCGTAGATATGTCCTACTCAGCGCACTTCATGGATTTTAAAGGATCCTCCATAGCGAGCAGTATGAAAAAGCTCGTCGTAAGTAAGCTTAGTCCTAATTTCAGAGAGGCCGTTTCTGTGCAAACCGTTGCGGTTCCGACACCCGGAGACGCGGACTTGCTCGTGAGAAATCGGTAAGTTGTTGTTTTTGAAACGTGGATCTAAACAAATATTGTTTTCTCACAGCGCCCTCGGAATATAACTATGAGACCAAAAATGTGTTCTGAGTCTTTCTGTGATCATAAGTGAATGCCGGTCTATCACTATATTGTTGAGAAGTTGTAAAAAGGCCTCCGCTTACCTCGATTTACCCATGTCCAGCACCTGCGATCATCATCATCATCATCATCATCATTACAAGATGGCAAAATACGTGAGGAATAAGCGTTGTAGTGTTATTCCAAGTTCCGCCCTCTCTGCATTTGTCTATCAATCCATCTCGGCATCTCTCTCTCTCTCTCGCTCTCTCGCTCTCTCTCTCTCTCTCTCTCTCTCTCTCTCTCTCCCTCTCCCTGTCCTCCTGTCTCTCTCTACGTCACCAACCTCAAACAGAAAGTCATAGGGTGGGGGGGCTCAGACTGGCATCAAGAGATGGGAGATGATGGAGAAGGAGATGCAGTGTTACATGGCGCGGGAATTGCAGCATCACTTCTCTCACTCACACAGCAACAGAAGGCAGCAGCATGTTTACAGTCAGAGCAGAGCAGAGCCACCTGAAGTCAGGGAATAGCTACACCTGATTTTGTCTTTAAATATTCTAAATGATTATAGCATAAAATGTTAGGTAATGAATTCATCTCAACATTAGTTCATTTAAACAAACTGTGTGAAAATATGACTTCTGTTTCGGATTCCAGCAGGTAGAGGTAATAACTTACCCTAATTTAGATTTTTTATTTGATTTTATACTACATTACTGTCTTTTTATATGTCTGATCTGTTCTTAAATGCTAAATTAGCCTTATTCAAATGCACCTCAGGGTTTATTGTGGTGTTTGCTCCCAGCAAGTGTAGTTTTCCGTTAAGTTAAGTGCAAAACATATTACATTAGTGTCTTATTGCCTTGCAAGACAGTGATCAGTTGCTGGTGAACTAAGACCTTTGGCTGAGGCATCACAGTCATGGGAACTGGGAGTATGTTTTAACTATCAGACAAAATAAATATTTCTGTTTGTGGAATATTGTGTGCAAACTGATAACCACTTATCCCGTTTTGCACAGCTTTAGTGTGAGCTTAATGGAATTTTAAAATGCGAAAGTGTTAAATGAGGAATCTCAGAGTGAGAAATTGGTAAATGAAACGACAGTGGCTGCAATGAAAGGAATGAAATGTTTTATTGGTATTTTATTTTAGATAGTTTACTGATTACATACAACTAAATCCTTAGTGTTCTTCAGCATCACATTCAATCCTCTTCTGAATACGACTTAAATATTGTCACATACTGTAAATGCATTCACATACATGCTTTCATGTGAAAGACAGAGGTAGCATCAAACTCTGTGATGTGCTTTTTATGATGTTTTATTTATTTTTTTAAACTGGACCACTGTAAATTCTTGGTCCCAATTTCCAATTGCCATGCATTATTTTCTTGACAAGAATACACTCAAAAGCAAATAATGAACATAAATCTTTTTGCTGTAATTCAAAAACAAAGGCATTTTAGTATTTTTCAGTGTACATTTCTCCTCACACACATATCTATCACACATGTTATGGTTTATATTTTACTATAATGTTGCTGTAACAAGAATGCAACAGATCAACATGGATAATGCTGTGTTCTACAGTTTTTTGCACTGATTGTGACTTTATTTTCACAAAATCTTAAGTATTTTTAGCTGTGCACATTGAAACAGTTGTATCTTTGATGACAACATATTTCTTTGAGGAAACTTGATTCTATGTATGTAAAAAAGTCAAATCAATGTATTTTGTTTTGTCATTGTGACCCATCTATAAACCACAGAAGCATTATCTGCAAGCTCAAAGTACACATGTGACATGCATAGTAATGAGGCGCAGCATGTGTGCCACTCTAAAAGACAGTAAATGATTTATTTATGCATTCCTTTCTCACATATTTGTTTCCAATATGTTACCAAAGTAAGATGAAAACAGCCGTCTTCATGTTGAGGCAAGAAGCAACTATCTACGATAGTTAAAAGTGCAGTTTGTTGTGGGTGTCTATGAAGACAATGAATCATGACATCATGCAATGTTTTTTGTGATACAAGCCTTTCCCTGTCAGTGCAGGACTGTTCTCTTCAAGAGAAAAGGGAATTATTGCCAAAACAAACCAGAGTGTGTGTGCCCCATACAGACTTGTCTAGAGAAGGAAGCTGAAGTCTTGACCTTCGGACAGGAATTCAGGAAATAAGCGTTTACACTAATAACATTCAAGTCATAGTGATTCTCATATATGCATTTTTTTTTTTGCTACCTGAAAATGTAACTGTTTTCTTTAGTCACCTTGGATCTACAGTTATTGTTCTTTTCTCTGTGTTTCAGTTTTGTGGGAATCAACGCCTCTGATATTAATTACTCAGCAGGTCGTTACGATCCTTCAGTGAAGCCTCCCTTTGACGCCGGTTTTGAGGGTATTGGTGAGGTTGTCGGCCTCGGCCTTAGTGCGAGCTCCCGTTACACCATTGGGGACACTGTGGCCTACTTCGGGAGTGGTGCATTTGCTGAGTACAGCGTGGTGCCAGCCAAAGAATGTGTGCCTGTGCCTGCCGTGAAGCCAGAGTTCCTCACCCTGCTGGTCAGCGGTGCCACTGCCTACATTGCCTTGAAACGTCTGGGTGACCTGGCCAAAGGTGAGACGGTCCTGGTTACTGCCGCTGCAGGAGGCACTGGGCAGTTTGCAGTGCAGTTTGCCAAACAGGCGGGCTGCCATGTGATTGGGACTTGTTCATCCAGCGAGAAAGCCGGCTTCCTTAAATCTCTCGGCTGTGACAGGCCGATCAACTACACCACAGAAGACCTGGCCAAGACACTGAAGAAAGAGTACCCACAAGGCATAGACGTGGTGTATGAGTCAGTCGGAGGCAGCATCTTAGAGCTTGCAGTGAACAGCTTGGCCAATAAGGGCCGTCTGATAGTGATTGGCTTCATCTCGGGGTACCAGACTGCATCAGGGATACCACCCTTCAGAGGAGGAGGAACACTACCGGTCAAGCTGCTCCAGAAGTCGGCCAGCATTCGGGGTTTCTTCCTGCCCCATTTCCTCAGTGACTACAAAGAGGCTCTGAGTAGCATGATGCAAATGTTTGCTAAGGGGAAGCTAGTGTGTGAGGTGGACTGTGGGGATCTGGCGCAGGAGGGGAGGTTTGTAGGCTTGGAGTCAGTCTTCCGGGCTGTGGACTACATGTATGCTGGAAAAAACCTGGGCAAGGTTGTGGTGGAGGTGGCAACGCCTTCTGTTTGTAGTAGTAAACTGTGATTTAACTAATTGTTAATGGAAAGAAATCAAAATGAAAATCACACTTGCACTGAAATGATTGCTAAGTTTAATACAGAACAGGACTTTAATCATTTTCAATAAAGGTTTGTTTTTTCTGTTTTGTAAGATGACTGAAATGACATTAAAAGTAAAGCTACATAATGCTTCAATAAATAAATATAATTTCCTACTTTATTTGCTGCTGGCATACTTTGAAAACTATGCAATAAAAAGTGAAGGATTCTAATTTACAAGAATAAATTTCATTTAATAAAATACTGAAAAAGTACAAAACTTTTTATTAGTGATGACGTACAAATATTCAAATTAAAACAAACATAAGCCTCTGTAATTTTGTATTTTTTTATGCAGAAAATATTTTACAGTGATTCCTAATCTTGAGCGCCCACCTTCTGGTACAAGCCGACTTCTGAAATAACTTCAGACCTGCTGCCATAATGTGCTTGCTTTTAGCGCTCTCGGGCACTTTATCTACCATAAATGTTTTATGATAGACTTCATTGTTTTTCTAATAGGGGCTTACATTGGTATGTGCTTGTCAAAAGTGAGTGCTGCTCCAGGTGTGCTTGGTATTTCATTGCCTGTTTGTGGCTGACAGAAACTGCATTTACACAATCAATCTTTTCATTCACATGCCCTGAAGCTGCACATAATAAAAAAAATTAGTCCGGCTAACCAGGAGTTGGACTAGAAAATGCCATTACTTTTCCCCACCATGTGTGAAAAAAACATCACTAGTGAATGCATTGTGGAATGCCCTCTGACATATTTTTTCATTTCCATTTTTTTTGTATTTAATTTGCTTTTGGTAGCAAGAAACAAAGACGTTCAACATGCTGTTGGAAGTTTAGTCACATAGCAGGTAATTTGTACATAAACCCCAAAGATTATCATTGTTGCACAAAAGATAGAAGATATGTTTTTATTACAACTTTAAAAGCTTCAGTAGCTCAAAACTTTTCCAAGATTTCATAGGATTTCACTTTTTTTTATTTATCCCCATAAACTAACCTAGTTCACTAAAAGCAAGAAATCAACATGAGCTATGTCCATGTAGTATTAATGTTCTGAATGTCATCTAAAACAAACACCTGTTCCTACCTGGCAGGGAGAGCTGTAGTGTTCATGCACTGTGAACATGTTATTTCCTCATCCAGGTGGCCACTCAAAATATAACCCAGTGTGAAATACGTTACAGGTGTGACCCCAGCATGCAAAGCTGCTACCTTCACCAGACGGTGCAGGAAATCAGAAACACACCAGGCCAAGGCTGTTTTGAATCCATGGTGGAGGAAGTCAGAACAACACTCAAAGTCTTCAACCCATACAAACAGACATTTTCAAATTTAGGTGATTTTTTTTTTCAGGCCTGTTATGTTATAAAAGCACAATTTTCTTAATGTAGAAGTTATGACTGGCCAGAGACTATGTATATTTAATCACCTTAAATCTCTATTAGTTCATTTTGTTTCCAGCTGCACATGTATTTGAGTTACTTTTCATTTACTACCCCTCAAGGTATGTCAAACATGCTTATATTTACTGTGTGTAAATTTATGGGCACACAGTAATGCAGTGATTGATTTTTTTCATCCTGCCACACTTACACGACAGGTATATCTAGAGTGTCATGTGCCAGATGCCAGTTTTGATCCATGAGATATAAAATTCATTGCAGTAGAAGATGATTTTGAATTGTGACTCTGTCTTTAGACTATAATTAAAGTGGGTGTGACCCTAGAGAAATGAATTGAGTTTTTTAAATCTGACCAGAAGAACAAACAGGGATCATTAAATTATTACAATCAGAGCTCTGTAACACCCCTGTTTGCTCAGGCATTATGACACAAAAGCAAGCTCTGACATGCCATCCACACAAAAGCTGCGAAAGGTGACAATGCATGTGGATGTTTAGATGAATTTAGCATCAATGCTGCACGGCAAGGCGGAGGCCAGGTTTAGCATCTCTTCAATTAACAGGAGAGGCCTCGTCTGTGCATCCTCCAGGGCCTACCTGTACCTCCGCTGATTAGTGAGCAGTCACAGCCCCAATTAGAGAACACAGGAACCTGGAGAGACAACACTCTTTATTTAATTGGATTGTGTTGCAGTTGGAGGCTGCTAACTGGCAATGCATTGAAGCAACCTGGAGCTGTGGAGCGTAAACAAGACATTAAAGACAGAGAAGGTCTTCTAGAGAAGCATTCGCAGACTTGTGTATGGTGCTGATACTGTGGAAACATTTCTTCATTCGTGGCATTATTTGTAAGTGTTTCTCTCATTTTAGTCAACAGTTACTGTAGTACTGCTCTTCAGAAACTGTTATTAACACCAGTTAAATTTAAATACTTATGTACATAGAAGCAATGGAGGGTAAACTAAGTTTACCCTTTTTAACCTGATGCAAATGAGGATGACTTACAGTAAATATGGATCATAACAAGTTTAAAATTGATTGCTTGAAATAGGCAGCTTTGTTAGGAAAGAAAGATTTAAGGTGCTGGTTTTCATCTTTCAGAAAAACTGCAAAATTGATGTTTCTGTGAGGTTTACTGATATTGGTGGCAGTTTACCTCTGCCAAATAAAAAGTTGAACTCACAACAATTAAAACACACCAGTGATCATGTGATCATGTTGACACATTCAGGGGTTTTGAACCGACAGCCTTGTTTGATCTGGCAAACCATAGATTGTTGCTGTTGTCTAACTGACATTTCTCTATCATTTTGCTGACTTTACAACTCGTTTCTATTTGTGCTAGTGTTTCACTAGCATTTACCATTATTACCAGTTTTCACTTGTGACCACAGTCTGTGCTGCTCAGCAAAGTTTGCACTCACTTGAAAATGAAAATGTGTTTTATTATGTATTAAACAGTTACATTGTCAGAGCTCTTCAGTCTATTTCCAATTTCAATCCAAGGCAGCAACACACTGCTGGTTTTCATTGTTGCACGTTGACATTCAGGGTAGTGAAATTCTCAATGAAGGTCTCTCCCTGTCTCTTTTTTCACTAAACCCTCTTTTTCCACAGGCTCCCCTTGCTGGAACATGTGGCACATAACAAAGACATCACCGTCATAGTGTGGGATGGTAGTCTACCTCTAGGCACCTAAGGCACACTGGCTGGCTGCTTGGTACTGCCAGGATCCAGACAGTCCAGTTTCTTTTCTCTGCAAGTCAGTCAGACCCCCTCAACTCCCCAACTCCCTGAGCCCCTGTCACTCCTACCTCTGCCTAATTACCAAACCTAAAACCCCACTCAACTAATTAGCCACAGCAGACCCAGGAACTGTGAGTAAAGGTAGAGAGATGGCTTCATTCAGGAAATGCAATGTGTGTGTATGTGTATTAAAGAGAGAGAGAGCGAAAGAAAGAGACAAGAAGAAAGGGAAATAGAATATTTAGCTAGCACATCTCTACAGCCAATTAAAGTCAGTTATTAAACTCTTTGCAAAACCTGAGTCGTGCATGACAGAATGATGGGACGATGCATTTTGTTTGTGGCCGTGCATGTGTTTCTGGATATGTTGCTGTGCGTGGGGATTTCGTGCACACACATACCAAACCTCACAGACACACACACATGAACGTCCACATGTGTCTCAGTATGGCTGGCAATCTGTCGACGTTTCTGTCTATCAGCGGCGCGAGAGCTCAGTGGGACATAAATTACAATATGCAGCAGCACCACTTGTGTAAGTCTCAATGAATGGGAGGAATAACTTTCTTAATCAAGTTCTCCTGATTAATTGTAATAAAGGTGTCATCTGTAAATGTGTCCTCCTGATTGAGTAATTCAGGGGCCAGAGACAGCAAGCACATCTTTGGTGATTGGGGGGTTGGACAGAGTTAGGGGGGTCCGGGGGAGGGAAGGTGTGTGGAGGACATACTGAGACACAAATAGCTCCTGGGCACACTGGCAGCCTTCGCACAACTGACAGTTATGAAATACAATTATCAGTGTGATCTGCTTAAGAATTCATCAGCGGCTTCACCGGCCAGTAAAGACGTTCATAGAGAGACAGAGAAAGAGGGAGGGAGAGTAACACAAGAGGAGAGGAGGCCTCACTGATTAAATGAGATTTTTATTTTGTCCACCAGATTGTTCACAGTATGTTACTCTATTGTGAAAGGATTATCTTTTCTGTTGTTTTTGTTCTGTTAGTATTGCCTGCTTTGTCCCATGTTTTCCACCTAAAGTCAGCCCAAACAATTCGGTCTGAAAAATCTTCGTGAAGTATCAGTGTAACTTAGTAAGCACTGATTCAGTGAATTTCCTGGTAGGTTTATATCATAACCAGGCTACCTCTGGTTGAAACTTTTTGAACTGTGTCAAGCAAAAATCCAACTTTTATGATGTATGGACCTTAAAAAAAAAGGAATCTTGTCATGCATCTATGATCATATTAACATATGAGAGTCTGTCAGGGAAACCTATAAATCTAATATGAGAGCCTTGATAATTACGTTTTTGACCAGAAATGTTTGTTGTTGTTTTTTTATCACTTCTCAGAGTTTTCCAACAACTCCGATACCTTTTATTTATGTTTATGTGTGGTAATTTCTTTTTATAATTTTTTTTTTCAATCATATTAGAACAGCTTTTATTTACTACTATAAATGCATTATAAATTCAGGATAAAACTTTACTTTATGCACCAACAAACCTGTTCAATAAAATATCAAAACAAGCACTAACATTTCTATTTCACAGATCAAATCACACTCAACAACATTCATCATCTGTTTCTACCTACATTAACCCTTTAGTGCAGCTTCTGTGACCTCAGGAGAGCAGCAAGGGTCCCTCACTGTATCTTTTCAGACGTACATATATATGCAGGTGAAAAGGCAAGGGCACGATTCAACACTGAAGGATTAATGACAACATCATGGCTATCGCCGTGCTGACCATCCCTATATTTCCATTGTCTGGATAAAGAGAAGAGGGAAGATATTGGTGGGAGCGGAGAAATATGAGCATCCTGTCGGTGAGATGATGGACAGGTCCTCAGTCCAGCTCCCCCAGGTCCCCCTTGTCCTCATTCTTTACTGGCCTGAGTTGGCTAGCATAGTAGTGTCTCTATGGCCAAGGACACAAGGGTGTCAGCAATGCATCTGGGTAACATCGTTCATCAGGGCGCATCGGTAATGGGTAGCTCTCCGTGACAGTGGTCATCAGGACACAAAAGCAAAAGGGCCCATAAACATTGCATGACAGATGGCTGGGAGGACAGCTTCAGACAGGGAGGGATTTTAGAGGGAGAGATAAAGTGAGATAGAGAGAAAGGGAGAAGGACAGGGAGGTGGAAGAGAGATCTCAGACTGGATTGTTAAGTTGTAGGAAAAGTGCCGGATGGTTTATGAATGCCCATGTTCAATGTCAGCTGTGAAGCAAAAAACTGGTAACCACAGGGGAAATATCTTGCAACTGATGTCCAGCAAAAAGAGTGACTGTAGTAAGTGTAATAGCCCCAGTAAATCAGATGACATTTCTTTTTAGTAAAAAATACACTATTGAAGAAAATCAATAAATAGGATTCTTGTCCTTTTTACTCAAAATTTTACTCTGAGAACTTAGATTTTTGTCTTTTTCCTCACTTCTTTCTTTTTGTTTGCGAGAATGTCAGCAGTGACTTTGGCCAATTAGTGCAGTTAAAC
Organism: Sandelia bainsii; assembly: GCA_032362345.1. Classification (NCBI taxonomy): domain Eukaryota; kingdom Metazoa; phylum Chordata; class Actinopteri; order Anabantiformes; family Anabantidae; genus Sandelia; species Sandelia bainsii. Next base: position 18,936,363 of record JAUMHL010000009.1, on the reverse strand, counting down.
CATTTAACCTTCAGGATGGTGTGTAAAGTGCAAAAAAAATGGTTAAACAGAAGATCCATTATGAAAGAGGTGTTTGCTCAAAAGCCTAACATAGAAAGAAAAAGAAAGTTGTGCTTGAAGAGAAAAGATGAGAGATTGTTGAGGAGGCAACTTGAGAGATACAAGCCTGCAGCGCCGATATGTCAGAAGATTTCATCAAAAGGATGTTTTGGCACAACTCCGACTTTGAAGAGTTTGACAGATAAGCCACGCTGGAAGAGTTGGCCTGAGGAGGATGATGTTTTTAAATAAATTACAGTCTAAGCAGTCTGAGGTGGGGCGAAAGTTAAGGAATAATTATTGAGGTGAGAGCAATGACAGAATGCGTGAAACAGGTTGTGTGAAAATGAGCTGAGGTGAGGGTGTCGGGGGGCGATGGCTGTCACAGAAGTGACTACAGAACCTGTTGTAGGTCCCCACAGAGGGACGACAATTGTTGTGTTAGCAACACCTTTGTTACCTTCACGATGTGTACTTTGTTTTCAAGTGTTTACAGGCAAATCAAGTCCCAAATGTACAGTATCACCATAGTGACACTGCAGGCCACGCTGCATCTTTCTTTGTTTTGTAGAAACAGCCTTGCCCGTCCATTAATCGTCATCCATCCATCCTGCACACCTGTATATAAAAGGGAAATTAGAATATCCATCACTCGAGCACAATGTCAGCGTGATTGATGGGTTAGTCACAGGATCCCCTCTGTTTCCTACCCAAGTCTGTGTTTCACGACTGAGAAGTGAACATTATCTAGCGCCATGATCAGATTTAGTCTGCACATTTCCATCCAGGAGAGCATTTTGAGTGGATGATACACAATCCCTATGTGGAAGCAGCCAGCAGAAGGTTTATGGAAATCTAATATCATAAGGCTTTTTGGTTTGTTAGACTTGTTATTCATGGGGTGGGCTGGTGACACTTTTGATATAACAGTATAAGACAATGTAACGAGGCAGAATCTCATTTTGTTGAAGTGTTTCTGTCAAACTATAGTCTGAAGGATGATGGGGAAAATCTGTGCAAACAGGTTTTGAGTGGGGTGTGCTAAGACTAAAATACCAACTGTTCTGAGAGAAAGTCTTTGGTAAATAACAGGAAACATCCTCTGAGAAGGCGATCTGAATGCAGTATGTACATTTGTCTTTTAAGTAAAGCAGAAATTACTTAAACAAATAAATAAACAGCATCAGTGCAAACAAGAATTAAACTGATGCGAAGACTTTTGCTGGAATTTTATTGAAAAATGGCTGGATTTAGTCTGATGTAATGTTGTAATTGTACTTTCAAGATTTTTCAGCTGGGAAATGCTAGATTTTTTTGATTTTTTTTTTGCCAGAATCAGTTGAAAACTGAAAAACAGCACTGTCAATCCAAAATTATTGGCATTTAAAAACATATTGGGTAGGTTTACATCTCTTCTTCTCTGTTGTGTGTGTGTGTGTGTGTGTGTGCTTTGATGAGGTGGAGACAGGAGCCCTAACGCTGCAGGATGGAGAAAGGTGAACAGGAAACAGAAGGTGCCCATGGAGGAGGTATATGACATCTGTCAGGATCCAGGGTGGGTGGGGGACTCAGCGCTACCCCCCCTTTCCCACAACCCGAGGGTCACCCATCGCACCGCAGTCGCTGAAGTTGTCACGACACCGTGACACTTCTTTGGCAATGGTGGCCGTGAGCCGGACAGCCTCGGACATTCAAGCCACACACATATTTTTGAGTAAATTTGTCTGGAGTGGAGGGGGGTGTGGGGGAAGGGGGAAGGGGGCATTTTGTATGTGCTGTTAGTGACTTCTCTGTACAGAAATGTCAGCGTCCTGCTCATTGTTTGTTTGTTTTTTCACGTTTCCCCTTTCTCTTCAGGGTCCTGGATGGAGGAAGGTCAGATGACATGGCAAGGTCAACAAACAAACAAACAGAAGGAATTAAAATAGAGAAAAACAGAGCAGATGAAAAGTGGCAGTGTGTTTTTATCGCTGTAAGGCTGATGGCAAGTAGCAGCCATTACTCTCCGGTGTGTCCTCTGCCCCCCATTGGCTGCAACAACATCGTCTGGCATGGCGGGCTGCCAGTGTCACGTCATCTCAAACTTCTTCTTAACTGCGTGGAGGACAAAGGTCACTTCACACCAGGCTCAACTTCTTCAACTGTTTGTTAAAGGCAGCAAAGGTCACTTTTTCCCAATTAAGTTAAAATTTAAGTAACCTTATTCATCTTTATGGAGGGAAAAAGTTTTAAAAAAATCTCCACAAAACGTATTTTGATTAGACCAAATAATAATAACTTATCAGCGGCTATCATTACCTCAATTTGTCCTTGCTGGAAATACTGTTAAATGTATGTGGCAGTAATGACAGTTGTACACACTAAGATCAAGTGGAAGTATTTCATAATAGAGTCAGCCTTTCAGTCACTACAACTTTTATCAGGGCAAGAAACTTTATAATTTTTGTATTACATTGTTTCATAAGACACACATCTGCAGAGTATATTTGATTTGATTGATTATATTTGAACAGCCTTGCATTCTGCATCCTTGAGAATTTTCATACATGTTGGTATCATGTTATATATCAAGACATCTCTGCTTTTTATTTGCTGCCTCTGATAATTGTGCTTTATCCAGCATATAATCATGGAGCAAATTCATACCTGAATTCATACCTGAAAGTGATGAAAAAAATTATGTAAAAGTACATTAATTTGTGGAGCTAAATGGTGTGATAAACCTCGCTTATAAGTGAACAAGAATGATACAGTTATTTAATTATTAGACTTCCTCCTAAATAGCCAGCAAAGCTCTGCTTGTCCTGAGTTTGAATACGTTTGGCTCAGGCTGCAGCAGGCAAAGCGTGGTCCTCACCCTCACATATCTGTATGCAGAGTATGCCTTTAAAAAAGCATGTTTCTTTTGTTTATTCTTTGCGTTGTCTTTTCCTTTCTGCGCGGAGTTTTGACATTGGAGATGACAGGTGTCTGTGGGGTGGAGGAGGAGGAGGAGATGCTGGTAAGAAAACAATCTTTGACTGCCTGTGGGTGAAGGCAGACTCCTCTAGGCAAGGCGGCCTTCAGCGTTTAGCTGGGGGCGCAGTATCAAAATCACAGCCACTGCTGTACCCCTAAGGCGCTAATCTCAACCAGTTACCATCAAGTGCTGCTTTTTCTTTATATAATCCTTCATTCCCCCCCCTTCCCTCAGCTCTCTCCATATCCGTCATTCCTCGACTGTTCAAGACCCAAACCACAGAGGTGAGAGGATAAATGACAGTTTGAGAAGGTGCAAGGGAAGCCAAGCATCTTGAATCCAGCATTGTTTCTTTGCTTACCAGGCTTAAAATCAAATCCAAACTGTACAGCTTTCATAAAATGTTTTGCTGAAACTGTAATATCATAATTAGCAAGGCTTCTGTGCTTATCTGTACCAAACAAGGCATCTCACCAGATGCTGAGGAGACCTCTGCCGTCACTCAGTCGGCTCGATAGAAAAGGGTTGTTGTTTGATCACTGGATGACTGCTAATTTAATAAGTGTTGACTATGGAGCAGCCGAGCGAGGGAAAGAGGGAAAATGTAGGAGTAAAAAGCGTTAAGACTAACTAATGACATGTTCAACTGTGCGCATAATATGGGGCTTAGTTAAGTACGCACATGCTGTTTGTCAATTATTTAAAACCCCAGGAAATTAAGTCCAGGTAATCTCATAAGGTGTAAATAACATTCTTTTTCATGGGAACTTAATTGAATTCATTTGACACTATTTAGGAATAACAGCATTAGATTTGCTTTCACATGCAACCAAGGACTAACGAGAGGCGTTTTAGTAAAGGTGTCTTGAAGAGAAATTAAAGTACGATAACTCAAATAGATCTGGATCAGATGTGGGAACAAATGAAACTACACAGGATGGCTAGTGCATCCTTGCAGTGCTCTTACTCCTGCACTTTGCATAACTGTTTACAAGTTCTCAATTCTTTTGTGATGTAGGACTAGTTTTGAGTTACAGTACCGTTTAAAAGTTTGGGGTCAAACCTTTGACTTTTTCATGATTTTATAACATCAAATTGATCAAAAATGCAGTGTAGGCCATATTAATGCTGTAAATGACCATTGTAGCTGGAAGCAGTTGTTTTTTGTTGTTGTTCTTTTAATGGAATGTCTTCGTACATACAGTCCCATAATCCTTTGTGTTTACTAATGCAAGTTTATCAGGCTAACTGATCATTAGGAAACCCTTTTGTAATTATCTTAGCACACATGAAAACATGTATGTTTTCGTGGAAATTGTATGCTCAGCTAAAGCAAAGATGTTTAACTTCTCCAGAACTTTTGTAACTTTAGAATGATGTAAGGTAAAGTAAAGTAAAGATGCTAAACTTGAACTGGGTCCCTTCTTGTACATGATCATACAGCACCTTGCTCTTCGTTCCGTTCCATTCATTCGACTATATTTAAGCTTCAAAGAATGAGTGAATGTGCATCTATAGAAGCCTGAGAGTGACACTTGGTTGTACAGACCAGGCCAACCACGCAGACACAGAGGCGCTGGCCTCAGGCATTTCTGATTTGGCCTTGCTAGTGGGATGGCATGACTTGACACTGTTTACGCACACACACATAGACAAACACACCCATCAAGAGTTGAGATTGTAGATTGTAGGTGAAGGCCGGTATATGTCTGTCTTGTCTTTTGAACGAACAGGGTGAAGATGGAGGTTGGTGTGTGTGTGTGTGTGTGTGTCTGGGAGGGGGGGCAATTTGGAGGGACGGAGGGGAAGAGGGGAAATGGAGGGATTAGACGAAACCTTTCAGTGCGTGTCATCATCCCTGACATTCTGTAGGGCTTGACCTTAACAGAGCAGCATCGTGTCAGAGACAGGGTCTCATCACCACCAGGGAACACACACACACACACACACACAACTCTTCTTAGATCCCTACAGCTCAGACATCCACATCCAACATACACTTCCACATAAACATGAGCATGCAGACACACATATACAATGGAAACTAAATACAGATACAGTACGTGGACGAGAATGATGTACAAAATGTAGTTTGAGTGATTAGTAGATGCTGATATAGTGAAACAATTCTGCTGAGCTGCACACATATGTCGTGTTCAAATAAATCTGAATTATCTTTAAACATATTCTTGGCAACATGATTGTTTCACATCTTGGTTCACTTGGTCCAAACCAAGGAAAAAGCATACATGGTTTTCTTTTACTCCTGGTCTAATTTTTGACTGTGCTGGACCAATAGGCGTTAATAAAAAGACATGAACATATTATGAATAAGATCATTCAGTGGATAGGCATTAGGATTTACACAGGGAAATCAAATTCCAGTGATAGACTCTAAGTATTTGAGCTCTCTACTGCTTCTTCTTACGTGTACATTTATTTCCTCAGTGTCACAAATTTCACAAAAATATCATAAGCATTATTAGTCAAGATTAAAACTGAATCTCATTTAATTTCTAACAACCAAAACAGGACAAAAAAAGAGGCTCCAGCTATTTAGTATTTATTCCATCAAAATGAGATGTCCCAACATTTTGTCTCTAGTACAAGTAAACGCTACAAACTTTATGTGAGCATTGTTTTATTTTTTTATGATATCTGTGGCTTCTTGACTCTTCTCCACCTTCACTTGTGGAACAACACTTCAGCATTTTAGTTAAAAGGAAATACTGTAAGTTAGTAGTTTAGCATTTATCATCATTCTTTTACTGTTCCTTGAAGTTGCAAAGGTCACTGTTCCATAGTCTCACTTTTATGCATTGTCCAATTTATATTAATGTACCAAGACTGAGGCTAACAAATGACTGTTTCTGCACTTGCTCACTTGAAAGAAACTTACATAAAGCCAGCCTATAAAGCGTATACAAGTCACATCCTTCTACACATCGTAATGACGCCTCACCCAAGTACTAGACTTTATGTCTCACACCTTCTCATTGGTCAGCCTCCATATTCAGCAGACAGATTTAGAGTTGACCATAGGGCTGCTATAACAAAAATATGGTTGACCTTTGAGGACCAGGGATGGTTTAGAGTAGGATGTTCTTCTACAGTGCTGTTTGGACAGCCTGTTCCTCTCAGTCTTATTAACATATGCCAGTCTCCCTAAATGTTCTCAGTCACTTTATTAAAAAAATTTAAGTACAACAGTATAATTTTTATTATACCCATAAAGGAAGCGCTAGCTCACATTAATTTTTTCATGAACAGTGAACTTTCAGAGTGAAACACAATGGGTTATTATGAGTCTTAATTTCTGCTTTCTGTTAACCCGTCACCATATTTTCCAAAGCCCTGCTCTTTGGGTCTTTGTTTTAACCTTGCTGTCTGTCTATATACAGTATCTATCTTCAAGGTGCACACATATATTTCAGCCTTAAAAAGTTAAAATATTTTTGTGATATTCTCCTTATTCAATGCATTCTGAGTCAGAGAAATAGCTGGATGGAAATGCATTTTGGTGTCCGTGTTTGTCAGTGAGAGTGCTGCTACGAGTTTGCAGAAGCGGTGCAGTGGTAGCAGTGTGTATCTGACCCCATCATGCTATCCGTTCTAATGATGCTCAGACCTCCATCAAAGTAGGGACCCCCCGTGGCTCCTGGGGGCCCCTGGGCTCAGGCACAGTTGCTCTGGTTTGGTTTTTTCCCTTCACTGCTTGAGGATCGGCACAGTAATGAGAAACAGAATTTAAAGAAAAGCAAAACAAAACAACAAAAACCCCTCCATCTTACACTGACATCCAGTCTGTGTTCAGTCAGCTTGCTCTTTTTCTCCTCTGTATCAAAAACAAAGATTGTTTTAATGGAGCAGTTCAAACACAGTGGGCAGCTTTTGTTCAATGTTTCTTTCCTTCGCATGCACACGCACACACACAACTTACACCAACGGGAAGGATTAGTGTAGACTGTGTGCACATATGGATTGATATGTTACAGCTTACTGGACTGGTGCAAGACAGAGGGAACAAGTATTGATATTTTGCCAATATGGCTGTGTGTTGATCCTGGGGCCACATTCATTTTCATCACTCAGACACATGGAGAAAAAGCAGAGAAGTGTCACACTTGTTTTGCCAGTCTCCATGGCAACAAGGATCATCCAAATCAGAGGAGGTCAGGTCACTGGTGAGAGGTGAATCTGGGTTCACTGAAATCAACATTACATGGAATGCCCTTCACCCTTCACTCTCCCTCTGTTTTTCTCTGTGTCTTTCCATCACCTCTGTTCACATTGTGCTTTCTCCTCTTCCACTCACACCATCACTTCTTTTACCTTCGCTACAGTTTTCCTTTGTGGTCAGTTTCAATGTCCCGCGTCATCAGCTGGGAAAACCATTCACAGTACCTTTGAACAGAGGCACTGAACTCCCGACTGCTCCCATGCAAGTAACACACTGTTGACTTTCCCTGCATGAATGAAGTTTAAACACATCGCTCATTTCTCTCATGTCCCTCCACTCTCCTCTCTGCAGTCTGCGCTGCAGCTATCTGACCAGGATGCATCCTTCATCCCTCATTCTTCTTGATAGATTAGAGTTTATTACTGCGATCTCAGATTTGTTGTCACTGTGCATTTGGGTGGTAATATGTTTCCTGGCTCCTCATCCAATTTGCTGGCGGCGGATGGGTGGCTGATTTCAGGGGAGGCGTGAGAAGAAAGAATGGTGGCTGCCAACCAACTGAGGCCAACCGACTCTCCTCAGGTGATAATTGGCTGCTGATGCAACATCAAACCTTTTATAATTAATCTCTGCATTTCTGTGTGTGTGTGTGTGTGTGTGTGTGTGTGTGTGTGTGTGTGTGTGTGTGTGTGTGTGTGTGTGTGTGTGTGTGTGTATATCTCTGTGTGCATGATGTAAGGGAAGATGTTTACAAAATAAAGCTCTGTTAGTATTTATGAGGGTGAGACCTAAAATAGATATACATGATTCCTTCACTGCTGCGCTTCACACTCCACTTTCACTTTACTATATTTTCCTGGGTAACAATATTAGTTTGAAGATATACCTTGTCAAGGCCAGTTTGAGCAATTTATTACAGTAAAACTCTGAGGTCGTAAGAAGTTTGAAGAAAGGTCACCAAGTGACCAAGTGCAATAATGTAGTTTGATGGGGTGTTGAAAAATAATGAACTCAGTGAAGGAAATGCCACAATGCAAAGTGGAGTATTATTTTCCAATATCGGCACACCTTGTTTTTATTGCTTAAAAAAATCAGTCAATTGGTTCATTTTAGAAATGCCACTGTGTCATTAGATCCTCTTCTGTACTGCATCATACTTGTTTTCCATGGCAGCAGTTTCCCATCCTTCTGAGTTGTGACCTCTTTAAAAAAGTACAGGTTGCATACACCTACCAGTTGTAAGCAGTTCAAGTAAAGAGTGAGTATTCTTTGTCATATTTTAAAATAATTTTTAAAGGGTAATGTAATTCATCAGTAAAAGGCTTAGAACCCACTCTTATGTCATGTAACCTATCCCAAAGCCCTGGTTGGAAACTACTGCTCTACGGGAGGTTTTTCACTTGAAGTGACTAAGGTAATGTAATTTGTTATAACTAACTGACCAACTGACTAAAAAAGCAATGATTTGAATTTCATCTCTTCTGTCTCCCCTCTCTTTAAAAGGCCTCTCTGTCAGATATCTACTGTATATGTTGATGACATGTGGGTAAGAACATGTTAAATCTTTCTTTGGACTCCACTGGGGCATGAGCCTATTGGATCCTTGTGCAAACCAAATAATTAGTTTGTGTAAAGACCTGCAAAGAAAAGCCTGCATAGCTAATTAGAACCCATTTTTGGAAAACAATATTAGACTATAACTTTCCACATAATACACATCAGGTAGTTCATGTTATTACATTGCGGTTGGTGATAAGCAGTGAAAATAACCTGACAGCATACACAGCCAAGATAAGAGGCAGCTAGAGTGAGCATCTATCTTACTGTGTTAATTAAAGATAATCAGTTCTTACAGACATCCAACTCTTTAAATTAACACAATGGCGAGTCCTGCACCTCAGAGGGAGAGAGAGCAGAGAGATGTAAACACAGATAGACACAGACGCTGTTTCCATCCAACTGTCAAGGAAATTTTAAGCACACTTTTGAAATGTCCCCAAAAATAAAATGTTAATTACGCATATTTCTGCTGAGATGAAGTTACTGTATACACACAGACACAAAAAAACACATTTGTGGACAGACTATCTCCAGAATTGATGAGCACTGGGCAGATTATTATTATCTGTTATTCTTAGCTGATGTTGTTAATGTTGTCTGTGGAAGATCTACAAAGAAGTTTGTGTGATGATTTACTAATTAGGTTTCTAACAATATCAGGTCCAGACAGTCCAATAGCAGCACAGCTTTGACTGAAACCAGCAGTCATCTTTAACTTTTAATGCCAAAGCATAAGAAACAATTCCAAAACTATCCTCTTATCAAGTTTGGAAAAACTTCTGAAAATAAATTTTGATTATTCAAAATAGTTATATGTTGTATCTGTATGCACAGTAAAATGCTATTGCATATTCCATTGACCATAGGACACTATAGATGTGGTGTACTATGGTATAAGTACTGTCAACATCAGCACAATACTGTACTTGAGTAAACAGATAAAGTTACTAGCCTACACAGGTTGTAGAGAAACTTTGGTTACATATTTTGGAAGGTTAGCGTGTATATTTTCCATAAAACGTAAGTAAAAAAATCTAATGTTGTCATTTTCTGATATGATACTGTGTTCAATTTGCATAGAAGGCAATTGCCAGACAAACAGGAAATTAGGAACTTATTGTTTAGAGAACAATGTCAATGTATCGTCTATGTCTTTAGATAAAGCACATAACCAAAGCCCTGTCCGGGTGTCTTTGGTTTTTTTTCCTCAGTGATTCCAGTGGTGGGTAACAGTAGGAAGCTGGGCTTCCTTTCCAGGCTTTGTTCTCTGTGTCTCCCCTACGGTAGCTTTCATTTGACTCCCAGTGTGAGTTCCGTGTTAATTAGGTAAATGAATACGCGTGTACAGACAGGGCTGCCCCACACTAATAGCGGCACCAGCACAATTGCAACAAAAGGCCCCCACCAAGGCTAAGTTTATGATTAAAGGGAAAGGCCTCTATGGCGAGGTGTAACAAAACGGCATACAGCAGGCTTTGAAGCTTATTTATGGTGCTTTATCTAATCCCTACCACCCGTGGCTATGGAAAAGATATGGATGTATTATTCATGATAATGTATGGTGGTGACTCTTATGCAGATTCACAACAAAGGCAAACTTTCTTTTTGTGCCTCTAAATGGCCAATTTTTTTTCTCTTAGACTGATGTAGAACAGATCAAATCATGGAAAAAAAACCTGTGTTTCTGACATTTAGTGGATCGGTTTGCTGTATTTTCTTTTCTGTCTTGTGAGTCTCTGAACCCTTGAGCTATGTGCTTCCTTGCCAGAACATCTGACTACAAATCACAGTTACAAAAGTTTTATTCTTCTCACCTAAGGGATGCTACAGAGCCTCCATAGCCCTAGTAGTCTAGTAGTAAAACCTGAACTCAGTCCAAATCCACATCTTGAACACACAGGTCACAAAACAACAATATCTGAAAATAACTGGCAGCGCACCTGGTGGTGGTGATTTACATTGTGAAATTGAACATATGTGGATATTTGTTTTACAAAGCTTTTTTAAATAATCTTTCCGGGGTCACATGTCAGATAGAGCCAAGGGTTGGTAAACTCTCTAATACTGGATGTTGTAGATGTTCAGGAGACATGGTGTGAGAAGATCACCACATCGAATTTACAATTATAAATAAACAACCTACTTGAACAGAAAGTATATGAACACCTACATTAATGACACCCACAAAAGCTAATTGAAGTCAGGCGTGAACGAAACAAGATTGGAAGTGTGGGTTAGACCTCTGCTGACTTAGAAAAAAAAATTCCATCTGCTGATGTGAACCATGCCTAGCTAAAAAATAAGGGATCTCAGAAGACTTATGAGCAATTAAAGCATAAAGCTGGAATAGGTTAGAAAATAACATCAAAGAGTTTTTATATATTTATCAGTTCACAGTTAGACAACTCAGTACTGTGGTGGAGTAGGTAACCAGCTAAGATGACTCTATAGACACAATGCAGAGTGCTTAATGATGTAAAAAATAATCCCAGAGTAACAGTTAAAGGCTTAATTGAATCACTGGAGCTGATTAACATCTCTCTTTGTGTGTCTGCCATAACCAAAACATGATGCAAGGTTGCATGGAGCATGGTGTCCTGGTGAAGTTGCTTTAAAATATTACATCACTGAGCCTCTGGAGTTTACCAAAAAGCACCTTGACTCTCCACAACATTACCAGGAAAATGTTCTGTGGACTGATGAAACAAAGGCTGAATTGTTGTTGGGAGGAACACACAACGGTATGTACGGTGTAAAAAAAGATTTACAAAAAAAACATTATCCTAACGGTGAAGTACGGAGGAGAGAGCTGCTTCACTGTCTCTGAGTCAGAGCCCAGACATCAACCCTGTAGAGATACAGTGGAATGTCCTCAAGTGAGCCATTCACACCAGACTTCCTAAGAATAGGGCTGAGCTGAAGCAGTTCTGTGAGGAACAATGGTCCAAAATTCCCTCTGAACATTGTGCAGTCCTAATCCACAGCTACTGGAAGAGGTTACTGGTTCTGAAGGTGGTTCAACCAATTATTAAATCCAAGGGTTCACTTGCTTTTTTCATTGGCATTTTGATGTGCACTTTAATAAATGTTTGTGTCTTAGCTTAGGCACATTATTGTTTGTCTACACTTGTGACTCACATGAAGATCAGATTATATTTTATGACCAATTACTGCAACAACAGGTGATTATAAAGGGTTCACACACATATTTTCATTTCTCTAACCCTAAACCTCGCAACTGTAGGTGCCACACAGATAGAACTAATGCAATTGATCAGTATTTTTTGTTTCTGTAACAATCATTTTCATAGCTCTTTTACACTTGAGTATATAGTTTGCAGACATTACAGCTCTAGCCAACTACCTCTGTGGTGATGAGCAAGAGTATGATCCAGTTTTATCACGTTTGATCAGGTAATGAGAGGTGAGGTGAGTACCTAGATGTGTTTCTGGATCATAAGATACAGTGAAACCCCTGTGTTGAATTCAGCTGTAAGAAAGGATAACACAATTTTTTATTTTGTGAAATATAAGACAAGTTTTTCTAATTTATATTAGACATGTCCAATTCCATTCCTCTGCTTCGTTTGATATAAAGTAAGTAGATAGTAAATAGTAAGCTCACTGAATCACATTCACACTTTTTCTCTTTGCTTGTGGTAAAAGCTTGCAGCAAAGTCAAAGATATTTGGTATTTTAGTATAATAAGTTCCTTGAACATCAATTTTCTCCTTCTTATCATAGATTTGGAATGGGATTGCTCGATGGATAAGTCAATGCCAAACAACCACACTAGAGTTACGTGTACAAAATGAAATACTGTCATTAATTCAAAAGCTGTTAATAATGGATGAGGGAAGACATCACTGAAAGCTATTTACAGTTTGAAGAGGCAGACATATGAATAGATGACCCTTCCCTCCCTCGCAGTGACAGTCGAGGGTTACTTTACAAAACTGTTGGCAGCAAAAGATCTTCCTGTAGCAGACAGACAGAGCTGCTGTCACTCAACACTGAGCTGTCACCCTCTGCTGAGATAGCACGAGTGTATGTGTATGCGTGTGTGAGTGTGTGTGTCAACGTGACAGGTCTGAATTAATGAGAGGTTGAAGAGTAAGGAGGGCAAATATGGTGGCTGAGTAGTGGCGACTACAGCATGTGTGTATGTAGAGATGGCACTTAAGAGAATAATTGATTTGTTTCCCGCCTGTTTATTTTGCATAAAGTCAGAATCTGATACATCTTTAAAGTTAACAATCCCTGACAGTTTTATATTAAAATGCCTTCTGTAATCTGTTAACCTGTATATAAAACATTTCACATTTGCTCTCAAAAAAAGTCGATTGATATTACAATTGTGTGTGCATATGCAAAAACTTTCCACACTTACTGTACTGAACATGATGGTGACCTCTGACAGGAAGAACAAGCTCCTTCGTTTGTTGGATTTGACTGAACAACTGTGAAAAAAGTGAGGCTCTACTTTGGCAGCTGTGAGTTAAAGCTATGGGTAGCTAATATTCAACACTGGGGAATCAAGCTTGAGGCTCAAACTACATCCACTCCACTCACCCTGCCTTCACTCTCCCTGCTCCACCATGCTCTGTCCAGCCCTTCAGATATCAGTCATTATGAAATTACAATAAATAGGAAGCCACAAAACGTTCCACCCAAGCAGAAATAATTGAAATTCTCTCAAAAAGCTTTAGAAGAAAATCTCTGAAGTGCTGTCAGTCTGTTTACTGAGTCTGGGTCACAGAATTTTGATGGTATGTCTCCATGTTAAGATAGGCCTATGTTTTGATGCACATTTCTAATAAAACAAATATCTGAAAAAAAGTTACATTCTATAGCTTTAAATGCTAAATGTCAACATATTTATATAACATAGCTTATTTTTATGTTCAAATAACCATGTTTAATATACTGATTAGCAGTTCTTAGCATGCTAATGTGTTTGCATTAAACACACTGCACAGTGTGAGGTTCGTCGTGGATATGGCATTTGTCGTGTTGGGATTTTGGTCATAAACTGCATGAATGACACAATATCAATATCAAAATATCAGTCTGGTGGCAATAGGTTAAAATATAAAATATAAATATAAATTGAGGTTCATAATCTTAAACGGGCACTCCAACAGTTTAGTGTTGTACTTCCATAACTCACAAGAGTCTTTAAGGCAAGCTAAAAAAAAGAAGCTGAATCCTACAATTCCCATGATGCAGCTGGATGTTTAATTTAATCATCATTAGTAAAACATTTTATAAATGAATGATTTGTTACACATAAAATCATAGTTTTTACAATATGATTTTAGTTTACTAGAAACAGTAAAAAACTGCATCATCACAGCACATTAATTTTAATCCTTGACTTACAATATTGCTTTAGTGTCTTTGTTGCCCCTAAATAGTGTGTTTGGTCAAATGTGACACCTTGCATTTGAAAGGAAATGTTTCTCCACACAAGAAAAAAGATGCAGGTGACTCAAATGAGTAAACCTCAGTTTGTGTGTGTGCATTACTCTGTGTGTGTGTGTGTGTGTGTGTGTGCCAGTTTCCCCTCCTGACTGAAGGAGAAAAACAGCCAGGGAGAGTCTATCAGCGTGGCACCCTGCTCCAGAACATTCTTGATGAAGCAAAGGTTGTCTTCATTAGGTGCATTAATATTCATGACGAATGGTAATTTTGACACAGAAAAGGTCTCAGTAACCTTTTCTCGTGCATTTTTTCACTTCTCAAGGAAATTACAGTCCGGCAATGACTTAATTAATGCTTGGTTTCCTCGCCAAGTCGTTTGAGGGCCTGTCACTTTGAGGTTGGGGTATCTGTCTCACACCGACAGCGATTGAGAAAGAGAGATAGAAATAGAGAGAGAGAGGAAACTAGGATTTCACAGAGATAGGGAAAGACAGGATCAGTTGCTTCTGCACAGGCTTATTTACCATTAAATCATCCAGTCTGTTTTCCTCCACATGCTTCAGCCCTCTCCTTTCCCTCTTTTTCTCTCTCTCCTCTATACCATCCACCCTCTCCGTTTCTCCACCTCCTTCATTCACTGCATTGTGGTGTGTTGGTATATGGAGGATGTCACCCTCAAGGCCCTGCAGGCCTCACATTTCAGCCGAGAGATCATGAGATGTGACAGGATGTGACTTTTCACTTTCCTCTCTTTATCATCTCAGGGATCGTTCTGCAACATGGCTTCAATGCCGCTGAACAGGGAGACACTGCAGTCCTCAGTGCATTTTCAGTCCAGGGGCTATTACTGAAATAAAAACGATCACTGTCACATACTACTGTCCTTGAGTGCATATTCATATATGACATGCTTTAATTTATAGTTACAATACTGTAGTTACCACTGTAATCATTACTAAATTCTAAATTCCATTAATTCTAAGTGAAAATAATTAGTGTTAGTGAATTGAGCCAATTTATTAAAGAATCTGAAAATGTTTTCATATTTTTTACCTCCTGTACATTTTTATTGTGAGACTCTAAGCAGTCATTGCACTATCCATCATCTGTAACTGTTCTGACACACATAAACACACACATCAAAACATACACCCAGCAATCTAAAACACTCAATTCTTTCCCATTTCCTATGACACACTAAAAAGTTGGAACATAAGGCAGCATTTTCTTTGTCATGTCCCAAAAAAATAGTAATTTGCTGGAGCCTCTTGTAGCACAAGATGCTAGGCAGTGTGTTTTTCCGATAATATAGAGATGACAGATAGGTCCATACTGGGAGGTTTCACTCCACTCTGGTTACCAGTCTAATAAATTACAGAGGGAAGGACGGAGAAGAGGGAAAGATAGAACAGGAACAGAGAAAGATGTGGCAACAGATAGAGTCTCTCTTCTCTGGCCAGTAGAAGGCTGCACTCTGGGCAGTGATTATACGCTATGAAAATGTAGGATTAATTAGGCCGGCAAGGGAAGGCAACCCTGTCTCATTACTGGCACACTATACCCCCTCAAAGATATCACCACTAACATGACCATCGCACTAATGCCAGCAGACAAAGTCCTTTCTTTTCTGCTCGTCGCTCTTATTATCTTATTTAAGGCCACTTAAGAAGGGCCCCAAAGGTGGGCGACACCACAGATTCTCTTCACTATCTGTCGCCTTAATCAAAGCCTCTCCTTTGCTCTCACCTAGAGTTATATAGAAAAAAATGTATGTGTTTCAGAAGGAAGAAAGAGCTTCTTTTACAGTTTAGCGCTAGATGTGTGATTGGGTGGAGCGGAGACAATGGTGGCACAGTTTCTACTTTGTCACAGGAATAATTAGTCTATGGAGACTTTGCCCTCACTGTGTTGATCCTCTGTTCTTCTCGCTTTATCCATTTTCATAGATAACATGTCACACGGCCGGAGCCTTCCGCTCCCCATAACATCTGCGATTCTCCATCATACACTGTTCATCTTCCAGGTCTTTATCTTTCTTATTCATCAAATATATTGTATCACAGAAGGGCAATTTCCAACACAGGCGTGCAGATGATGTGAAACTTTACTGAGATCAATTAATTTTTTTGACTGCGATTTCAAATGATCATTAAGGTGATAATCTGTCAAATCTTTTCTTTTTGTTCCTTCTTCTTTTTCCGTAATAACAAGCAGTCACAGCTGTGGTGATTTTAGTTTGTTTTCGCACTATACCTCCCAGAGACCACTTGACACTCAGTGTGGGTAATACTATTGTTACCGTCTACGAATGCTTACAAGTATCTTGGATGATTTTTAAGATCTGATTAATTAATTTGCTAAACAACAGACAATTAATTGGAAACTATTGTGATTATTTCTCATTTTTCAAGCAAAAACACCAAACATTTGTTCTTAAGCTTCGAAAATGTTAAGATTTTACATGTTTCTACATCATATTTGATGATAATTACTTTAGGATTTTGCAATAAGAAATTTAAACAAGTCACCTTGGGCTCTCAGAAATAATAACAGGCAATTTTCAGTATTTTCCAACATTTATAGACAATAAAACAACTAACCACGAAAATCAGTGATAAAGAAAATATGTATTTGTTGTATTCCTTAAATGAAAAAATGCATATTTATGTAGCAAAAGCTACATGAAGTAAAGATATTGGATTAACTCTCTCATAGACAAAGCAGCAGCATCATCAAAAGGTGACTTTTGTTGCTTTCACTGTCAAAGGTGTCTTTTTGTTTCAGAGGGTTACACGAAAATTCAGGGTTAGAGAACAACAAGGCATGATGATGCTGAGGGTCGCCACATGTGCGTGAAGCTTAAAAAAATATGACCCTGTTGCCCTGTGTACCATACGGGCCGTGCTGAAAATTGTAACATGTTTTGGAGCCTACATAACGAAACCTAATTAGATTGTTGAGTCAATCAGCATCCCACAGGTACATAACATGGCTGTAGAGAACAACAAACCTGTCTAATTGCCCTGAACATGATTACACCTCTCACCAGGACTGAGTCTTTCAAACACACTTGTTTTTGTTTTTGATTGCAAAGTCGTTACATGTGCTAATTGTGGCATGTAAACCTGTTTGAGTTAGTGTCAGCCTTGAGATAGAAGTCTAAATTGATAAACATTCAGTGCAATAAATGGCATTCTTCCCTCTGCACACATACTGAGCTCTTTGCCTTGGAAATAAAACAGCTTCTGTGTGTGTGTGGGTTCGCCTCACTCTGCTGTTTATAACCACTGCGAGAGTCTCACCTCCTCCGAGCCAGACTTAGCCGAACATAATTACCCAGGGCGCTCTGCGATAACGCCTACTGTCACTCCTCATTTACAAGGCCTGCTGGAACTCCACTCAATTAAGTAATAAAACATGCTCTCTACTATTACCCTCTATCACATGAACATTTCAATAGTGCACATCCATAATTGACGCGCGCTGCTCTCTCTTTAAATTGGCAGGAGAGTTGTGTGAGAAGGAGAGGAATGTCATCTAGTCAAAATGTTGATGGGTTGGTTTGGGACTGTTCAAATGCCAAAGTTTACAGTACATCTTTTTCTCAGTCACAGTGACAGGTCATCTTCCTAGTTATACCACTGCAGGTTCATCTTTAGTTTCACTTTGTCACAAGACAATAAAAGTCCATTCCTGTCATTAATTGGTAACAGTTGATTGATAAAAGTGTGTATATTTGTTATTCTCTAACACCTGGCATCTAGAAATGATCTTTTGGTGCAGGTTGTGTGATTAAAAAAGGAAATGAGCATCACATAGAGAAAGAAGCTTCAGCAACACAAAATTTAAAAAATCATTACTGGAAATTGATTGTTTGTTTTTTTTATTTCTATAAAAATGTAACCAAACCAAAAATAAAGAGAAACTTTCAAAAGCAAATTTTGGTTTACAAATTACAAATAAATGCACATATGCAACTCAGATTGAAGGAGATACAGTATGTTTAGAGACGTTTTCTATAGCCCAGAGTAGTTGATATGAAAAACAAAGCCATGAAAACTGAGTAACGCGTGACCTTATAGGGAGTAATGAAAATGTCCTCTCAGTATTTATTTTCTCAGCAACCTGTTGTAATGTACCACCTCTAGAGTGTGAGAAAACTGTGACGCCTGCTTCTGCTGCACTACAGAGAAGAGAAAAGAGTGTGTTGGAACCAGGGATTTGTGGTCTGATGCAAACATTGCTCGGTCCCCAAATGCCGACCGGTCCTGCTGGCCAGTTGTGACCTGACTGCAAGAGAAGAAATGCAGTCTGATGCAAACGTGGAGCTGGCCTGCAGTCAGAGCCCTTAAGTCGACCCTGAGGCAGTTAGCTAACTCCCAGACTACCACGTACAGTACTGTTCATGTACTGTAGTCACTCTATAGCAGTAATGTAGCTGCTGTGCTGTACTGTTTTTCCATGAGGTGCTCTCCAGGGCCTCCCCCCTCCCTACATTCGCCTGCAGTGATGTCTGAGGCCACCTCTACAGGCAGCTGCCACACCTCTGCTGAGGCAAGAGCCTCCTCTATGAACTCGGGTAACATTTCAAATGTGTTGCCATTAAACACCCATGGGACTCTGTGTATGCACAGATTCGAGGAAGGAAGTCAGCATACGTCTCATAAAGAAATGAAAATACTATTTCACTCCTAATCAAGTGGAGAAAATACATTTTTTTCTGGCCATTTTTACTGTATATGTTAAAGTTTATCAGCCTCATCTGCTATAACAAGTAAAATCAGATTTTTACCTCAGAATTTCATGTTTTCAAACTTACAACTTGAAAAACAGCGCATTACATAGTTGCTCTTTTGTCCACTTGCGTCTATAGGACAAACTCCTTTGATCGTTCTGTGTAAGAGGGTATTAAGTGTCAGAGATGAGCCATAGACTCTTGTTTTCTATTCTAACTTGGGGCACTGTATTGAATCCTGAGAATGCAACGACTGCTTTTGTGCACACGGAACAGGCGTTCTTGTTTTATTCATTCTTCCAGGATAAATGCAGTACAGTTTACATGGCGTTACGCTGATATCAGTTGTATATCAGCGCTTTGTGTGTCTGCATACAAGTGCTACCAATAAAAGGTGTATTAGAAGTGCTGAAAAGAGATGAATATGTTGATTTTCATAAAGGCTGCATATTTTGACAAAGGCTTCTGAGGTCGTCGGGCCCTCACACTCATAACATCAGGATTAAAACATCAGTTCCAACTCAGCACACGGACTCATACATACTCTAGTCCTCACTTGACCTTCATGGCAGTTATGTAGGGTGTGTGTAGAAGGTGGGTTACAGTATGAAGGTGAGTGTATGCAGGTGTGTCAACATCTGTATCTGTGTAATTGTATTGTATATTTCTCTATGTTTCTGCAGCCTCAAAAGCCTTCATTTATAATTCATAAATTCATTTCTATACAGGTGAATGTGTGGCACAGGCAAAAGCATCTGTGCATCATCAGAAGATGCAGTCTGAAACTTTGCTGTCATAAGAATAATAATAATAGTAACTGATACTTCATTAATCCACTAGGGGAAATTCTTGTGGACAGGCAGCTGCATTTTAGGAGCCAAGGTTTTGAGGTTCAGCGTCTTGTCCAGGGACACTTGAACCGGGGGTCAAAACACCAACCTCGTGGTTCTGCCTACCAAATGCCCTACCAACTGACCATGGTTGCCCAAAAAACAATTTTTTTAATGACATACTTTATTGATCTTCTTGGGAGGAAATTGTTGTTGGACAGTGGTTGTGGTGTCTTGTCCAAGTAAACCTCAAGTTTGAAGGAACCGGGAATCAAACCACTCACCCTGGGTTTTGTTGATGACTACTCTGCCTACTGAGCTACAGCCGACTGTATGTCTCTAGTCTTGTTTTGTATCAACCAAATGACAAAGTTACAGTTCATTTTTCAGTGTGTGTGAGCAGGCATTTGTGAACATGTGTTACTGGATCTACCCACTGATTGCTGAGGGCAAGTCTGCTTTGGGAGTTTGGTGAAGGACTGGCTAAGCTCTGTGTCATGTCAGTGGCATTTAATGTTGGGGGGGAAAGCCTCTGCAGTGTCACTCAATGAGCCAAGCTGTAACTGCTGTGTGTTTGTGTTGGATGTCAGCGCATGATGTTTGATGCTGAACAGACCCCAGACCTAGGCCAACACAGTGGAAGGGGAATGGATGGAAGAACCTGAGGCATGCTGGGTAACAAGATCCGGTGGGGTGGATCCTGGCAACCTGCCACTCTTTATGAATTTTGTATCCAGTAGTGAAATATGAGCGCTGAGAACAAGGCTGATGAACCATAAATGCCCAAAGCGGAGTCTGGAACTAGTTTGTTACAACCAAAACTGAAAGGAACACAATACATCAAATGTAATGTAATAATATAACAGCTTGTAATTTTAAATAATTGGAATTATCCATGTCATATCCACTACACAGCAACGCACATATTGTTTTTATTCACTAATGTACAACAGTCAACTCCATTTTTGTGTTTAAATGTTGTTGTTTTTTATTTTACCATCAAGGAAACCAGTAACTTCCTCCTAGAAGCTCAAAGTTTGAAGTTCATAATTCAAGATTCAAAATTTTATTATACAAAACTTTATTAATACCAGAGGGGAATTGTTTAAAATTCTACCCTGGCTGTTAGGCCTTTAATGTGAAACCTCTGCAGGAACTGTTTTGAGCTTCATAGACAGTAGTTCAGCACTTTGTCATTCAGAAGAATGCAGTTGCAGCAACAGGATTTAATTCATGAGTAAAAACTGTATTTCTTTTTAAAAAGAACAACCTTTGGCGATGTTTGTTTGCTTATTAATGTTATACTTTGTGACCCACTACTATTTGAATAACAGCCTTTATATAAATATTTTGTAGATTAAAATGTACTTTTGAAAAATCAAAATCACCACTAATCTGAGCAGAGCATGTTCATTATATCCACCTAAAGAACATAAAGACAATGATATTGTTAGTGGCTCCCATGATAATAAGCTACTAATGACAGTAAGTATTAACAAACCTGTAAAACAAGCTTCTGTATGTGTCAAACCTGGGTTACACACATACACATGTGCATACACACACTCATCAACTCAGGAGAGTAGAGAGGAGACACTAAGGTTGTGGACCAGGGAACAAGGCAGGAGAGAAACTGAAGGTCTGGGGCATTGGCAGGAATCAGTATGGCATGACAAGGCTCTCATTACTTCTCATGTCAGCTCATAAACTCATGAAAGCATTAGCATAGCTTATAGTATGAATATGAGTCATTGGAGATGATAATATAATATATAATATATATTATAATTTAGGGAATCTGCAACTCAGCCCTAAAAACAGCGATTCCAATTTACACAGCTCTTGTTGATGAGAGCCCTCCGCAGATGTACTGTAGTAGAATATACTGGTATTAATTTGTTTGTTGTGCATTAACGCAGCATCTCTCACACATACACGTACACATACTTGCATCAGGAGGCTAATTACTGTAACTCATGCGTTACTGATACCATCTCTTATTTTTATCCCCTTCCATGTCTAATGGTTGTGACAGTAAATCAAGAATGCCGCAGGGGGGGAGGGGGCATTTACAATGTGACATGTTTAAAAACTCAAGCAAAACACGTGACCTGAGTGAGTGTGTGCACGGTTTTGTGTGCCTCTTTACAATTCTTCAAACAAACACACACACACGGCAGCTTGATAAGATCTGTTCAAAGTCTCCATCAAGGAATCACCATTAATTGTCATCTGTCACAGCTGAAGCGGTGCAAGGGCAACGCTGTTGCATTTCAATCAAGACAAGTATAGAAAAGCGGCTGATAGGCTGTGACGGCTCCAGGGTGCTCCTGGCGTCTCATGGGCATCTCTCTGCCCAGAATCAAGCCTTCATTGTGGGGGAAGGAGCTCTCAGGGCCCCCTTCTAATCTGACATCCATTCTCTTCTCTGTCTCACCTGCAGGTGGGAGCCAACACAGCTAAGGCCTCCTCACAATCGGTGCCCTCTCTCTCTCCCCCCCTTCTGTTCCTTCTCCCTCCTGCCTCGTCATTTTAATCCCTCATCCGTCCGCCTATCAGTTCCTCCTCGCAGGTGTTTTCCTCCATTTCTTCCAAACTTACGCTGTACACACATATCTGCTTTCGTTTTTGGGGCAAAATTTGCTCTGTCGTTCTTCTGGTGAATTCCTTTTCATGCTTTCTATTTTGTCCTCTTTGGATTTGTCTCACCCTCCTTCTGTCTGCTTCTTTTTTTCTATCCTTTCTTTTTTCCTCGCCCTCCTTCCATTTCCTCTCCTGCCTCCCCTTCTGCTATACCTATCTATCTATAGTCCAGCAGATGCTGTCCCATTTGTACTCTCCCCCATGACATTCCTGCAGGGGATTGCTTAAGGATTCAGGAGCCTCTGTGCTCATGGATCACACTGACACTTGGTCAGCATCAGCAGATTATGAACTATAGGAACCTGACACCCCGCCATTGTTCCTCCATCTAAATATGAACAATAAGGCCCATCCGATGCCCACGCTGACAGCTTATTCGCTCTTATCACTCCTGTGGAGTCGCCCGGCGTGATCTGAGCGCCTCCCCCCTTTCTCCTCAACACACACGTACACGCCTCCTCCTGCCTGCTCTGGCCTCCCTTAGACCCTGCATCTCCCCAGCCCTGAATGCTCCAGCCCCTTCTTAGTCCGGCCACAAGGCAAGGGTGGAAGAACTAGATGGAGTAAGGGAGGGGAATGAGAGGACAGAGGGCAAAGAGGAAAGCTTGCTGGAAGATAGGGATAATGGTTAGAAAATCAGGAGAGCCTTTTGGTGCCTCATTTAGAAGTTGACCTTATCTAGTAAAACTAGAGTTGCACTTACTGGTTCAGGGACACTTTAGCACAAGAGGAGGCTCCAACTTATGCACCAAGGTATTGCCAACATGAAAATCTATATTGGAAGTCAAAAATTCCAGATAACGTTTAAACATTTAACGTTTATGTTTTCGCTTTTTACAGTATCTGCTTGTGGTAACTGCAGCGTGGTTATGGTCACGGAAAGACTGTGGCAAAAGAAACATGGCTAAGGTATAGAGTTTGGCAACTAAAACCCTTCCTTTACATTTGGGAAAGATTCGTACAGATGATAAAAAATAATGTTTGCTACTTGAAAGTAGGAGGCTCTACATGCCCATCCACCACCCTGACCTGCACACCTTTACTCCCCAGCTGGCTAGAAAAAAGGCACGCTACTTGACATACTTTGTGAGATGCAGAATTGTTCAGTATGGACGTACTTCATTGGGAACTGTGGTGATTCCAAATCATATATTAACCGAATATCAGTAGGGTTTGGTTAATGGACTGTTTCTCCAACATGACACTACCTTGTCACTGATCTGCACATTTCTGTCACCGTCACAACTTCACAACCTCCACTAGCTTTTTAATGAGATTGGTCGAGTTCCCTGTTGACTGCACACCTTCTACATAACGAACAGAAAGAGGGAGAAAGAAAGCGAGAGAGAGAAAGAGAGAGAGAGAGGATGATGAGTGGATAAAGAAGAGGAGGAGAGCCGTGTGAAGAAAAGTAGGAGGAGAGCAGTGGAGAGTGGCGAGGCTTTCTGAGCAGAGCAGGAATTAACAGGGCCCCAGGGACGGCCAGATCAGAGCCAGGGTCCCCAGAGAGCACTTACCACAGGGGCCCCCTACGCTTGTTACAGCAAGGCAGGGACCACTAGGGGACTCCCAGGGCTACACTTCACAAATGTGGGGCTCAATTCGCCATGCAAGATGGTTAAAAGGCAGACGGTCAGGGTGGCTGGAAAGGAAGCACACCGCAATTATGTCCTGCTTTGAAATACCCTGCTCCAAGAGAACCAGAGAAATTATAACAAGCTCTGATATGTTTAAGATCAATTTGGGAATAAATCCTCGCAAATGACATACCCCTCGCTCTGAGAACATTATATTCAAAGGCTAACTCCCATGTAAGGTTTTTTAGAGGGCTGAAATGCCAACAAGATCACCGGGGATGAGGGAATTAGCCAATAATGTGAGTCCTGTTGAATGACACAGACACCACCCACTGGCAACACCATAAATTTGTTACTGCACTTCTCCAGTGGCACAGTCAGGAGTAGTATCACATCTAATCCAATATCTGTGACACTAAAACTCAATTCAGAAAATGAGATCACCCCGAGAGTTGAGGCCTCACTTCCTCATTGTACATTAGAAGAAAGAAGCCAGAAAAAGGAAAGTAATAGACCTGACAGGGGATGACTGAGAAGAACGCTTGCCGCAAAAGAAAAGTTTGCACATAGACAGAGATATTTGATGTTTTCATTTTAGTCATATTATTTTAATAGATAAGATGCAAACACACATGGACCCATTTTCATACATACATTTGCACTAACAATAGTCCAACTGAACTGAACTTTAGGTGTACTAAATGAAAACAGTTGTGGTGAAAGAGCAGTCTGTTTAATGTTTTTTTTTTTTCATCTAAATTTCAACACATGATCCTAAGAATTTTAATAAGTCTTTTCCAGCGTCTGTCAATGAAACAGTATCAGACAGTAAGTAAAGCTAAGAAAATCTGTAGCTCAAACTTTTCAGTGCTGTCAGTGTAGCAAGCTGAAGTCACAGGATGGGGCCTCACTGTGTTAAATTAGTAAAAGAAAGCAAAGGCTTTGTTTCCATCCAACTGACAAACACATTTTCATCAGCCTTTTGAAAGGCTGCAAAATTAATAACATTTGAATTGAGTTTCCACCAGCTGAGCTGTGGTCAGTCCGTCGGCTTTGTGAATTATAAAAAAAGGCACATCCACAAGAAAAATGGAACACGTCTTTCAGAAATGGCTTAATATTGGTCAGGTTGCTGTTTTTTTCCTGTCAGCAAATGTTAGCTATTTGTATTATATGTTGGAATCAAATAGTCAGAAAGTACTTGGCAATAATCAGTGTGCTAGTAATTTTACCTAGATATAGGACGACTATGTAAATAGAAAATCTGTCTGCCAGAACATGGCCCCAGGGGTGACACTGTCAGTTAATCACAACATTTCAGAGTGAAATATAATTATGCAGTGGAAGTAAAAAGAATTAGCAACCTTAAAGCTAAAACATGCAACAAGCTGGTGGTAATTAAGCCAAGGTGCTTCGCCCAGCCTTCCTTCTCCCTGCTACAGCTACAGCTCTGCTTCACTCTTTACACTCTGCACAGCCCATTATTTGTTGTTATGAAACTAAAATTCTACAAAACATATCAAAAACATATCTTTGCACTGCTGCTCTGTAGGAGGCATTGACAGCACCTGTACTAGTACATGTACACATTAATATCAACTTCACATCAATAAATAATATTACAGTCTTACTTAGCTGCTGCCTTTCCGTCTTTCTTTTGCTTTTGGTGATTTATTTCCAGGTATTTTCAACGTCTACTGTAAGGGTGACACAATTTTTTTTGCCAAGTACAACATTAAAGTTTCACCTTATCATGAAATATTTTTCAATCATACCAAATTTTCTCTCTTCATCTGTCAAGCTGTTTGTTTTGTTAAAATGAATATACCAACAGAATTAACCCCTATATGGCAGTGCTGACATGAAGCAGATGGCTGCAGCAGCTATGTAAAAAGGTGTTATCGCAGGCTGACAGTGAAGATCTGCTATTTAAACAGAGTGGCGTGTTGGCGCAGGGTAGCGTGCCGACTTCTCAGTCTATACACGTGAATCAGACTCTGTGAAGGCCACTGATATAAAATTGAGCATGTCAAATTGTTTAATTCAAGAGGACAGATTTAAGACATAACATTAACTTACCCTCTAGGGGTGTATGTAATTTTAAATATTGTAAATCTAAATGGGGGAGAAACTAAACTGGAACTGTTTTGAGAGCATTACAGCTCAATTCAGTTTCAAGTTTTTCTTCCATGATGTGCACGGTGTTGAAAAAGTGATGCTCTTGTAAGGGCAGAGGGAATAGGCCTCCCACTGATCCACTCTTTGCCTCATCATTTACTTTCCCTTCTGTTGGAGATACTCTGTCTTTCACTCCCTCTTTTTATGTTTTGAAGTGCTATTCCTCAGTGTTGTGAGCCTAATTAAAAAGCACTTACAGTTGTTTCTGGTTCAAGGTTGAAACGTTGCTATCTCATCATAGTGAGCTAATCAGATCCCTTTTCAATCACTGTTTTTCCTTAATGAAGTTCTGCACATTGTCAATGAGACTGCCTGCCTAGTGTTTTTATTATATTCTTTTTGGGGTAGGGGTAAGCTGCTCTGTGGAGGAATTGAAAATGCTTGCCATTTTGGAGGGGGTGTGTATATGTGGGATAGAGTGGGCTGTCAATTTCTGTCAGGAGCTGAGGTGTGTGTGGCAGTGTGTCTATGGCAGGGAGACTGGGGGGGTGGGCGCTAGGCAGGGATTAACATGATCAAAGACACAAATGCAGAGCCACATAGGAAAAGTAAGAGAAAGGGAGAAGAGCCATGCAGGGCTTCCCACATACCCTCCCTTCCCTCCTCTCTTCTGCCCCTTTCCCCATAATAACTCCCATGGAAGAGATGAACCGTGACTGAACC
Organism: Sandelia bainsii; assembly: GCA_032362345.1. Classification (NCBI taxonomy): domain Eukaryota; kingdom Metazoa; phylum Chordata; class Actinopteri; order Anabantiformes; family Anabantidae; genus Sandelia; species Sandelia bainsii. The sequence continues at coordinate 18,909,575 of JAUMHL010000009.1, read as the reverse complement.
GTGGCTTCCCCTGCGCTCCACCTCTGCCTCTAACACCTATCGATTTACAGCAACAAAAATGAGAAAAACAAACACTGAATTCTGACTGTACCTGCCAGTGTACTTGGCCTATGGATATATGTACACACCAGGATTCAAGGTTCTAGCAAGCAGGGCACATGTAGCAGGAGACAGACAGGAAAAAAACAAACAAGCGGGGTTTAATAGAATTGTACCTGCTGCCCTGAGGACAAACACACACACACACACACAAACAGAGCGTATCAGCCGGCATGCTAATACTGCCAAAGGGAAACCAAAACTAATAGCAGAGACATTAAGAAAATGATCCTCAGGCTGATATGTTTTCTATAGATTGCGACTAAACAGAATTGCCATATTTATCATACTCAGGGAAATGGAGAGAGAGAGCAAAGGAGACCCCCATCCTGTCCCTCTCTGTTGTCCCCAGGAGAGTGATGAGTGCTGCCCCCCGGGAGAGGGTGCAAGTTAGTGTTTCTATGTATGAGAGTGTGCATTTAGGTGTGTGCATCTACACACAACTCCCATCCAGCCAACGGTGGGTTAGCGTTACAAGCATTTAGATCTTTAAAATAGCAATATAAAAGTACCACATTACAGATAAATACTGAGTATTGCCTTCGATGTTATAGAGTACAGTATTTACTTTTTAGTAGGGTGTTTGCAGATGTGCTTAAATCTGCAACAACCACGATTTGGGGTTAGTGAAAAAAAGTTGACACAACAGTGACAGGTCACATTTTGAGATGACTGCAGCACAACTTGTGCAAACAGTATATTTACAGTTTGGTAATTTGGCTACTTACACATGCTCCTTTAGCTCTGCTTTTGATCTCCTCTCGACAACTTCTAAATATTCTACTTAACCAGCTACCAACTTTGACTCTCTGGTGGTTGGTGCTGGGCAGGTAGTGTGCCCTTTTGCTGAAAATAGCTGCCTGTTGCAAACAAAAATGAAAAGTGGTGAAAGTGAACCAGGACAGTGAAGGTGGAAAACTAAAACAATGATGAGTGTGTATGTGAAGTTCTCTAATACTTTATATAGCACTGCATCATGTTTTGTTATGTGATAATAATTTGGTCAACTACAGTTGTTACATCAGAGTACATCAAAACTGTGCTTCAGTACAGCACTTAATTTTTTCCACTGCATACAGCTGTATGGTAAATAGCACAACAAAACCTCCAAAGACTTTTTTTAATAGTTACATGTTAAACAACACTTTTATCCTCCACCCTTGCTCCCACTTCTTGACCCTCATCTCTCTATGCGCGCCTTTCCCCTCCTCCACCCCTGCCCTTTTCCGGCTCTCCAATTAAGCTTCAGCGGCAGGTTTCCATCAGCCGTCTGGTCGTCTGCAGCAGAACTCTTCGTAGCAGAGGCCTGTCAGGAAATGAACTCATCACTGGGTGACAGCTGCTAATTTCTCCCTCTTCCATGTCACACGAGTGGCCTGCTGCAGTTAATAATGAACCATCCAGCTCTGATTAGGGAGACACACAGGGAGGGTGGGGATGCTCACAATACAGTACACAATCCCTCAGCCAGACATGTAGAATGATGTACAGGCGTGGGCGCAGACAGACATTCCTTTTCAGAGGACGAACACTGACACATAGTGAACTGGGGATGTTAACGGAGACCATGAACACAGCTTAACTGAGGCCCCTCAGTCATTTAAAATCACTTTTGTCTATGAAAGTATTAATATTAATAATATTCTCATTACAGCGAGATTCTATTTCATGAAGTAAACCAGTCACTTATATTTATACTTATTTGCAGTTAGTTAAAGTAGTGTTCCCAACCTGGGGTCACACAACACTCTGAGGGGTAAAAAGATTAATGAAACGACAGGAACATAGAAAAAAAAGGCCTCACAAGAATAAATTTACATTTTTCATATGTTCAGCCAGTCTTTCCTCCACTTATTTAACATTTTCAGGCCTTTAAAAATGATTCAACTAAACCAAAAATTCTAAACTACTGATCACAAGTACAGACAAGAAAGGTTGGAAAGCACCAATTTAAAGAATACATTTCTTTTGTTGTTCATCGGAAAATGCAAATAAATTCAGGTTACATGATCTTATATATTTAACGCCCTCCCAACACCACCACTACACACACGCTATCTGTATTTTGATATGAATCCTGAATAACATATGGTTATTTGGCAATTTCAAAACAGTTGATGACTCAAAATTCTATAACTAAATGTTATTTTTTAACACTGTGGGTGTTAACAGACTTTGGTTCCCGCTCGTCCCTGCAGGCACGTACAGATGCTCACACAGAGAACATGACCTCTGTTTAATGTGTCTATCTTTGCCAAATGGTAAAAAAAAAAAAAAAAAAAAAAAGGTATGAAAAGTTTATAAATGCAACATGAGGCTGGGAGCAAGAGACAAAGACAGGCTGAAAGGCAGACAGGTGTTATGTGAAATTACAGGCTCCCTTCTCTCTGTGTGGTTGTGAATTTCACTGCTCTTTCACTTCTCTCTAGCCTCACCTCTCTCAACATCCATCTGTAATCCTCTCATTTTTCCTGCCCACTCCTCCGCCACTTTCTCTCTCAGCCCACCTTCTCGCTCCGCGTGTGCTACGTATGTGTGTGTGTACGTGTTAAAGGGATGATCTTTTGATGCCCTCTGTGTGTATGAGTGCTTTCTCTCCCTACTTTCAGCAGTTGGCCATTGTGTTTGCAGCCGTCATACTGCTCTCCCACTCACTCCATCAGAAACCAGGCCTGTGTAGGGGCCTAAATGAATATTGATTCTCCCTCCAGTGCTGAATACTGCTGGGAAAAAAAGATGAGTGTGTTGTACGCAATGAACAGAATGGGCCTGATGGGGGGAGAGAAGAGAGGATGACGATTAGGATGATGGTGATCATGATGACGATAATGATAATGGTGATGATAATGACTGTGTTAGTGATCAGAAAGCATGATGGGAACCATCAGTTGATGCATTTATGTGCATGTTGGCTGTATGGTGGCGGTTTGCTGTACATAAAATTGCAGTATTGATGCTGAAATGTTTGTTTGACATGGCAATTAACACAAAACACTACTGAGAAAAAAAATCTGACCACCAGTTGTTAAAAATTTGGCTCAATCTTTATTGTCACAAACAAAATTGCATTAATGTTCTTAGAGGTTTTTCAGGAGACTCTAAATGAAAAGTACAAAGAAGTCTGTTTTGTTGAACATAAAAGATCCACAAGATATGTCTTAGAACTTGTCCAAATTCAAAGTACTGGTTCATAACTGATGATATTCTACTAGCTACAAAGAACAGAGTTAAAAGAAATAGAAAATAATAAATCATACAACAAATAAAATTCAATCATGGCAAAACAAAAGGTGAAAATACACAAACACACTTCTACAGAACAAAATACACATTGGCTTTTATAATGAGCAATTTTCTTTTCAGCATATTAGATGTATTTATAAAAAATATCTCAGAAGGAAATAGTTTCATTTCCTTAAATTGCATGGTATTAGTCAAGTTGTTAATATATATAGTCTTGGTGGTTGTGAGGATTGCAAGCTCACTTAGCACCAAAATCTCTTTCCATCACTAAGTTATTACATTTAACCTGAGTTTAGCAAACCTCAAGAGAAGACAGTGAAACAACAGAAAACAGAAGTGATATAAAAAGAATCACACAGGATGAAACATGGGATGAGGAAGACCTTTTAACAAAATTAAAGAGGAAAAACAGAAATTAAATGACAAATGCATGTCTATTACTCCATTCCTCTCTCCTCTACCCTTCCAGTACTATATTATGAGGGGATCCATCCAGGTAGACCACCATCTCTTCTCCAGCTTGTTCCTCTACCTGCTGCACCTCCCCATCACCTGCACCTCCATACACACCTTCCTCCACCTGTAAGGTGCAGTTGTCCAGCTCTGTCACAATGTAGTGGGTGCCTTCATCATTGACAATGACCTGGGTCAAACCTTCCTTCATCATCTGGGACGCGGCGAGCTGCAACACCTCCTGCATTTCCTCCTGTGCGGTTTCCTGGATGACCTGCACCTCCTCCTGCTCCTGTTTCACACCTGACTGCCCTTCACTCTGCAAAGTGTCGGCCGTCTCAGGGGTCAAGACTTCGTGAATGGCGGCTGTTTCTCCTTGTATTTCCTCCTGATGGCCCATTTCACTGACAGCGCTGAGCAGAGCATCCAGAGCCGTGGATGACTCCGAAACAATGTGACTTTGTCCTGCGCCTGCAACTGCCACCCCGCCTCTAGCCACGGCTCGCAGCTCCTCCCTGGCCTCCCCTGACTCTAGCACCACATACTGGGTGCTGCCTCCGGCCAGGTGAGCCCCAGCGGATGCTACTTCCCTGCCTGAGGCTATGACTTGTCCGTCTTCAGTGATGTGCAGCACCTCGGCCACCTGGCCAGCCATGGCCAGTGTCTGCAGGGTGGCAGCAGCTGACTCCTCCAGGGCCTGGTCGATGGCCACCTCTCCGTCACCATAGCCCTGGATGATGATGACCTGCTGGACTTGCTCTTCCTGCCCGGATGCCTCTGATGAGCCCCTTCTGGGAAGAGGAGAACCAACAGACTCCGCTTCCACAAATGCAGCCCCCTGGCCCTTTAGACGACACTCAAAAGATTTGGACACAATACCTGGGGAACACAGACATTTAACATTACATTTCACACTTTTTGACGTTTTGCTGATATCGCTAAAACATAAAATAAAGCATCTGAAATGTTCCTGTGGTCACAGCATGTATTATAGCAGTTAAGTATACACACAGAAGACAAGAGAAGCTAAAATGAGAGTTGGACAGAGTATAAAAGGAAAATAATTTAGTGGCAAGACGTTCGAAATCACATCCAAAAGTACTAAAATAGGCATGGCAATTACTGTGCATACAGTACCACACACTGCTGTTCATATTCATCCTCTCTTATTTTCTACTTGCTATGCATCCATCATTGTGAGAAAAAAGGGAAAAGCTAAGTTGATATAAAAGGTGATGTAACACTTCACATATTTGTGTCACTTAATGCATGAAAGGAGACAGAATATGGAGATATTAGGCTGGCGGAAGAGTGCAGTGAGATATGACTGGTGCTAATTGAGCCACACTGTGCCCTCTCAGATCACAGGTTGCCATGGCGTTTCCAAGGTGATAGGAACAGTGTTAGAAATGCCATTGTTTAAACAGCGCCTGGCTCAGACACTTGTAGGCTAATCTATGCAGAAAAATGGGAATTTGAGACAGTGAAGAGGGGACTCTGTTCACACCTAAGCTTCTAGGCAGAGATGAACTTACTTTACAAAAAAACTGAAAACACACATTACACATACAGTATTATTGTCATTGGAAGAGCATATTGACCCCAAAAACTCAACTTTTCAGTAAATACAACTTATTTTGTTCTTGCTCGATTGCTGGAACGTTAACATTTTTGGACGTTTGACTCCACGGGTAGCGAAAAGATCACACAGATCTCACAGTACATACAGGAACAAACTCATCCATCACTGATATTCCTATCTTCCCCTGACATTTAATGTCCTGCACTCACAAGGTTGACAATGTGATCAGAAAGTCAGAGTTGTGCTGCAAACAGTCTCTGACCCAACTGTGCCCTGTCCTCCAGTGTAAACAGGCACAGAGATGCGATACTGTAGCCTTAAATCTCACTCGCACTGGACAAGTAGGAAGTGACCGCTGGTTCTTTGGTGACAGCTAGTCTGTTGCAATACAAATATACTCTCAAAAATAACCATTGGTACATTTTATAAGCTTGTACCTGAGGGAAACAGTGAACATTTCCAACATCTAAAAAAAAAAAAAAGGTGACAGATTTGTACAGGCTAGTGTCAAAAAAGACACTCTTCTTAGCAGCTGCAAGCAAAGATCAAAGCATTACATTTTGAGTGAAAGGTAAATGCAACTTCAGCTAAGAATTCAATTTGAGAGATTTAAGGTAATTAATAAACCACCTAAATACAGTGTTTTCTGACCTTTTATAACGAGGCATGAATCTGTGTATGACACATGACACTTCCTGTCTGTTCAGTGCGTTAAAAAAAAAAGAAGTCTGCTTTTAGTTTAATTGGTCAAGAGCAGCAGAGGATTACTTCTCTGTGACTCAAATGTATAAATCTGTCCTGTGCTCATGTTCACACTTGTGCATACAGTATGATAAATCATCAGAAACTGGCATTATCTTGAAAGTGAGAAAATTAGAACTTGTTGCAGCTCTGACACTGGATGGTGAGTTATTTAATGACATCTACACACACATACACCCCCCACCTGTCTACACCTGCCAGGTTTATTTTAAGAAATAGATAAAAAGGAAAGAACACTGGACAAAAGACTGCCATTTCAAGTTTTTTTTTTACTGGTTTGATTTATGCCGAACAGAGCAAAGGTTAACCAATGCTTTCTACTGTTGAAAGTTAATGGATTTAATGAATAGTAGAGAAATTACAAATCTACATGCAACAGAGCAAAAAATGATATGGGAGAGTGCAGTCTTTTGAGCAGAGATGGACAGGGTAATTTCTGAGGATAAGGTTGTTTTTGCTTTTCTGCTCAGCACGTTTTTGTCTTCTTGTGTTTTCAAACTGAAATAATTTTCCTTTTTTTCCTTTTGTCTTTAATGAGGCTCCTTGCTCTGGAGCCATGTTTGGAATTATGTCAGGGTTACATTTCACAATGCAGCTTCACTACTTTGCGACGAATGAAAATTTGATAGGAAGTGGACAAGTCCCTGAATCTGACCAATAGAGAAAGACTTTACAGCTACCTGCTGTATTTGACTTTCTGCATGACTCGTCCCCCACATTACTATCTCTATTTATCTACAGCACATCTCTATCTTGGTTTATACACAGCCACAAAAATAAAAACACTGACCTACAACATGCTATGTGGTGTTCCTGGTGAATTAGCAATGGGGTCATGTGTGCCTAAGGCTCACGGGTTCACATGGGGAGTGAAGGGGAACCCGTCTGGTCCAATCCCACAGAAGAGCTACTGCAGCACAACTTGCAGAAAAAAATTATTACTGGCTATGATTGACAGCTGTGAGAACACACAGTGCATCTCAGCCTGCTGCGTATGGGGCTGTGCAGCCGTAGACCGTTGTTTGTTTAAAGGCAAAATCACTATGTTGCTGCAGTACACAAGCAACAAGTCAGTGTAGTAAATATCAATTCGGAATCTATTTGTATCTCAAGTGACAAGCACAGTAGTGAGTGTGTGGAGGGAGTCAGCACTGTCGAAGACAGCTAGAGGAGGTTGGCATTTTGAGCAGCAGAGGTTACCTATTTACACAGAGCTACAGGGCCTATGCTAACTGCCTACGCCAAAAGGCTGCGAGCTGAGAGGTCGGCTGGAGAGGACAATAACTCAATGGCTGTGCAGTTTGTGCTGCATTACCATAAAAGCTGTTTATAAATGTGTGTGTGTGTGTGTGTTTTTAAGAGAGAGAGGGCATACTAGTGTGTGAACTGTTGAGTGTGTGTGAATGTCCAGCTTGGCAAAGCTTAGTTTTGCCGGTTTGTGCCAAATATGTGCTAATGAATGTTCTCTGAATTCACATGTTGTATATATGTGTCAGTATGTGGGTGGAATGTTAAGGTCAGGCTTCTCCTGTGTAAAATATTCGTTACTATTCTGTATGTATTTGGATATATATGCAAGTCCCTGCATGTGTTTGCTTATGTGTGCCTGTCAGATTGTGTATAGTGCTGTGTGGGTTGTAAGGCTATGCGTTGCTAGTGTGTGTCACATTAGCCACGGGGTGCTGTCGGCGGGGCCCAGCGGCGGCCTGCTGAGGTTTATGGAGTGTCACTCAGTCGCTGCGACCGTGAATCAAGTTAATGTTGCAGATCCCATCTCTTCAGTTGTCCTGTGCTCCCGGTGGAAGAACAACATTTGAACAGCGTGATTTGGCCCCGGCAAGAGGCTGATGCCTGTTTAATATGTGTTTTGAGTGTTCTGACTGACTGATTCCTTTAACAGGAAGTAGGAATGAGGATGAGCCTGAGAGAGAGAGGCAGGCAGCTTTATTGGCTGTGATCTGAAACAAGATGGAGGCTCCCTGAGAGGAATAAAACACCAGGAAGAAGAAAAGGCTGCAGAGACAGGCGGTGATGTTATTTTGATTTCCAAATGACAAAGAAACAAAGAAAAGTGTTGTAAAAACTGAATCTGTGACTAATAGCAAACTGACAGTGCATGTGTGAACTTACTGAATACTAATTTTCTGCACAATAAACTGAAAATACATTGCATAGGTATGTGTTTGTCATTTGTGAGAATTTGTAGGGAAGACGTCAGAGACAAAGGAAAAAAGAAAGAAGAATGAGATTGGTGGGAGGACAGAGGACAGCAGAAAAAACAGAGCAAAATCATTTAGTTGGATTCTGCATTTTGAAGTAAATCAAATGCCAAACTGAGTTGAAGCAGGGTTCTTCTGAAATGAAACTGGTTTCTGAAAATTGTACAAAAAAAACATCAACTACTCCAATACATGTCTTATAAATGTATGTGATTATTGCTGGTGTGTACTGCTAAGAAGCAATAGCAGAGTTGAAATTGTTATAATCCCCATGTGCTTATTCTTTTTAAGCTCTTTCTGCTCACAATCTTTTAAAGTGTTTCTCAGAAGAAAATAAAATCACAGTAGGAACTGTCTACACTGTATGAGGAGATAAGAGTGATCTATTCTCAAAATGGGATCACTCCTAATGAATGTAATGCTACTGAAATTAAACTGAACCTAATTTTGCTGGGGACTCCTCTGGAACCCCTTTAAGGACCCTTAGGTGATCCCCAGACCGCAGTTTGCTAACCATTTTGCGTGGTGTTACAACAGCTGGTGTGTTAGCATCAGGTCAGCGCAGAAGCCTTCCTGCTCAGTGTATAGTAGAGACGCAGTTATTGATGAGCGGATCAATGGACTGGACGATGGCGGGGACCCAGGGCCTCTAAGTGGCATTACTTCAGCTCAGAGAGGCCGCCTGGGGAGCGGTCAGACAGCACTTACCACAAGTTAGAGAAATTAACCTTAACACTGAGACAACAGCACACACACAATCAATTACACTCGCTGTAACACAGGTCAGTTCGATGCAAATATAAGCTCACTTGCTCATGTACATGTAATCAGGCCAGAACACACACTAGACTTGTTATACTTCAGAGAATAACGTGCTGGTTGTTCTTAATTTAATCCTAAATTTAACCCTCCGCTTATTCTAAATGTCCACCACAATAAACCCTAATGTGTTCACAGGACACACATCCTGATAGACAATAAGCTGAATAGACATTGTTGCAAGCAAAGTCAATTATACTGTATCAAACCATAACACAAGAGAGAACAAAACATGCTAACCACATCAATCACAAGGTCAATGATAGGACCATGAAAAAGCCAGAGCTGCTACAGCACAAAACCCTATACAATCCCTTTACCAGACGATTACCTTCAATTATAGATATGAAGCCAGTGCCTTAAAAAGATGGAGCATGATGGAGACCCCTAAACCTGACACACATACGGCTGTTATTTGTGGGGTGATTTTTACAAACGAGGTGGTGTATGTGTGTGCATTTCAATTTTGCAGGCTTTTGAAGGTGACACTTATCTACACTAAGTAGATAAAGTGTCAGTTCTGAGTGTATCCAGGTCACCGGGGAAGGCCTGTATATAAGGGTGTGATGTATGTCTGTGTGTGTGCATTTTAATGTATATAAATGTGTGTATATAAATGTCATTTCATTATTTTCTTTGTAAAACTGCACTGTACTTTATCCTCTACTTTGTATTGTTTCAATTATATTCACTGACCTCTTTATTAGGTACACCTGTACAATCTAATGCAATCCACCACAGCAGCTCTGCCATAAATTCTACTTAGTTTCTAGTGTTTTGGCCCCCTCCTTTACTTTAAATAGCGTGGCCAAAACATTAGAAACTCCTTTTAATATAGAGCACTCCACCACCCACTATGATCTCAATAATAAACATGTATTAGAATTATCACCTTCTGACATTTTCAACAAAGACTAAGAAATTTGAATCTTGTAAAAGTAGTGTGTATGTGTTTATGTGTGTCTGTGTCTTCTCTGGCTGAGCTGTGTACATGATGACCTTACCTGCCTCTCTCTCCTCCCCCCTTGAGGCCTCAGGCAAAGCTGCATGTGTTTTCTCTGCGTGTATGTGTGTGTCTGCACCCGTGCAAGCACCTGCACACAAACTCGTGGGTCAGCCGAGGTCCGGCTGGTGATGGCTCTACTTTGTCTGGTTGGGACAGCCGCTACTGTCACCTTTACAAACGCCATGAATCAACGCCAGGGAGGACAGGCTGGCTGACCAAAAAACAACCAATTATACAGCAGCCAGATTGACACCGGGTGGACAGGGCAGAGAGAGAGATGGAGACTTACTGAACACACCCCAAGGACGAATAAACAGGAGAGAATGAGGGCACAGACTGACAGAGGGCCTTCTGGGCTCTAACACCTACACGGTGGTTCTGAAGGGAAATATTAATCCATCAGTGACTTTAGTTGGAAGCTAAAGGTGAATATCTTTTACATAGTCTCCTAAACTGCCACATAAATTAATGTTGTTCTCTGTTGTGCAGTGTTTAGTAAAGCATATTCATGAAGGCTGTCATGGCATAAATTCACTAGCATGCAGGATGTTTTATGCTTTTGAGTGATGTGTTTCATGATTCCTGTAAAAACAGGATTTCTTTTTACGGTTGATAGTCACATAGTTTTCTTTATTTAGAGTCTCAAACAATTCAGCAAAGTGTGGAATCTGGCATTAAAGCTAGAAGTCTCAGAAACAGCCCACAATGTGTTGTCCTTTATGTATGCCTGCATATGTCTTTATTGTGTAGTAAGTGTAACAGAATGAATGACATTCTTTGAAATATCCAGACTGTGGCATCATTTATGAACACAAAATCACTAAGTCTTTTTAAAGACACTCCCTGCTTCATCAGAGTGCAGTGTTTAACAAGGGCTTAAAGGGAAAAATATTTTAAAAAGGTGGTGTATTCCCACAAACAATTAATGTAACAGTTGTTTTAGTAAATGTCTGATCAACCTCAAATAATCAAAGAGCAGTCTAATAGAATAAATCTTACTTTAAGTGTAACACTGTGTGTAATTCCTTCACACAAAACAGGAACTCCCTAACTGAAATAGAAGTAAAAAGACTGACCATGAAAATACCTGAAATATATATTCCAACAATTTGGGATATGAACACACACTGAACAGGAACACACAAATATGAAACTGTAAGAAAAAGTGATGGCCACTGTCAGTGAATATCATAACAACCAAAGCTCTGGACAATTGCCTATAGCGCTCAATTGACTGAGAAAAGCAAGGGGCTCAAAAGGTGAGAAGTACAAACATCCACATGCATGCAGTATATCAGTGGTCAGAGAGAACACACAGGTCAGTGTCATGCTCTCAGCTCTTTTTCTGCTGACAGAGGATTTGAGTGTGAGTATAATGTGGTCCACACTAACTCCCCCTACCTCATGTCCCCCAGGTCTGTACCCCCAGAGAGAAAGAGGGGAAGAGAGGTGAAAGTTGAAGAAAAAAAACAATACCCTTCACTACCTTCACATTTCATTCTTTCATCCTTAGCAGTCTTTTTTTCTGACTATCAGCTTGGTTACAGGATGGTAGGTAAAGGTAAGTATGTTTGAAATTAGCAAAAAAACAAACAAACAAAAAAACACAAATGTAATCTGACCAGGCTCAATATTTAAAAATGTTGAATTTAATGACAACATTTCAAAACAAAATGACAGAAAGTCTGTTTAAGAAATATTTACTGTACGTTATGTTAATTCCATGACAGAAAGAATTTACAAGAAACTACAGTGAATTTTCACAATAAAAAAGAGATGGACACACAGAAAACCACCTTTAAAAATGATTAATTAGAAGGTTTAAGGAAAATATAATATATATGTGCTTTTCCAGTTACTGTAGTCAGTACAGTACCTGCAGCGACTGAAAGAACTGGGCAGGTAACGTATATCGTTAGTCACAACTATATTTAGACTTGTGCCAGTATCCTTTGCCATCCCGGAGCTGAGTACGTCTTGGGAGGACCAGATGGAGTAGGCTTTCAAATTGAAAAAGCTCCACATAAAGGCCTGGTTGCCCCATGTACGTAGCACAGGATGCAGAGTCTTTGCAGGAAAGTCCCTCTGCAAGATCAGTGTGTCATCTACCACAACACACATGTTGCTGAGAATGCATCTCTTATGGCCGTGGATGAAAAGAGCAAACGTGTGGGAGGATGCTAGAGCCACACAAAGTGAGGCCTGATCAACCTCAGCAGAGCGGCCGGTGAGAGTGCTTCTGATGCTGAAAGGCCTGAAACACCCGATGACTGCATGTTACATCACTTATTATGTGGCCTAGAAGAGCATCAGAAGATGCATCGTTTCAACTTTAAAAATGACTAACCAGATATGACTAATGTATTACTTTTTGTCGGAGCATCGTTTATTTCCCTCATGCTGTAAGTCACAGCTATTTGCACTCTGCAGATGAAGGTCAGAAGTGATCACTGTGTGATGGCCAGATGCAAGTGGAAGAAAGGAGAGGGGAGGCGTGTAAGATCCTCATCCAAGAATCCAAGAACAGAAGAGGTTGACATGTGAAACAATAACAATGATCACAACACTCTGCCTATCTTCTTTCCCATATTCCCCCTCCTTCTTTCCCTTCTCTCATTCTCCCCATTAGGCCTCCTCTCTATCTCTCTGGCCTGTTTCCTTCTTCTCTCTCTCTCGTCTTTCTCTCAAAATCTCTGGAGGTGGACCTTTGATTGCTTCTTTAATTAGCCATGTCAGACGGCTCTGTGGATTTACTGGGGATGTCGAACTTCTGCAGATAATTACATGCCGTTTCCCTTTCTCTCTATTGCTACATCCTACCCTCCCTCCCTCCATCCCTCCATCCTCCTTTCACCCCCCCCCCCCCCCCCCATCTATCCCTCTTACTCACTCTCCCATGATTTAATGATTAATTATGGATGTGAGTTTGAGAATAAAAGCTTTTTCACTAATCAAAATGAAATTTCCCCCCTTTCTCATAATTACAGTGTGAAGATGATGTTGCTGATGTCTTTTTGTTGCCAAGGCCTAGTCCGCGCAGTGATCTGAGGTCCGTCAAGGCGGATGAAATGAATAATCACAACATAATGGCTGGCTTCAGAATTTCTAAAAACTGGGTGGAGAACTGAAGACACAGTGGACTGGACTGGGTTCGGGGGGGAGAAAGAGAATAAACAAAGAACACAGACAAAGAGACAGAAGCAGAATGGTATCAAAGATGTCAGCACAGAGGCCTGGAAAGGAAAACAAAGGGAGGCCTAAAACTTCAAGCTTGACTAAAGCCATCAGTCATGGAGGGAATGTTTTTCCCAATCCAAAGCTAGAATTATATACAAAAATGTCAAATGTTTACTAGAAATAACCAATATATTCCTTATAGATTAATCTGGTGAGTATTTTTTCAACTAATTGACTCTTTGACTTAAAAAACAAAAACAGAGCAAGATGATGTCTTCAAATTGTTTTGTTCCACCAATAGTCCAAAATGATTATCATATTCACGATGAACAAGCTGAAAGTAGAAAATGACTTATCAAAATTGTTGATTACGAATTTTCCGTCTATCTAAACGATCAACTACTACACACTCATTCTCTTATACTGCACAAAACACACTCCTGTTTGATTTTAATGTTTAATTGTTTTAGGTTTTGCTTCCAAATCAAATGTACTGCTTTCCTGTACTAGGTGTCTGAATAAAATCAGTTTGGGGTTACTATGCGTCACCATGCTCAAACTTAAGTGGTTGTTAGAAGACCTAAACTTGTGAAACCCCTTTCCCTCAAACTATCCCCACATCAGAACTGGGCCAGTTGTGTCCGACCATTTCTGAAACTTTCTGAGACGGACATCTAACATTCACACCCACGTCTGGCCTTGATCTGCCGGTGTGTGGAGATGAGAAAGTCAAAGCACTCTCTCTAGCTCTCCTTTTATCATTCCTTAAACTTTACTTTTGTGTGTAACACATCACTGCCACACTAACGTCTTGTAGAAGAGTCTGAAGATGTGCACTATTATCAAACTGAAATGACTGCCACATGACTTCCTATACCTATGAGTGGCAGGGAACACTTTTAATACAACCTTATGACACAGAACTCACCGACTACACATCAAACCACACTGCACATCAAAGGTAGAACTGATTTCGGTTTGGCTTGTGATCGCCATCTGAAATAACAGTTTACCCAGCTTTTTACAGTATTTACAATAGCATCATTGATGCCAACAAAATCAAAGCTTTATCATTTATACAGTATATCCATATAGAATATAGTACAAGTCCCTATTGTTTCCTACTGAGTGACTCACACACGCACATACACATACACACACAAACACAGGTCTGTTTGGCTTAGTCTCCGAACATCCCTGCCATATTTACTGGGTATTTACCTAACAGAGGCATGCTGGAGATATTTATCGTCCTGATGGCTCTATATATAGGGCTGAAGAGCTTGGTGAGAGGAGAGGCAGTCGCGGTGGGAGGTTGCTTCTCTAATCTCCATCTCCAGGCTGACAGGCCTGAGAAGGCCCTAATGAATGGCTCTTTTCATCTGCACGCCTGTGTGTATGTGACAGTATAAATATTTAGCAATATTGGAGTCAGCTCGTGATTTTACACAGATGGAGTGATTGATGGCTCAGCCCCCTGACGCATGCCAAAGACCATCCTGGAGATGTTATATAAACCACCACAGCCTCTCTCACTCCCTTCATCATCATCTCCATCTCGCTCTTTCTCCGTCTTTCACACTGCCTCCTCTGCTCTCCGCCTCCATCCCAGCTTGTCTTCTCGCTGTCGATCCGCCCTCTGTGGCTCTGCCAATTTGCTTCACTGTTGAATTTCTATCATACAGTGTGGTGTCTGTACGGCAGTAAGATGGGCTAAATCAGAGGAAAACAACCTGTCAGGGAGGAAAGTCTGAGTAGATTGGCATCGACATGTTACAGTAAAAAGCAGTTTAGTGTTTTAAATCGCTTATTATGACACATTTTTCCTAAAACTGAATTCTAAAAGATTTTTTTCTTGCATTTGCTTTGTATTAATTCATGTGTTCTATGATCGATCTTACTTTTTAAGCTCTTAAATGTTCTTTGTATGCTTACAACTGTTTGTGCAAAGTTTTTACACAAAAAAGACAGTGATTTATGTTTGGTGAGTTGTTTATATTTATATGAAAAACATGGATATGAACACTGTTCCTGTGCGCTTGGTTTGTATTTACGGTCAATCAAAGGTCAAGATGAACATATGAGTGAGAGCTGCTCTTTTTAAGTCTGCAAGCTCACACATAAACACAGACACACACACACACAGACTCGTGCACACGCTCAGACTTTCAGAAACACAAGCACACAGTGTCATCTGTGTCAGAGAGAAACCAGACCAGAGCCTCTCAGCAACACACATATACACACACACACACATTCTGCTGCCAATATGCTGCCGGAGAGCTCTATGAAGAAACTGTGTGTGTGTGTGTGTGTGTGTGTGTATATATTTGTGTGTGTGTAACATACAAACCTTCTGCATAGCCTCTGCATAGTCAATTAAACTAAAATACAAGAACAAAATCCCTGAACAAATACATGAGGACTTTAAGGGGGGATGTTGAAGATGTATTAACCTTGTAATTGCCTGTGTAAAATATGCTTCTCCAGTAACACAATTTCCTGCTTTAATTTGAAAAAAATGGGAAAATATCTCCCCTTTTGCCGTGTGTTTTCTCATTGTATTGCATTTAAAACTTCAATCTCACACGCACACCCCCACTTTCATGGGGGGAAAGTACCAGCGCTAGACCACCACATCTATTAATCTAACTGTCCTTTATTGGAATTAGCATTCAAATGTGATCGGTACCACTGCGCCTTCACCACTGCTTGTAATTCCAACAAAATCCACTCCTATGCAATAACTACAGTACCCTTCAAGACCACCACCAACTCCCCCTCGCTTTGAGGTATTGATTTTTATTTGTTCTGTAATGAGAACAATTAGTCTTTTTCCTGCCCTCCTTCATCTATCACCTCCATATTCCAGTGGCCAGTCTATGTGTATGTAAACCCAGATGAAGGTTCATTCTCTGGGTAGAGGACACCACTGTGTCCCTCCACATAGGAAATATAAAAAGTTGGAAGAGAGATTACATATTATGGGCTTAAATTAGACATGTCCTATACTAGGACTTTATTCTACTACTAGAATAAATGTATTATCAATCACTGCTACAATAACCCATAAATGAATTGCATCCTATCTATCATACTGGATGTCTTATCTGTAATTTTAATGAAAGGTCTATATCTATCCCATCTACCAGCATGACTCTAATTGATACAGTATGCTCAGAAGAAATTACCACACTCTAAATCCAGCGTTGTTGGTATTAACATGTATCATAAAATGTGAAAACACAATAAAACACTCACATCTATCCATTAAGGACACTTTAATTTCCGCTGTAACAGGCGAGTGGCAGGTAGGACTGACTGACTAGCAGCGATCAGGAGGCTTTAGCCTCTATAAATCACCTGATTGACGTGGTGATTTGTGACTGACTGACGGAATAAGTGGCTAACTGCTCTGTGTAGCAGTTTATGCTTCTATACAAGTATGTGTGTATGTGTATGCGTGTGTGTGACGTCAGGTCCTATGCCGGTGAGGAACGAAGCATCTGAAAGAGTCAATTTCTCTTGCCGCACTGCCTGAGCCTTACTTACCCTAATGATGTATAATAGCCTGCAACTACACTTAACCTGAGCATTACTGTGGCAATGACTGAGTGGAAGAGGCAACTGTACACACACACACACACACACACACACACACAAGGTCTAGTTTTTCTGAAGACGCGGTTTACCAAAGGCTGTGAGGGCAGGAAATGACCTGGCACGCTGAGAAATGAAAGACTCACAAATCGCACCCCATCAAATCAAATCAAACACTAAGATGTGTATTAACATCGACAGCTGTATCCTTGTTTTCTCTCTGATCCCTCGCTCACACTTCACTCTGCTGCTGACTCATTCTGTAGCTATAAGCTAAATGATACAAGCAGTTAGCATGCTGCATCTGTTGTCTGTTAATTAAACTCATTTTCCTAGATGCCTGTGTATGTTCATACATACAATACGGAATCTGGCCCTTTAACCCCTTTTTGCCTTCATTAGCGCAGACTAAAACAAGCTCATCAGTCACATGCGTGTTTTGTAAGTGACTGAACGAATGTACATGCAAGTGTGTGTGTGTGTGTGTGTGTGTGTGTGCAAGACAGGTCAGAGACAGTGGAGAGACAGTAAATGACAGAGTCACGTGAGGCGGCTACTGTATGAAACCTCAGATCTAATCAATAGGAGTGAGGAGGACGCCAGGCGCCAGCCAGAGGGTCACCACTCATCACTCAGGTCAGTGGCGAACACACACATGCGTGCACATACAAAAACATGCACGCATGCATGGGGAGGGCATTGCACAGGGCACGTTACTAGACAGGACTATGAGGCAGTAGAGGATGGGTCAGAGAGAGGTTGAAGCACATAGCAACAGAGGGGGAACTGATCGATGGGAGAGATTGAAGGAGCTCTGTAATACCAGAGGAGTCACGGATGTCCAGGATACAGCTAAGCAGGGCTAGAAGACAGGTCAGGAGGGTTAAAACAGCCTCACGCCACAGGGAGGAGACATCGACAGGCCATAAAAGAGCTGAGGCAACAGCAGAACTGACTGATTTTGATGCCAGTCATGGTTGAATGCAATTGTGGTCACCACATAATAGTGCTGGTGTAGAAGAAAAATAGGAAGTGAATTTGATCAAAATTCCGAAGTTGTGCCTGGAAATCAAAAAGGTTTACTGATATGACAAATACAGCAGGATTGTAGCAATGTTTGCAACAGGAGACAGGCTGCTTTACTGTGGGAGCTTGACTGAAAGTGGGGCATCGGAGGAATACACCAGAGTGTGTTTTTGTGTATGTGTGGGCACACTGAGTGTGTGCTGTCGCTCTGCAGCAGAGACACCGACAGAGAGATGGACTAGGCCTGGTGGCATTTAGCCCTGTTCCATAATGACACAGAGAGCTGGGAGGAGACACAGGCACTGTTATTGAATTATTGAAGGTGCACGGTGAGGTATAAATCTGCCATGGAGATGCCATACTGTTGTAGCACACACGCACATTTGCTCACATACACAGAGGCCACTGGCACACAGGAAGGCTGGCGTGACGACTGCAGGCTTTGACTTGCTGACCTTGAGGTTGTTAAAACAAGCTCTCCGTCAGCTTTTCTGCAAAATATGTTTAGAGAGAAGTGGAGAGACAGAGGAAGAGAAAGAGAGATAGTGAGAGAGTGTGTGTGTGTGTGTGTGTGTGCTGTGCTGACATTGCTGGAATAAACACAGCAACTCCATCAATTCTTTCAGATTGTGAAGCAATATAAAAAAGAAGACAGTGCAGAGGGAAACAAAGTAACTACCAACAAGTACTTGCCAGATTCCAACCAGCTTTTACTACAAAGTAGCAACGTGGCTGAGACAAAAGATTAAGCTTTCAAGACCGCACATTCGAATCCTGTGAAACCACAGCACACACACACAGACTAAAGGAGAATGGTTGTATACATGTACTTGTAGCGAATGCAGCCAGGAAACCATACATCAACCACCAATTACTGATGTTTATCACTTAAATAAAAAGAGACAAAGTATTGCTACATGCATGAGGACATCACTGTATGTGATAATTCCCTTTTCTTTCTTCCAGTGGAGAGATTTTCACCGCATGCACTAACACATTTTTATTTCCATTATTATTTCTCTATCTCTATAAAGATAGTGAGGAAGTGTTTCTCAGCTCAGTCGCCTCCCACCTCGAACACACCAAACAGAAGCTTCCTGAAGAATAGTGGATATAATGTACTGTAGAGTATATGTGTGGGAATGGGCAGTGTGCTTACGGGGTGTTACAAAATGCTTAAATGTACATTTGCTTGAATTCACTTGAGTATGCTCATGTATGTATGTTTGTGCATATGTCTGTGTATTTGTGTGTGGATAATGGTCACGTGTGTCCTGTCTGAGCTCTGTAGCCGAGGGGGGCACCTCTTCTTATTAACATCATCAGTCTGCATCATTACTAGGCTGCCTGGGTTGGGCAGCAGGTGCTACGAGAGTGCCAGGGTTACAAACGACCATGGGATTGTCTTGGAACACACACACACACACACACACACACAAGCATACACACACACACAGAGACAGACTCTGAACCCCCCTTTCAAATCCCCAAAAGGGCTGTGGGGTGTCTGTGTCTATCTGTTATCCAGTGGGTTAGTGCTCGGTGTCTGGCCAGGTTTTCACTGGGGGGGACGGACTCCATCCATTTTCCAGAAATCAGGCCGAAGATATGAAGCAGAGCCTGGGAGAAACTCAGCTCAGAGCGGAGGAGGGTCCGCAAGTCCACCAAAAAAAAAAAAAAAAAACAGACAAGAAACATTACACAGGCTGTGTGCAAGACGGTGTGTAACTACCTGGAATATGCACACAACACAGAACTAAAGGAAAAAAAAACATGTAATTCTCAGGTGCAGGTGAAAATAAACACAGGGGTTAGATGGAAATGCGGGGTTGATGCTGGTCTTTTGACAAAAATGGGACAATTTGTATAGTCAAGAAAATCATTTATAGCGGCACAACAAGTCACAAATGCTCTCCATAACTCAAGATGCAAACCTCTGGAAAGTTTCAAAAACAGAAAGGCTACTTCCCAAAAACATACAAAGTAAAGTGGTCGAGTTCCGGTTTTAGTTCAAAATCCAGAAGAAATTCATCTTCACCATAGAGGATTCGTTCGTACAGTTATTCTTTCATTCATATCATAGCAATAATTTAAGCTTTTGAACCGGGAATTCCAGGATTTGGAAGAAAAAGTTCTTGAAAAGTAACGTGAGTCAGATTAGATTGGTTAAGTAGAGTGATGTCCACTTTCAAGATACTGAATATCTTGTCTATCATATTTTGAAATCTAAATAGACAAATATGGATGCATGCCGACATTCATGTACACATATTTGGATGGGTGACACAAAAACAAATAACACAACATCACATTGGCATCATATAAGCATAAGGCAGAGTTTGCCTATTAACTGATAGATATCTACTCCAGTAAAGTTACTGCTGATACAATGCCCTGCGTTATTACGGTGTGTAACCAGAGAATGGTAATAAAAGCTATATGAATGGGGACTGGTCTGTTTCACAGGCGCCTCTATGGCACCACCCATGACACCAAAGATGTGTCAAAGACAACAGACACTCAATACAGTGCTGTGCTGCTCTACCCTACCTACTGTTATAGATTATGTAGCCAGCATGCGCTCATTTAAGATGTACACATTGATCTGGCATTGACAAACCATTTCATATTAGCAAGGGTTTGCGCTTTACAGCATCAAGGGCAATCAGATGCACTGTTCGGCAACAGGCTAAATTTAACCTCTTATCAATCCAAATGTGATACACTCAAAGTCGTCCTGCTTCAATTACTCACATGAGGGTCACTTTTAAATAAACCTAAACAGCTGAATTTATACTAAAAGAAAAATAAACATGTCGCAGATTTTTTAATTAATTAATGATATGATTCGAAATAGTTAAAGTTAAATTAAGCCAACTCAAGTGTTGATAGTCAAATATGATAATATATCCCTGAACCTGCCACTTAAAACTGAGTCGAAGCAGAGATGGGCTTACCTCTGAATAAATCAGCATTAGAGCAATATTGACTTGACTGCAATTCAACAAAAAAATTGCGAATGGTGGGCGTGCAAAACAAAATGATATATAAGAGAATCACAACAGGACAAAAATATATTTGGTTTTCTAATATTGAAGCTGCAGCTGAAATTAATGTCTCTGGTTAGTTAGCGTTGTTAATTGGGCATGCAAAATTAAAATGTTAACTTCACTGCTATCTGGAGAGGGCCCCTCCAGCTGTATTTGACCTAACAGAGCGTGTTTCTTCCCCTTCTTTCTTTCTCTGCTTCAAGTGTCTCCAAAACTAATAAAAAAAAAACTCACAAATCCCCCCATGAAGCCCTCCATATGAACTGTCACATTAATAACACTGCACTCGTATTCAAATTTTCTGTCGAACAGCTAAAGAAAGATTGAATGCCCTGCCGTCGCATGGCCAAAGATTGAAGACGTGTCTCATTGACATTGTTAAAAGTTTATGAAAATATATGAATTCTCAAACGTGGCAGGCCGCCGTGCAGCTCTACTCCCAACACTTCTGTTAGAGACTGCGGCTTTTAATCAAAATGATTGAATACCACAAGTTTGGATTCAGGGATTCTAATAGAGGACGGATAGTGTCACGGTCCAGAACCAGAAAAACCACACGGGATTACACATGCATGCATAAAAACCCTTCTACTTTTTAAACCAGATTCCTCATTGGTAGGTATCTTGTTTTCTTCAGTTAGTGAGTGCTTGTGTAGATTGCATGTGTGCTGACTGCAGTGTACAGTGGGTGACTGCTAGTCTTTTGGCTCTGTTCCTTTGCTTTCTGGAGCTGACATGAAGCTGTATCTGGGCAAAGAGGCATATGGCACCTACATTTGCATAGATACACACATACATATACTTTTACACTCATATGCACCCATAAAGTTTGCTGAGCACACAGTAACAGCTGCTGACAACGTCACAATAGAACACTAACAGAGTGACAGGCAACCTTGTTTTTATGTGTGTGTTTTTGTGTGTGGGGAGGAAGGGGGTGTCTGTTCCAGTGTGGCATTGGCAATGGAGGGCTGAGGTAGAAATACACATGCCATCTCACTGGACCACAGAGCGCATATCACTGCTTGTTTAAGCTTAACCACTACACTTCTCGGAATTTATATC
Organism: Sandelia bainsii; assembly: GCA_032362345.1. Taxonomy (NCBI): domain Eukaryota; kingdom Metazoa; phylum Chordata; class Actinopteri; order Anabantiformes; family Anabantidae; genus Sandelia; species Sandelia bainsii. Next base: position 18,887,474 of record JAUMHL010000009.1, on the reverse strand, counting down.
TCTGAACTTTTTTCACACTTGTAATTTGGCAGTCACCTAGGGTAGGTGGAACCACACTGGAGAGGCCTACAGAAAACATTGGGAAAGACACAATGAAGATTTGGGAGACAATATGATTATGTAGCATGCACAGTAACCATTCAGCAACTAGTGTGTAAATATTAGTTAAGCATCATATCATATGAAAGTTGTGGATGGCTCTTCTGTTTGGCTTGAACGCCTCCAGCACAGTCATATGTTAGTTGAGCTTCTATACTGAGTGAGGTGTTTACAGCATGTACGTATGTGTTCTCATATTTTGATGGCGAGCAGGTGGTGTTTGTCTAGCAGGCTCCTCAAACAAAGAGCTTCTAGCATTAACTTGTCAATCTCTGCTGTGACATAGCTAAGAGCTGGGTGGAGGGCAGTGAGGGCAGTAAACTGACTCATATACACACACATATACAGAAAATGTGAGTGTTGCCTGGAGTGCACTGTGGGAGGTGTCTCATATACCTGTTTATGTGAATAAGTTCGACATACTGTAAGAAGACAGGTTATAACAAACACAAATTAGTTCTGTCTGTAACTCAACACAACACAATCTGCGTGACTTGCTAAAGATGAATGTTAAATGAGTTAAATGAATTATATCAATCAATCTACACATTAAAGTAAAGAAGTCGAGACCACTACATGTACAAGGATTATCTACCTACTGTGTGCTCAGGGGAGGAGCAGATGGGGTAAAGAGAGGTTCAGAAAGAAGTGGCAGTGACAAAGAGTGGAGAAAGTTTTCTCAGAAGGTGAAGTAACATAACTAATTCATGTGTAGGCCCATCAGTAGGAACCTGGGTTAGATGGCAGGTACAAATCTTTTATCATTTATTTTAATGTACTTTGGTGACAGAGTGGTGGGATTTGCAAGACAATGAATCCCCTACAGCTTTGATGATACATTTGAAATTAAATGTTGGAGGCATATGTACCTGTTGCCTCAGTAATCTGGTGTTACTGGATGCAGATATAGATAGGGTCGGTGGGAATGGGATATGGGACATGATATAGGGATGAGAAAAACTTAAACTATGTCATGATTTTCACAACAAGTAAACTATACTGAATTTCATCAAATGTCATTAGTGATTAGATTTACAGACAGATTCACGTTGATTGTCTCTCTTAATGACTATTGCTTGTGTCTATTGCTTCAGTTGGTTGAGAGTGTCTATTTACAACACATATTGATGATATGCACCTCGTGGCCTACTGATAGGTGCAGTTTAACCCAAGCAAAGTGTAATTGTAGCCATAATGATAACTGAAAATGGTCATGTAATGTCGTGAACATTCAAAACTGGAGATATAACCAGTAAGTGGGACATCCACAGGAGTACATAAGTCTGTGCATTTATTTTCATTCTGATTGCACAAGACACGAACAACATAACTACTGGTTCTGGTGTGCACAATTCCACTTCATCTATACAGTACCTGTAGGCATTGTGTAGGTGAGATGCTGATAATAATGCTGATTATTTTGTCTGCTGGCACTGCGGCTAACAAAATATTTTCTTGAGGTTTCTTACGTCGTCTTTTCACAGTTGGCTCCACTGTGTTTTAGAGCCAAAAAACAAACCATATAAAAAAATTGCAGTTTACTGCTGAATTTACCAAAGACATTGGTACATCAGGTCACCAAAATACAGAAACAGCTAAATAAACTGAAACAGAAAGAGGAAAAAAACACTGCATCTCAGGAAAATACAGCTTTGTGGCATGCATTTGCACAAAAATAGAACCCTTACTCTCGCAGGACTTGAAAACTGTGCCAACCAACCAGCATCATGGGAGGGAAACAAATGAAAGCCACCAATGACCATCCTGGGATAGTTTAAGTCCATCAATGATGAGTGAGGTACAGTTGTAAATCCCACCAGTGACAGGTGGGGTAGAGATTGAGGCTCACAAAGTGAATGATGGGGAGAGCTGCAGTCAAATCCATCTACATCAAAGCTCCAGGCCTTGTCTTCCTCCTTCCTTGGCTCTCTAAAGAGGCTCAGGAGTCAGAGCTATCACTCTCTTCCTCAACCTCCCCCCTTAACTCCCTCCACCTCCCCACCTCGATTTGTCCTTTCATTATCTCCGCGGCAGAAGGGAAAGAAACGGGTGAGGGGGGGTGAACAGAAGAGGAGAGTGGAGAGGTCTGAAGAGGTTTTCAAATCCAGTGAAGCCTGTCACATTACAAAAACATGTCGCTTTAAACTAAATGTGAAATATCAGTAATTGAAGCCATAAATCCACTGTTGTGTTTCCCCTCAACACCTCCTCCTCCCTCTTTTCTCTCTCTCTATCCATCCCTCCCTTAGTCTCTTTTTTTTTGTGAGGGTGCTTTTGATGAGCGGTAAATTGGAAATTATTTTGTGTTGTAATGCTGCTCAGAAAAGTCTTCCCATTACCATGTGTCAGTCAGGACTGACAGTGAAATTACTCAACTGTCAATCTAGATATCAAAAGAGGTGTGTGTGGGGGGGGGGGGGAGTGGGGACCTTTACTAGGACTTACAGATTGATCAATAAAGAAACAATGATAAAAGGGGGGAGGGGGCAGAATGAAAAAGAAGAAGGGAGAGAGTTTGGTTCATCATAATACGTTGTGACTGAATAAATCAACGCTGTTGTGGGATTTAGCTGTCACTATTACACTCCTCCTGAGCGTTCTTATTTCCATGTGTGCATGCGCTTGGCGTGGGCGCCATTACTTGTACACGCTCCGTCTTGCGAGGGCAGCAGCAAATGAACCATAATTGCAGATAACGGACAATAAGAGAAAGAAATGTACAGAATCAAGCAAATGGAATAATTCCTTTGTGTGGAAATAATTTACAGTGTGAGCGAGGCTCCTGAAGCCTAGCTTAGGTTGTCTCCTGCTGCGTCCCAAGAATGTGTGTTTGTGTGTGTGAGTGTGTGTCCCAGAGGGCACAGCTGTGTTTTTGTTAGTGTGTGTAACTAAATTTGTACTGATATACCTGGAAAATAACAAGCTACACAAAGTGTTACTGCTAGCTGGTGGTCATTATAAAGCAAATATACCCACTAGATGTTATTTTTTCAGTTTGGTGCTTTTTGATTCTTGTTAAAATGCTCTTGATCCAAACACCAAAAAATATTACATTACATTTTGTAGATACAGCATTGCTGTAAATATAAGAAGGGCAAATTGCATTTGGGAGTTCTGGCCTCACCTTCTTATTATACAATAGTTGTATGAATGTTCTATTATTACTGCTGCAGTCTGTGAGTTTTGTAGTGATGTGTGTCTGTAATGACTGGTGTGTTGAGAGGTTCTGCAGTTTACAGGGAGAGAAAGAGACAGAGAGAGAGAGAGAGAGGAGAGTGAGAACTCCTTTATTGCTCAATGCTAAATTAATTGCACCAATTATTCACGGAGAGAGTTGTCTAGTGGCGGCCTTCGGGGGGCGAGGCCCTGACCGCTCTCCCTCATTTTTAATTGGCTGTCCTGTTGAATAATTGATTGGAGCAAATGTGAAATGGATGGGAAGGTCCGAGTGTCTTTCATCACAACAGGCTGGCCACTCTGACAGGCGGCCACAAACAAACTATGCTGCTCTACGCAATAAACAAACCGCACACAGCTGAATTCAGGCTGGCCACTGCGGCAGGGTTAGAACAGCAGATATGACTCTAGTACAGGATGCTGCCCCTAAAATCCCAACAAGATGCACAAAAACAATAAAACTGATGCTGGCAGAAAGGTAGGGAGTGGGTGGAGGTGAGCCGGAAAATAACTATTTGTGCTGTAAATGGTGAGTCAGTGTAAACAGCACTGAAATAATTTGTATTGACAATTGAATAGTGAAGCTATATTTAATGTCAGTGACTCAGACTGGTGTGTGGAAAGAGGATTTCAGGTAAAGCACTACCTATGAATCAGAGTCATTTTAGGTATGATGTATAACAATTTAATTTAACAACCATGGTACCACTTTGAGACTGTTTACTTCAAACAAACCAACCTCTATGCTACACTTTGCACTATGTCCCATTGAGACTTACTGAGGTATTAGCACAAGAAGCTAAACAGAAATGTTTAACTTGTTTAACTAATTTTCTACAACCTCTTACATACACATATTACATGCACATTGTAGCACATGCCTCTCCCATATACACACAGGGTTGTTTTTATTACCCCGTAGGGAAGTTCCATTGACTTACATTTATTCTTGGAGACCTAACCTTACTTTAATCATAGTCAGTACTTGCCTAACCCTAACCCTAACCTTACCTTAACCAACTATTTATTACAAAAATCAGTAAGTGGAACTGTGGGGATCAGCATCTGGGCCCCAACAAAAAAAGTGAGTGTAAACAGATTTTGGGACAAACCATGTAACAAAAACAAAAGACACACACACACACACACAAACCCCTCGGTAATCAAAGGCTATTAACTCCTGGTACTTTCGCAACAAAACAGATGTAAGATTCATGAGTCCCTGCCCGTGACTGTTGTCTTTGCCACAGGCTAGTAAAGAAACAATTAGTGCAGAGCTGGCCTCACTGTCCGCCACAATCAATAGTCCCTGATGGTCTTCTAAGCCTATTGACCGAGGCCTGTTCCTCATACCC
>JAUMHL010000009.1:18844171-18882743 GCA_032362345.1 Sandelia bainsii | reverse complement strand
CTGTTCCTAATACCCCCCCCCCCCCCCCCCCAGTCTGTAGAAGTCGACAGCAGCTTCAGTCCAGCTATCTGGACTATGTGAGGGGGTTACCAGGTTAAACAAGGCCTGATCCATGCAAACAAGAATTTCTTAATACTGTCTGCCTCAGCCTGCATTTGTAGGCAAGCTGTGCATAGTGATAGCTAACAAGTTATTTAACTTGACAGAAAATGTCAAACTTAAGAGTGCACATCCTAACAAATAAATCAAAACAACAAAAGTCATACATGGATAGGTTTTTGAAAGAGAAAAGAAAGAACAGCTGTGAAGAGCTAATTTTTGTTCATCTCTTTTTCTTCTTGTTAAAGTTTGCAGAAGCCTAGGGGTTAGAAAAGCACAAGTAGAACTGTATATTTGATAAGCTGAATGATTGAACTGGCTTGCAAAATGAAAGTGTAGCCACACTCTCAACATGGATGTACTTTATATTTCTCAGTATGTACTTAGGAACATGCCACAACTCGAACTTAATTTACTCCTGAAAATTTTAATTATGGCGTTTGGAAAAAAATATATACTGCATATTATTATTTCTCAAACTAGACAAACTGAAAACAGTGTGTGTATGTGTATGGCTTCTGCCAGCCCACTAACACACACCATCTTGTCCCAATCATCTCACTTAACAGCAGCCTTAGTGGCACTGAGGCAATCTGCTGATGTTACAGCAATTGTCTGAGTTTGTGTTAGTGTCCTAACAAAACCTTCCTCCTTCCCCACATGTTACAACATCTGGGCTGGTCCTACTCACTGCTCCCCGGCCTGCTGTGACAAGTTTCTCCTCCACGCTGCCTGCTAAGAAGGAGGAAGAAGAGCAGGAGACAACAAAGATCGAACAGAGAGGGAGGGAAAGGCTGAGGCAGAAGAAGCAACGCAGCTGTAAGGTTGAAGGGGTGGACAGTAGTGAACAGGTGTCACTCCCACAAATGGGCTGCCACCGTGCCCCCCAACCTGACTGCCTGCCTCACCTACACACCCACACAAGCTGGAAGGGGTAGTGGCGGTTAGGAGAGCACCCATCTCTCACCCGTTTCTCACCCCACGCCTACCTCCCTCCTCTTCCTCAGATGGAAACCAAGCCTCAGCTCAATCTGGCTGCTGAGCCCACAGACTGACATACAAATACGCACATGTACACTCATTAGCACACACAAATGCCTGTACATATTCATAAGTGTATCAACATGAGGATGCACGATTGCGAATGTATGCAAACAACACACACACACAAACACCTTTGCTCTGCAACTGTACGCTTTTTCTTTATATGGTACAGTACTCTCAGATCAAACTGTGCAACCTTTGTCTGGGAAACTAATATAAAACTGAATATTACAATTGTTTACAATTACTATACATTACAATTTTAATGCAAATAAATCAGCTCCGCATCCATTTAGAGGTACAGTATAGTCTAAACTACGTTTAATTTCATTTTATTGTGACCTATCATTTCAGATTCAGAGGAAATATCAACTAGATTACATTATAACTCAAAACTGGAAGCAGCTGCTGTGATTCCAGCACAAAGCTGAAGATTTCAGGGTTGTTGTCAGAGGCAGATAATCAAAGGAGTGAATGTGTCGCAGAAAAAGATCCATTTGCAACTATGGCAACATATTTATTATAAGCAATCAGGGGTTGAAATAAATGCTTATTGAGTTTTTTTTTATCAATTAATTATTTGGTCTACTGACAGTAAACGGAAGCAAAATATTCAAAGAAATATTGGATGAACCGTTTAGGAATACCAACCATTGTTATTCATAGACCCCAGTTTTAGGTGATCAAAATTATTTGCACAAACATAATCATAAATTAAATTTTAAGTTTTAGTAACTGGTTGCAAGTAATTTGCACTCAGTGACTACCTGAAGTCTGGAATCCATACACATTACCAGATGCTGGCGATGCTCTGCCAGGTATTTACCTTCTTCAGTTTATGTTTGTTCTTGGGGTGTTCTGGCTTCAGTCTTTCCTTCAGCAAGTGAAATACATACTCCATTGATTTTGGGTCAGGTCACTGACTTGGCCATTGCAGCACATTCCACTTCTTGGCCCTATGACCCAAAAATTGGTGTCTATGAATAAAAATGGTTTTTATTTTTTTCTTCCAATATTTTAGGCCAAACGATAAAATCTGACAGTCTATACTTTAAATACATCTTGATTGTTTGATTTCAAGTCAACTCTCCACTTACTGTGAAGCTAACTGTATATAATGATGCTCTTAATGAACTGTTTTTATTTGGTCACTTTATACATTTATACTAAACAACTTTTTCAAATCTGATTACTGATAATTTTTTGTCAACTGACTAACTAACTAATATTCAGTTAAACATTTGATCAAACTGCGAGCAATATAGTAAAGTAAACAGGCAGAAATGCAGAACAAATTAAGGATTAATATCCGGATGTATAAAAAAATATGACATGCAACATTTTCATGAAGAATCAATAGGGCTGCTCCCCAGTAAATCAATCAATCAGTCAATCAATATACAAATTTATTTACTATCCATTTACTGCATCTATACATCCCAGTATCTGTCCACCCACACAGCCTTCATCACCTTTATCACTTTACAGGATAGTGTGGATGGAGGTGCACGTGTGTGTACAACCCCCCCCCCCCGCTCTGCCCTCATCCCTCCTTCAGTTCCCTCCCATCCGCTGCTGTGGCGAGGAGGGCAGTAATTACTTTGGTGTCAGCGTTGCTGGGTGCGACTCCTCCCCCGGCAAAGGGCGGCGGGCATCCATACCCATCGTCCTGCCACAGGGTAAACGCTGGGCCATCCATCACGCACCCACTTGACAAATACCTTCCATAATAGAAGTTTATTTTTATGGGAGGCTGAATCAAGGACTTTCCCATGCATACAAAAACGTGTCAGAATTATTTATGGCTTGTGCTGAGACGCACAATATGTCATATCAAAGTCCCATCCCGCTTGCCGGCGCTGCTGGAAGCTGCTGGCGCTTGGCCTGTCGATATCTCCGCTCGCTATCAATAATGTGGAACACCGCCACGATAAGCCTCAGGATTCTGAGGTCATAGTCGACACACAAACACACACCAACTCACACACGAGAGCTTACGCACGCATACACAGGCATCACATTTATACAGATACAGGGACATGCAAACAACTCACAAATGACATACATAGATGAACATTTTTGTGTACGCGCACACGCACACCCACACACGCACACACCCACACACAAATGCAGTTATGTACAAAGACTCACTCTGCACACACAGGCCGAGAGGGGCATGTAAAAACACACAGCTCAGATGAAAACATAAATCCATACATGTGCACGTAATCCCACGAGAAATGTTCTTAGCAATGAAAACAAATGTGTTTTTGCACTCACACGTAAAAACATAAAACAAGAGACATACGAATCCCTACGTAAATCAAGTGAGTTTTTCTTTTAACAGTTTATTTTCTTTATCCTCAGTCCCTCCCCCAAGAATAAAACACTTACCCAAAAAATATTCTCACAAGGCTGAACTTGACCCACTGTTTGACTGAGTGGGGCTGTGGATCCCTCTCCGTCAGTCAACATCACCTGCATGGTCAGACCCAAACAAAAGGGTTTGGAGAAGAGCGAACATGCAGCTGATGTATCTGCTGCGTCTTTGTGTGTGTGTGTGTGTGTAATGTGTGTATGTACATCAGTGTGCGGCAGAGTAATCTCTGACAGTACAAAAAAAGAAAAACATAACAACTTAAAGGAAATCCCTACACTGCAGCCTGCAAATCTGAGAGCTGTCAGTCAGCATGAGTGGCAACCCCTTTCGCCCAGAGAAACTGCAATAAATTGGGTTTCCTGATAAGGCCCGGCATCACCAGCACAACGTCTGACCAAAAGAAAAAAAAAAAAAAAAGACAGAAAAAATGAGCCGCTTTTCCGTAGGCCACTTGAGTGCTGTCAATCAACATGACTGACAGGCTCACATGTCGCCAGTGGTGAGAGCAATGGAGGGAAAAAAATAGATTAATGTACAGAAGAGGGAGCGGCGGGAGAGGGACAGGAAGGAAAAGAGAGAGACAGCATTAAGCCTGGCTGGGAGAAAATGAATAAATATGATAAATATGATAATTGAATTGATGAGATTTTGGCACTTGGTATTGGATTCTGCTATGTGCCCAAAGGGATTAGTCCTTCATTCACTGTCAGTTTCAGCTTTTCTGTCCCCTACACACACAGAGACACATAATGAGATGTATACACTGAGCACCCAGGCATGCAAACAAATACAAAATACATACATTTAACAAAGAGGTCTAATTCTAGCAGGTGTGTTGTTATACGTGTAAAACCCAGGGGCAGGAGGTCACAAACGTAAAAGTAGCTGCCTACAAACCCACCGGTAAAGCGAAAAAAATACAAAAAAACAGCGTTAGTAGCAGCTTAACTTTGTCCTGTGAAGACAGAAGATGTATGGCTCAGGGGAGATAGTAGCAACAGTAAATGATTACCTTTTTTACAAACTGGGCCTTTGTAATAAAATGCGTAAGGGGGAGTATTATCAATTCAGCCGCCCGGTGAAGATAGCATTTCTGAAGCCACAGCGAGGCTGATCACTATCTAGAGAGGAACCTGAATCTGTATTCCTCACTGCGAGTCCAGGAGGGAGAGGGGTCTGAGACCTGTTTGTGTGCATGTGTGTGTGTTTCACAGAGAAAGACATCCGTTAAGGCCTCTTATGCCTGCAGGCCCAGCTGTGACAGAACCAAGATCTATTTTCTTGCACCCACAAACAGAAAGACATGCAAGTATGTGCGTGTGTGCGCACAGACACACATACACATGAAATCTCTTATACGGGCAAACATACACACTTACTCCTCAGGGCAAAGAACTATAAAATTGGAGATGAAGTTCTGTGTGTGTATGCATCTTTCTACAGTATATGTGTGTTTGTGCCAAACTGAGATTTTCTGTTAGATGTCTGATTCTTGAGAAACACACTGACAGATGACATGTACACACACACTTTTTCCTCAAACAGCACACTTGTCTGAGAGCAGTCAAACAGAGTGGAAGACAACACAGAACAGACAACAGACAGGCTGGCAAACAGACAGAGAGACAGATAGCATGGCAGAGCTCAGCTACTGGCCCAGAGTCACATCACTCACTCTCAACACACACAAACACGTCACTGAAAGAGTAAGACATCATAACACACACAAACACACACAGCACCACAGACAGAGGCAGGAAGAGAGTAGTGGGTAAGTGAATTTATAAAAAAATAAAAAAAGGTGGCGGACAGTTGTAAAGAGGTGTCAGTGTAGCCTGGGGCATTAAAAACACTGGTGAATTGTGGGTTATTTATATGAGACAAGGTGGCCAGTGATGTCACACTCATCTGTACCTGTACGATATTTTAAAACACAGCATGCTGCCCGCATTCCTACAAACTTTTACCTTTTTGCCAGGTCAGCGAATTTTAAAATCAATACCTTTCATTCTTAATCAATTCATTAATGAAGATGAACAATTTTCAAAGTTTTTAAAAATTCATGTTAAGTAACATAATGCAAAGTAAAATTAAACCAGTTGTTTTCAGATTACTGCTGTGTTATTGTGTGTAAGGGGGAAACCCTCTGTATAAACGCTGCTATATCGATATCCAAATTAATTTGGGCAGCAGTGCGTCATTCCGCTCTTAAAAAATCGAACAAAGATGTTCAATCCGTTTGATCCATGATCCTGTTTTCTGCTGCTTGCTATTAATTATTTGTTAAGTGGAACATAGTAAACTGTCTCTGCGTGTTTTCTGAGGCTGGCCTTGTTGTCAGTCCTCCACACTTGACCTAAACTGTGACCACACTTTTGTAATGTGTATTTGTAAGTGCCTAAACTTTACTGAAGTGTAATATTCACTAGATTACCTCTTTAAAACCACAGCAAATAAAAAAAAAAAAATAATGCATTTTACTATGACATTACAAGTTATAATTTAAGATAAATAATGTTTTAGGGATCTATAAATTAAATGCTTTATAAGGTGGTTAAATGTGAGAAGACACTTGTTTCCACAAGTTACAGATATAACAGGTCTGATTGAGTCAATTAAGCCAAAACCTAAGTCTGATATCCTGAGGTTTCATATTTAGATAATTATATTTTATAGTTTAAGACATACGTGGTCTTGTTGGCCCTGAAATCAAATTAGATTACATTCACTTTTCTTTGTCCAAAGCAACTTGCAACAAGTAAGTAAGTAAATTAAGAGTAAGGTTAACAGTAAGATATGCCGGTCCCCTAGCTGGTCAGCCAACCCAAGTACACACTGAGGACTCAGCCGAACTCGAATCTCTCTAATAAAAAGTACCCGATTCAAACCCCCATCTAAACAAAGACACAGCACAGACCTCTGCAAAAATACAAAGGTTTTCCATCCTCCTTATCTTCTTTTTTCCCCCTTTTTTTTTCTTTCTACAGGTGTCAGAAGAGATTTCATGGCCTGTGCGTATGTGTGAATTTGCCACACCCCTTTTGAGTGCTAATTTACTCTTTTAGGCTTAATCTCCATGTGAGTGGCTTTCCTCGCCCCTTAATTAGGCTATGGGGAGTCGACACCACACTAAACACGCACACAGAAGTGCACACAGGCTAGTTTTTTCTGCCCCACACACACACACAATGCTGCAGAGCCTACAGTCCCAGACTTGAGACACGCTTTGTGAAGACAGTCCTCATCAGCCCTCTGTGGGCCTCTTTCACACTCTGGCTCTCCTCAACTTCACAAGTCACCAAGACAGGACAGAGAAAAAAAGGAGGGAGAGCAAGAAAAGTGGAAAAAAGTTAGATATTCTATACTTGTAAGAGGACAGAAAGAGGTGCCGGTGGTGAAAGCATTCATCTCTGAACTTTTTCCATTTCAAATCTATTTGTCAAGTTAAAGTCGCATTAAGCCACATCAGGTTTTGGCAGACTCAAGTGGCAGCAGGAGATAGATGTTTGAATTTTTTAAAGTTTAAAGACTTTACTGCCCATAAATCTTCTAACATGATTTTGGTGACATGTGCACTGAACCCAAATAGTGTGGTGAAAAAAAAATGTTTCCAACAGATTAGGCAAGGAATTCTCTCATGTTAATGAGATGTTTGAATTTCACTTATCAGTTTCATCACTATGTTTTTGATTTAGGCACAAGGTAGGAGTGTTTTTATACATAAAACTCCTTCTATGGCCTTAAAGTAGTTCATAAAATACCCTTTTTTTGATGCTATGGGCTCTGTTGTAGTAATATCATGTACACCAGAAGAGCTTTCTCAGAAAAAGTCTGATGTTTTTGACAGTAATATGCAACCACTGAGCAATATCAATCAGACAGTAGAAAAATCTTGCAAATATGTCTCTTTGCTGTCATCCTAATAAGTGTCCTCCACTTACAAGTGTATATTATAAAACATTTGTATCAGTGCATAAAACTTGTAAAGGAAACACTAAAACTCCTATTCTACTCTTTTTTTTATCCCTTTTTTTCCTTCTCCAAACTGAAATATTTACCCAAACAAAACTAGGCACTAAAGAGGGAAATACAATAACAGCACTAGTGATAGTGGCTTGTTATGTTGGAAATAAGAGGGCACTTAATTGGGGTCTGATAGTGTAATAGGAAGCCCCTCTGATTACCAACTCTGCACATTTTCTTAAATTAGCCCACTGATGAGCAGCCAGGGGATTCAATTATGCTGGGGGAGAAATGAGGGGCCCTAATAGGCCACTGTATCAGGAAACATGGGTCTGGGCTGGGCTTAAGCGGTGGTAATTGGTTGTTTAGCTGGGAAAGTTGAGCCTGTTGGTAATTAGAGATGTTGAGATGTTTGGAGAGCCACCAAACAGACGACACACAGAGGCTAGAGAGGCTAAGGAAGGAGACAAGGGTCCTCAGCACAGTAAAAGGAGCAAAGGTCATGGTGAAGATCTCAGAAGTGCACTTCAGCCAATGAGGGTGTAGATCAAGGAAAACATGTTGGTATAAGGAGCTGTGTTGACTCAGTAAAGGTCAAGACAGGGCAAACTGAGCTGAAAGTGAAAATCAGCAGTCTGGCCTAATCTCACAACCTCGTCTCTGCTATAATTTCAGTTTTTTCCCCTTAGCTTTTCACTTTTTTACTCAACTATTTTTTTCTTTCTGTCTGTCTTTTTTTTGTTCTTGCTGCAGGCCGGTTAGCTGTTAGTTGTAGCAGGATGTGTACAGTGTGTCTGAACTGGGGGAGAGGCGGGACTGAATTATGGATGAGGTTTTATAGGAGCCGGCGGCATGTCTGGTCCCATACTCACTGTCCCATACTGGAAGAGCAGCCCTGCCTGTGAGCATCCTCCCCACGTCAGTCACAGGAGACATTTATAACTGTATCTGCGGTATATAGATATGTCCATAAGTATTTAGACAGTGACACAATTTTCATCATTTTGACTTTGTATACCGCCACAGTGGATATAGAATGAAACAACAAATGTGCCTAAAATATAGGCCGTCAGCTTTAATTTATTACTACTACTTTAATTCACAGTGCTCAAAAGTATTTGGACAAGCCAATCACATGACCTGAATGCAACCGATTCACATGCAGAGCCTATATGACAAAAATCATGTCACTTTTCAAATACTCATGGACCTAAGTGCATGTGTGTTTCTTGCCTATATTTCTGCATATTGTATGAATGTTCATATGATAGTATACACACGTGCTATGTTTTCTTGCACCCATCCAGCAGATGTATTTCCCTGTAGCTTTTGATCAACAAGAAAAAAGTTTTTAGAGGCATTTAAAGTACGCAGACATTAGAATGCAACTATATAAACAATTCCAACATTCACACCTGGGTATTGGTGTAGTGCATTTAAACAGAAACTGGTGCCATAGCTTTCCAGGAAAAGTTACTTTGGTCTTTAATACCACTTAGCAGCTCAGCAAAACAGGGGCTGCAAAACAGTTTACCGTTGTTCTTCTTATGGCATTGAACATCCAATTTTCTATGTTCCAAACACCCACAATCATAATGTGCATTAGACCAAAAACCTATGTAGACTTAACAATTTCACTCTTTTGTTCTGCTGTCACACTGCAAATGTTAGGCTGTCCTCTATATATGCCATCTGTAACTAAGTATTGTGCAACATAAGCACACACCTAACATAACTGTGTCACTGCACCACCAGGGATTAGTATCACATGCCATCAATCTCCCTCAAATTTTGTGACAGTGACAGAACCTGTCCAGAGGCTCAGGCAGAAGGAGAGGTTGACCCTATCTGACAATGACACTACACTACCAGCCATAATTTAACAAGTGAAAAGTGTCTGTGATGGCCTAAAGGTGGCAAAGACACAATGTAGACATCACTTCTCATTCCGAGCAGCCAGAAACCTTCTATTTCTATGTCTCCGTACTGATTTGATAGGACTTGTCAGTCAAGATGCTGAATGTCCACTAAACGGCTGAGAGGAGTCTCAGATTGGTGCAGAAGGCAATAGAAGAAACAAAAAGAAACAAAAGCCCGTTTGTTGTGGCTGATGTGTGATAAATGCAGCCAGTTGGGGGAGTTTTCACGCTCATTGGAGCAGGTCATTATGCAGGAATTGCTGCTTGCTCGGCCCAGACCGGCCCTGTATTGGTTTGCTGAGACACATGCGTTTTTCCCTAAAACGCTTCGCTAATCCCCCAAACATATTCACACACACACTCATACATGCACACACACTCCTTGTTGCATGTCTCCTGGGGCACACTGGCATTGAACAGCTGCTTCTCAACTGTAATATCTCAAGCAAGACTATATATGCAGTGTGAGGTAGTGGTAAACATAGTGCAACATTCCAAATGAGAGACATTTAAGGTGAGATGAAGGGGTAGGAGACGAATACTGTGAGTTCAAACCTATTCACCTGAGTCCCCAAAGCCATTCAAGAGCAGATAATAGTGGTAGGTGTTCCTGCATGAGGAAATTCTTCCAATTAACATTCCAACACTGGCATGAGGTAATTTTAAGTTTATGTATGCGGGCTTGCTGAGGTGTGTGGGAAAATTATATATAATGGAATAAGATTAACAAACACAAGTGCAAAAAGAGTAAGTGTTGTAAAAAGTGACTGGACTGCTTTGATAGTTTTAACTAAACCTAGTAGAGCTTAGCTCTTGTTCATCATAGTTTGCACTACACTTGGATGGTAGTCATATGATCTGACATCACACTGAACAGAATGACTTTTTTCAGTAATGCCTATCATGTGAATGCAACATAAGGACAATGACACAAAGACGCAGGTTCCTCACTAATGCTCATGACGTGATGTCCTATAGGTGTTTCTCAAGGAACTGTGATGCATTGTTTTTCACATATTTTCTCACACAGAAACATGTCACATATAACACATTGTTATTAGAAACAGATGTTGATTTTATCGCTGGGTGTCTGTGGCTTCTTTCACAATGTCGACACTGTGTCATATGCGCTGGGATACCAGGACGCATTTGCATGACATACACACCTGTCCTCTACAATCCGACAAGCCGCTGCAATACAATACGCAAGTAAAAACTCAGGAGAGTAATGTTTCATTACCTGATGAACAGAAGGTGAAAACGAGGGAGGGGAGCCAGGGAGGCACACAGATGCATAACTTAAGTAAAAGCCATCGAAACCCATATTTGTTTACAGATTTGTTTAATAAGGAAAAATATATGCAAACAAATGAATTTGCCTGTGGTTGTAACTGTGTATTAAGATCATCACTTACAAGGCCAGGTCTCCTCTAGCCCTCTACAGTAGCCATCGATCATGCATTATTAAGGAAAATAGAATCTGCATAAAGCAGAAACAATGCCTTGAAGAAGTTTATTTATTTATTTGTTTTATCTTTTTAGGCACTAAGCAGCAGATCCAAATACTCAGTCGCTGTTAGCTAATTACAAAGCATTTGATCTCTATGCCCCCAGGATGTGCAATTATAACCTTGGTTGAAAATTAGGGAAATATTTTGCAATTAAAAATAGTGGAATGAAGATGCTCTGACAAAGCTAATGGTGACATCTCACCTGTGTGTGTGCATGCGTGTGTGTATCATAGCTTTTGTCACTGAGCAGGACAGGAGGCTGATTTAAGAAAGCCTTTGCCCTGCAACTACAGCTGACCTCGCTGGAGGGAAAAGGGGAAATCTACTATTTTCCAAAGCTGAAGCAGTCACAGTGTACTTTCAGGACTTTAACTAGAAAGAAAGTTCTTGTCGATGGGTAATTTAGAAAAGTTGCAGCGCTATGAGGTACCTGTATCTCTAGCTCTACAGCAGTGCTATCTACCCCGAGATCACACATGCGCCGTCACTTCTTTCTGGCCTATCTCTGTGCAGATCGCACAAGAAAGACAATTGTCATTACCATTTTATTAAAATGTGTCCTATCAGCAGGATTTCCCCTCACATATCTAACCTCCGTTCTTTTTCCTACTTTTTCCACCCTCAAATTCTAATCATCATTCCCCTCCATCACTTGCGGGGTCTAATTCCCTTTCTTCCTTCGTTTGCAAAGGACCTCTGCTTTCATCCTTGAGAAGGGCTTTAATTCGAAGTGCGACGCTGAATAAAGAAAGGAAGAGAGAGAAAGAGAGAGAGAGATATGGATAGACAGACCAGCAGTGGAGACGTTCGGGTGTCAATCAATCCGGCGCAAGGGGCTGTAAGGGCTCATGACTAGGGTGCGTTTGATCTGTGTCTTTCAAAGGGGGAACAGCGGGACGGGCCATCACAGACGATTTGCCTCTTGCTGCTGGCCCTGGTGCCACTCTGACAGAGAGCAATCACAAGCAGGTTAATTCAACATCTACCTTCTTAATCTTTTTTTCCCCTGTCTCTTTCTTTTGGTCTTGTTCTGTCTACTTAGATGAAACACTGCTCTTTCCACCACCACCTCCCTTTTCCCTTGTTTAAAAGAGAGTAAGATCACAAGTGTACTTTCAATACCTTCTGAAATCGCCTATACTTAGATTGCCTTGATTTTAAACAGGTAAATAGGTGTTGATAATCTGCATTTCTGCAGTGGTTTATTTATGTGTGGCTATCACAAGGAAAATTTTGGGGGAAACTGTAACGCATCAATAAAAGCAAAGTGGGATTAGTCATTTCTTTCTGGAAATTGGTTCAGAGGAGAATTTTCTTCATTGGATGCATTTTTGGATCATTGCTTTTGCTGTCATTCTTTTGGTTCATATCTGTAGCATGGAGTGAGCAGAATATGAATTAAAGCGTCAAAATGACATCTTGAAAAAATGCTGCTTAACTTGTCTGAAAAACAAGGATATGTTTCCGCCAGATGACTGAAAGACGACACACATTCCAGACAAGACCTGACCTTCGCTCATAACACTGAAATCTGAAACCCACACGTATGGTGCCATGCCACAGACTAGCTTAGACACACAAAGAGAGTTTTCTATTTGACCTGGTATAACTGTTTTGTTTTCATATGACCTAACAGATCAAACTTAGGGGGAAACAAAGAATCAAAATTAAACTGTGACTGTTCTTCAACAAAGGTCATCCATGCATAAGGACAAACAGAGGTGAGGGAAATTCTAGGGTGAAAGGGTAAGAAGAGGCGAAAAGCTATACTTTAGTTAAAGGTGAGAGGGTATAGAGAATACAAAGGTGGGAGGTGTTTTTAAGAGTAGCCAATGGTGAAAAGGTTATACATGGAGGTTGGGAGGTAAAATGAGATTAAAGATTGAAGTTGATCCCTAAATTTGAAGAATAGCAATTATATCAAAAACAAAGTCAGTTTCAGAAATTCAAACAAATTAACTTTTCAGAGTCAGCACAAAGTCACAACTCAGATCCATTCCATTCAGTTTCAATAGTAAATAAACCATAGTGCGGCCAGAATGCAACCATTTTCTAGTAATGTCTCTGCCTGGCCTCTCACTCCAACTCTACTGCTCTTATGTAAGGTCAGAAGGATAACAGGATAAAGGCTGTCCTCTCTGCTCCTCTGAAGGACAAGCACTCTGCCGATTGGATTTGGTGGCCGTCAAGGACAAAAGAAGAACACAAAGAAAGCAATAGAGGAGGAACAAGATTTCATCTGTCTCTGTGGCGTGAGTGATTGGCAGGGATGGCTAGACCTGCAGTCTTTGAGTGCTGACTCTTTGTGCCTGGGTGCCCTCCATCAGCATTGAATAGCAAGACTTGATCCGCTGACAAAAACACACTCAAGGATTCTGAAAAATCTGACCTGGTGGAATAATAGAACCTGGCCAGGGTTGCAGGAGCAGCTAGGTGGTTTAATGCAATATGATTTCAAATGTTTATTTGTCTGTGAGAATATACTGGAAGTGAGTAGATTGGTGGGTGCACAATAACTTCAAGATTACATAAGTAAGTTAGTAAATGAAGGGTGATAGGTTGAAACCTTAAAGTGGATGGGAAACAAAAAGATACTATTAAAGTACGATGCACTCAAAGGGACATGTCTCTTCCACAAAGTTAGTGGACTAAAAGTGATAGAAAAAAGAAGGAGATAAGTTTGTACAGCTAACTCCACATGTCATATTTGTCACCCAGGTTTTGTATTAAAAAGTTAACCTACATTAAGTTAATGCTGATGACCACTGTCACTTGGACATCATCAGGCTTATTTTGTCAGAGCAAAAAGATCACTCCAGAGAGACGGAAGATACTGTTTTCACAAGCTGAACACCCCCACAGCTACTGTAGATAACTGATTACAGTGTTTAAAATTGTTGGAATTTCTTTTACTCAAAGATGATCCAGTGGGGCTGCTCAGCAGCTGAGAACAGTAGTACTGGCAAATGATAACCGGGAATAAGCACAGAGCTCAAACAATCTTCAAACATAGGAGTATTCAGGATTCAGTATACTCTTTTTTCTATTTTTGTTCAGATCCTACATAAGCGCACATTACCTGCATGCAGGTAGGCGAGGTCTGGGTTCTCAATATCGGTGTGATTTTCCTTTAGGTGGTTGCGGAATTCCATGGGAGAGTTGGTGGCGTAGCTACATTTGGGACAGTTGTACATCTTCACACCCTCGTGTTTTCCAGTATGGAGAATGTGCTTCCGGATGTTCTCAGCACAGTTGGATCTAAGACAGACAAACAAAGATAAAAGGCCTCATTCATTTTTGGAATAAATAAAATAAAAAATAAAAAAAGCAAAGATTAGGAGAGCCACGATGGAGAAAACATTAGAAAAATGCTTGACAATGCTCCTAAGAAAAGTTTGCTGTACTAACACTTTATTTTGTTGGAATTATGACACACAACCATATACATATAAGAAAAAAAAAAACCAAGCTGGGCTTTGGCTCTGAGGGAACAGTTGTGTTTGGACAGACTCTTGAAGCATTCACAGCCTAAATACGCTTCGGTGAAACAAGCACATGACCAGCAAATGACTGCATTCACAATATTTACATGATGCTAATTATTCAATATTCTGTCATGCTCTTCCTAATCTCTTAGATATTTTCTTTCCTCAAAGTTGCTGGAGCTGTGGGTAATGACTGCTGTGAGACTACAAATGAATATAGAAGCCTACATGATGTGTTACAAACATGTCTGAAGACATAAGTTACTGGGTGCAGTATACATCTTTTGCAACTGTATAAAAGGCATTGACATAGTTGTGTATTGTGTGTATGTGTGTTCGTGGGGCTTAATGCTGGTCAGACAGGGCAGGCCAAGCAGTGAGCTACTGCAGGGTGTAGGATGTAATGATGCCAGCTCAGAGAGTCACACACAACCCTCTGCTGATTAATGATGGTGCCTGACCTGCTCACAGGCTCTATCTAAACGTGCCCATGGACACACAAAAATACAAGTGTTAGAGAAGCTACGACTGGAAAAAAACAAAACAAACAAACATCCACATAAATAGGCAGACATGAGACAAACCTCAATTTGTTCCATAACCAAAATTAGGAATCACTAATATGACTACACAGGTGTAAGATATACAGATATATCTGTATATTTTTAATCTATAAAAACCCATAGACACCCACTTACATGTGCACAAGAGCATGCACATAATACATCATGCAAGCAAGCATGTGCAGCATCGAACATAGTTTCATACACACACAAACACACACTACCATGTGTTGATGGATGGGGCACTCGTGTTCAGTTTGGACCTGACATTCTCGGACAGTATAATACGCAATTACTCTCCCTTATCACCTTGGCCGGGACAATAAAGCCTCACAGTGCCATAGCTCACACCAGCCAAGGAGAGAATTTGTTTTCACTTTTGCAGAGACACCTCTCTCCATCACGGGGCCATAGTTCAGCCAGCCTCCACTGGGGCCTAGAAAAAACCGTTTGGCCACTTCCTGTGTTCTGTTCATGCTGTATGAAATACCTAAGCACCAGCCGGTGGTAAACAATGAGGGGTCTTCACAAAGCTTAACACTACAGTAGGCAGGGATGCCACGGGTGCAACAAAATAGACTTTTTAAAGAGTGTATGCAAAGACTTTTTAAAAGTAGTAATCCTCTGCATTTTCTATTACAGAAAATAATGGATAAATGGGGTATTGAGCATGAGTACTGAAAGCCATATCTATATGGCAATCTCTAAATGACTGACAGGCAAAATATAGGTACATAATATTTAATATTTACAGATGGGAAATTAATTGGGAATTACTGTTGTGATTACTTAGTTATGAGCCATCACTAGCAAAACAATAACAGGTTCACAGACAAATCACGGTCACATCTGTTGACTGTGCGTCTGCATAATGAAGAAAGGGAGAGACAAAAATTTTAACTGTCACATGCTCATGAATTAACGCAAATCATGCTGCTAAAAAATGCATTTAATACTAAAAGTGAACTGATTTCTTATTCCAAAGCGGCAGCATAAATAGATAAAATTTGAAGCAGCGCTAAAAGGTTTTAAAGTGAGCGAGCGGGTGGATTCCTAAGGGGCCATGCTAACTCTCAGATATGGTAATGGTGTAATTGTCATATTAAAACAACACAACGTTCGTTTAGGAGTCAGCAGGTGTCACAGTTAGTGAAAGCCCACACCAGCCCTCCTACTATACACCGTATTAATTAGTCCAACACTGTTTCAACTTCCTCCCCCATCCAATGCACTCACCATGGGAATCAGCCACAGTGATGCTCAATGGATACATCACCTCGTCTCTGCCTCTTTCAGTCTCTGCAACTCTCTCCACTTTATTTTATCCATTTCCATATTCTTCCTCCCAACAACTGTATGGTATTGGGAGAGGTGTAATTGAGAGGCGCTTCATTAGAGGAGATTTAAATGTGTTTCTTTGTGGGTGTTAACAGTTGAAGGGGGGTGCATTTGGATCACTGGTGCTATTTGAATCTTATTCTGCCAAAAGAGGCCCAGTTATCATCATTAATGCCTCCCCCTCTTCCCTCATCTCTCCCTTCACTTTACAAG
This sequence comes from Sandelia bainsii, assembly GCA_032362345.1. Lineage (NCBI taxonomy): Eukaryota > Metazoa > Chordata > Actinopteri > Anabantiformes > Anabantidae > Sandelia > Sandelia bainsii. The sequence continues at coordinate 18,866,228 of JAUMHL010000009.1, read as the reverse complement.
GTCGCAGAACCTTCCCGGCACAGACAGTAAGCGTGTCAGCCTTAAAGCTGCCACTGCCTCGAACTGAAGCAGTGTTTTAACAGGTAGATTGAAACATGAATGCCGCAGCATTCAATAAACAATAATAGCCCCGGAAGGATGGTAATGTGGCAGGAGTGAGTTAGACATATCAATTAGACTGTTTAAGATGCCACTGTGAAAGAAAAAAACTGCTCATTGTGAACAACTGAAATGATTCCTTAAACACTGAAGTAAAGAAGTTTTGCGGTTTGCATAAATAGCTGGAGAACAGTCAAATAGACACCATTAATTGACAGCCAAGGACTCCCAGTGCAATATCATTAGAATATTTTTACCACCATTCCCCAACTATAATTATCCCCCTCTATTATCTATCTCTGACAGAATAGGAGATGAGTGGCATTTGATAGATCATTCACTCCCTGTTCATTTACATGAATTTGAGAAGCAGCCTTGATGGAGATAACACTGTATCAAGTGGGAACCATAGATGTCATCCATAACATTTAATATGGATATTTTAATAGTGCCTATCAGATATATCTTCTTTAAAACAGACATAAACATACCCAAGAACAGTATATCACACAACCACGTCATTTGTCACAGACCTAAATACTTCTTTACATCTGTATCATATTTATTTTATAAGTCCGGTTTACACTGAAAGGTCAAACATGCTAACTCATCTAGGTCCTTCATATGGTGGTCAGGTCACCAGAGACATAAAGATTTTAAACATGTATTCAGAGTGTAAAAGCAATGTAAAATCGAGGCCCCTCGTGACTGTCTGAGGCCCTCATATTCGGTTCCTCATCCTCACATTAGTAAGCTAGCGGGGCGTTTGCCCGACCTCCTCCTCCTCCCACTTTCCTCCCCTCTGGACCCCTAAGAACCCCTGGAGCCTCCAAAATGTTAATTGTGGTTCTAATTTACTGTTTCATTTGCCACTATCTGTAATGATCATTAAGTATTAGTGCAGGAACAATGGAGCCAGGGACATTTGGCTTATTCTATGTTCAGTTTTTTTACACCAATTTAACTGATTAACTATTACACACAGTGCATTTTCAATACTTAAACCCTTTGATATAGTAAGACTGAGTTTAATGAGACATTTGATTGGGACTCAACAAATGTATGCAAGATACAGTATTCTTCATGCTAGAGCCATGTGGTTCTTTCCTGGGTTCTGGGGTTTACAGAATTTTTTGATTGCAGGACCTTAACTGAAGCGTAACACAGGGATTCCTAGAGCTTCTCATAACCTGAACTTGAATGGTAAAGGTGGCCAGTTCTTCCACTAAATGCTGGTTGCTGTTTACACCCATGTGTTTGTGTCCGCAGCAGGCATGTAACGCTAGTGTTTGAGAGAAGACAGTTCTTAGCTTTAACCACTCACAAGTGACAGCCCCACAAGCACCTAAACCTTCCCGCTGCAAGTTCCTGAAATTTGATTTGGAATCTCCTGAGAGGTGCTGAAATTCAGCTCCCAGAACTTGTCTACAAAGCACGCTGAAGGCAGTGTAAACAAAAGCAGAACCTGAACCAACAGGGTAAAGTTCAGTTCCATCTCAGTAAGTCCCTGCAGTTCAAAATCCCCACGAGGACCAAATGTTCTCTCAAAGCAAAAATGAAAATCTGTTCAAAACAACAAGTTATTATGCTATCAGTAGTTCTAACCCAACAAGATGAAGAGGGTAGAGCAATGCTAGTTGACAAGGTGCTATGAGACACTTAACACAGACTAGAGCTGAGACTGAAAGAAAAGACTAAAAGTGCTTTACTTTGGCCTTAAACTAAAAAAAAAGAGTTTTAGTGTCACTAGGTGAAAAATCAGAGGATCATTTTACTACAATGAATCTTATGAATGTGTTTAATGAATGTGTTTTTTAAATATAGCTGTCAAGAATGAAATCTAACTGAAAGTTATCAACAAACTGCAAACGAAGAAGTTATTTCACAGGAAAAGTCTTACCAAACCCATCAGAGGTCATCCTCTAGACACCAGGAACTAATGTACACAATATCATAACAATCTACCTAACAGCTCAATTTCATCTGAACTAAAGAGGCAGACTTATTGAGAATGACACTTGTAAATTATATCAATGGCAACCATACTGTATATTTTGTCTGCAAATCTTGCACGTGCACAAATGAAAACACTCGATGCAGCCTTTTTACACAGATAAATGAAACTTGTATTTATGTACCATTATAAATTTTCTAAGCATCTTATATGCATGTTTTAACACAACCAGAATAGCTAATCATTAATAATAACTTTAGGTAAAAGGTGAGATAATCCATTGATAATTGTAAAATAATAGCCTGACTACAATTATTACATCTCACTGTTTCCTTTTTTCCAAGTTGGACACCATACAAAAGACAGATGAAATGAGTTGAGCGCTTCACTGCAGCGGAGCAGGTGTAGCAAGCTGCTGAAATGATTTTGTCACAGAGGGGGAAAAACGAATGAAGAGTACATCTAAAACCAATGATGGGTTTGAGATCATTCCCTTTCACACTCTTCTGCCACAAGCTGATGAGGAAGCACAGGATGAGAGAAAGACACAGATGGAGACAAGGGGAGGAAGAGAAAGAGAGAGAGATGGAGATGTGCAACGCCAGCCAAAACTTTTTCAATTTCACCGACAATTTCCTGTGTAATTACTGATGTGGTATGATGGTGTTTTAATGACAGGGACCTGCCAGTGACAGTGACATTGTGTGTGTGAGAGAGAGAGAGTGTGTGGATATGTGTGTGGTGGGGGGATCTGGCTGGGCCTGTTGATGATGGCAGAGTGATGAGATGGAGCCGTGCAGTGGAGATTAGACCTGTCTGCCTTCCACCTCTCCCACCCACCCCTCTCACACACATAAAGCCTCTAGTACTAAGGCCACCCACCCAGTCCTTCAAACTACCCTAAATTGCCACCTGCTATCTCAATATCAGACACACAAATACACACACACAACTCTGCCATGTACCCCACACTGCCCCTCCCACCCCTACCCATGAACCCTCTGATCATCAGTGCCACAGTGGCAACCATCAGAGCCCCCCGACCATGGGAGGGTCAATGAGCCAGTACCTGTAGTCGCACCATGGGCAGCGGTATGGTTTCTCCCCGGTGTGAACACGTTTATGCCGTGATAGGTGAGACTGTGTGGTGGAGGCGAAGTTGCACAGCTTGCATTTGAAGGGCCTCTCTCCTGTTGGGTGGAGGGTTTGAAAAGATAAAAGATGGAGAAGAGGGATGAGACTAAGATGTCATAAAAATCAGAAAAACACAGAAAGATGGTATACAAACAGTATACAGTACAAACGTAGGTTAAAGGCTACATGATTTAGCAACATAAATGTAGGTCTTTTTTACCAATTATGACCAAAGCAATTTCCACAACCATAAAAGGTTCAGAATAAACTCTATAACTTTTTCCAAACAAAATGTAAGTGTGCACCTTTACTCTGAATATTAGAAAAACTATTAAAAAGTTTAAATATCTAAAAAAGAAAATAATATGTTAATATGTACTCAAGTTGCAGTTTAAGTTGAAGCACTGAGAACAGCCTGTGTCTATAGGAGAATTGACATCAGTTAAAGGGTAATTGCTGAAAGCATCTGAAATTTTCATTTTTTTTCTGTTTGTATATAAACACTAAAAGGTTTTTATGTAAATGCTGAAAGTGGTGTGTTGTCACAGCAGATGGTTTTGCTGGCAATCGAGATAAGGAATGCTCTCTGCAAATGCAGATATGGGCTTAATTCTAAATTCTAACAATGTACATGCATGGTCAAGATACTAGATATCTGCAGATGTGACACTGGCAGAGGTTTGTTCTTCCTGAAAACTTTGAACTTTTAAATGTTTTACTTTCAAATAGCAGACTGATGGGGATGTTCTTTGTGCAATGTTAAAACCTTTAGCCCAGCTTTAAGGAGCTACTAACCTACAGTGTATCTAAGAAGTTTATTAACAAGACATTCAATAGACTAGTAGCATCAGGTGTTTGTTTAATCAGTGACATTTCCATGCTGATAAAAATAACATAGACAACTGATTTTTGTTCATAAAGGGGAAAATGCTTTAACAAACTAAATTATGGCACAATGTTATTGTCTATAGAAAACTTTAATCACAAAAACACATCGGCATTAGAAGTGGATTTTACAAATCTGCATCAGTCTAACTCTGACAAGAACACACTGTGGTCCCTTCATATGCAGCTGCTTGACAACAGATTTGAATATGCAGCTAAATTGGTGGAATTGACACATGTCAACACAGAAGAAGAGGCCAAAAATTAGAGGTTCCAGGGGGGAAAATGGAAGAGAAACTGAGGAGTAAACAAAATGAATTATGAAAACCTAAATGAATATTTATAACAGGATTCTTGATCCTTGGGCGCCTGCCAGACAACAGTTAAGAACAATATTTGTTTCACTATACCAATTTCCAAAAAAGCTCTTGTTATTGACAGCCTATCTGAAAAATGCAATTTCCCTAAGCGACAGAATGACATGGTGAAATGATAACTGAAATTAAAAATCTCAGATTCAGTCAGCCATACTGGTACACATGCCTATCACTGACAGCAGCATGTCACACTGATGTGCCTGTGTGTGTGTGTGTGTGTGTGTGTGTGGGTGAGAGACAGCAAACAGTTGCTAAAACTATAAAACTAAAATATTATGGCTGTTCAGATCCTCAAGTGTCAATCACTCAATCACGATTTTGAAGGTCTGCACATACAACAGTTGGTTGCATTAGCTTGAAGCATGAGCCCAGGATGTGCGTGTTGATGCTTACCTGTATGTTGGCGTTTGTGTTTGGTGAGGGCGTGTCTCGTGCCTCCCGCAAAACCACACAGATCACACAGGTAAGACTTCTCTCCTATAGAGACGGAGAGAGAGAGAAAATGAAGCACATGGCACTAGGAGCATCAAGAATGGAGAAAATCACATGAGAGGCCAGAATGGGGGAAAGGCAGCAGTCACTTAGAAGTGAGACATAACTTTTCTATTTTCCATTTTCAATAGTTAAATTTGAATCCAGATCATCCAGCGTTATCCCCGTTTGCAGTTGCAGCATAAAACAGTATATTTCTGTTGAAATCGTAAAAGCACATCAACCCTTTAATATGTAGGGGTGTTTACACTTAATAAACTCAATATGTTTATGTTGATGTATGCGAGTGATTCCTTAACATTAAAATAAACTATAATAAATTCATAATACAAATTCATGACATTTGTCTCGTTTTCCTTCTGTCTGCCTAAATATAGCTAATCATAATTAATCTGTCACTAATATTTATGCATTTTAAAGTTGCAACAACATTCATGAAAAACAAATACAATAGCAGTAAAAGCGTAAATGGTAAAATTACAACCTTGAACATACCAATGTGTAATAATTGAACAATTATTGAAACAGAGTTAAGAATCCTTCGAGGGGAACAGTCTGTTGGAAGAAGGAATGGGCGATATATTTAGAACTTCTGTCGAGGTGCCACTGAGCAAAATCGGAGCACTTAAGTAAAAGTCAAAAGAAGAAAGAAACGTTGAGCCAACGACTGGGAGAAATGTGTAAAGAAGGAAAAAGGCAGAAACCGAGAAAAGAAAAGACAGACTGAACAGATGAGCAGTGAGTCTAGTTGGCTAACAGATGAGCCAAGCAGAAGTCACAGATCACTAGTGTATATCCATCAGAGCTCTCACAGCTAACTAATTCCTCCAATCAGATGGATCCATGTAAATATGTCAAATGGGGGACGGGAAATTGCCAGTGTGGTTTATTGACTGTGATAAAATCTGAAAAGCACCGCTGAACATAATTACATACTTGTCAGAGCCATAAAAATTAGCTTTATTATCAATGGGATGGTTTTGTACAACTTCATTTGGGGGCGATGCCTTCCAGATGGGGAGCATGGAGAGCTTTTTTACACTCCCCCTCTCTTCCCTGCATCTGGCTCTGTCATTAACAGCATGATGGCCTCTCGCTCTCTCTCACTTTCATTGCACACAGGCAGTCACACGCTTGCACACATACAGAGCAACATTTGCGATAAGACTCACTCAGGGAAACACATGCACACATACACACAAATGCATTTACAGAATGGACACAGATGTGCATGCAGATCTGCACACACACCCACAAATCAAACTGTTTTAATGTTTTATACCACTACATGTATGGAAACACTGTAGGTGCCACGCATTCAAACATTCTAACATGTTCAGTATGTACATTATGTGCAGCCAAGATCCCTATCATTTAAATATTCATCTAAATGCTGATGTTGAACTCCAGGTCTCGTCGCACACTGATAACACATTTGGGTGACTCTTCCAGCTGGGTCTCAGCGATGCTCTGCTCCTCTTCTGCACAGATAGCAGCTTTCACTGAGTCCGCAGAGACAAAGCAGCCTCAAGTTTCCTCTATTACACCCATTTAAAGCCACTCAGCTGTGAGAAGAGTTTTAATGCAGTGCCACTTAGAGGAGAGAAAAACAGCCTTAAAGAGGTGCATTCGTTAGCTGATTCATTCAAGTTCACTTTTCACTCCCAGTCTGAATGGTCTTTGAAGAAACAATGTTTTCCTATAAATAAATATAAATTGTGCTACTTTTTGTAATTGCATGGATATTTTTGGCTGCTACTGTACTTTGCATAGATTTAATGGAAAAACTGAGTAGTACAAGCATCATCAACAGAAAAGGAAGGAAAAAGACAGTGAAAAAACACAGTGATTTACAAGTAACCTCTGGCAATCAGAATAACTAAAGTAATAAACACTTAGCACCAACAATGGACGCAAAGGTTTTGAAAATTATTGTTTTTTAGCCGCTAAAACATGAATTCTAAACTCATATATTCCTCAATAACATTGTGATTAAATAAGAAAAACAACCGCAGGTATAATTTGTCATAGGTTTAACAGTTAAAAACACACAAATGTCCACTGACTTTTTTACCATGTTTAGCTAAATCCTGGTGCATACAGTACATGATATTACCTCACTTACTTCAAACTGATGAAAAATGCACACACAAACCAACAATATAAAAATATTTTGTGTGAAATTACCTAAACTGTTGTAACATTGGTATCATTTTTTGTTCATGTAGCACCCCACTGCTCATAGAGAAAACCAATCTGGGGCCTTTAACTAAAATAAACAACTCCTTTGTTTCTGGGTCTCTAAACTTCAGAATACTTTCTTAACATCTGGTCAGACATTTTCTCCCTATTAGAAAAACAGTGCCAGTCCCTCCTACAAGTCTCCCTTCTTCTCCTCCTTCCTTTCCGTCTCTCATTACGCCCAACACTACAAGACCCCACCACAGGAAAAATCCATAGCCATCGATCCCTGGGCCCAGCCACGGTCGACACAATTATTCTTGAGGAGGAAACGCTGGCGATAAATTACATGTGTGCTTTTCATCTGCTGTTCTGTGACGGTGAGCCCTCTGAGGACCTGGTTGGGGAAAGCAAAGTAGGGTAGTACAAGAGTGACATGATGCTGTCAACACTGGGGGGATATAGTTGGCTAAGGCGGCACGGACAATTCCAGATTCTCCTTAACCCTTTTAAAAGTACACCGCAAACTCAAGCATCATTTTAAGCTCTTCCCTTGCAGAGGTTAAGGCCAGACAAACAAAGCTGCAAACAAACACAGATCAAGCTACAGGTCGCAAATACAGTATCTGATTACGGCATACATGAGACCTAGCATAACTCTGATCTAGCACCAGTCACAAACAAGTGCTAAAAAACACATTTCCTGCTAATGTGTGTCTGCGAGCACTTAAACTTTTTTTTTTATGGATATATGAATATTGGCTCATCGCTCCTTTTTCTTTGTTCCCGTGATACACCTCAACCCTCCACCCCTTAGTGAAATTAAATGCCTTATTGCAAGACAATAAAAGAACTTTAAAGTCAAAATATACAACCTCTCTTTGCATGTGTGTGAATATATATATATATATGTGTGTATATATATATATATATATATATATATATATATGTGTGTGTGTGTGTGTGTGTGTGTTTTAAATAACCCCGGAGGAGTCTGCATGCAGCTATAATTGCCTCCCTCATTAGTTATGTTTTAGCAGGAGCGGATGGGAGGGCAATTAATTTTACCGCTTAATTTTTGACACGGAATCCGCTGCTGTATTGATGTGCTCGCCATTTTGGGTCTCATTTTTCAGGGAAATTAATTGACAAAGTGCGAAGATTTATCAGCATATCGCCAGATTAAGCGACAAACTGAAGCAATGAGGAAATCAATTGTAGCCCTGTCGCTGTGTTCAACCCTCCTCTTCGCCCCCCTCCAACCCCACAACGCCCAAGAGCCTGGGAAAAGCTGGGTGGGTCAGATGCAGTGCACTTATTTATTTATTTGAGTCGCTCATTCATCAGCCGTTACAAATGACCCTGGCGGCTGACGACCACTGAATCCCCCACCCCCGCCGTCCTCCCACTCCCTCAGACATGACTGGTGTGTGAGGAGGGAGTGATTAACATAAAAAACACACAAATCAGTGAGGAACAATGAATACTGTTGGAGGCAGGAGAAGGAAAGCTTGAGGTGTTAACTTTTTTCTCTCTGCATGTCACAACCAGCAAGTCTATCCGCAGGATGACAAAATTACACATCTTCATTTTCATTTAGGAGCTCTTACTCTTGGCTGCTAGTTAGGCTAAAACTTAGTTATGAATGCAATGCAAAATATGATATTTGATTTTTCCTTTTCTACTCTGCCCAATTGACCATTTGCTAAAACCCAGCCCCCTTAGTTACTGTTGCTATGCTGGTCAAACATTCCTTTGTCACAGGACCCAGTGCAGTAATTATAATGGGGAAAGATAAAGTCTCAAACAGGAGGATGTGTCAAAAATCACTTTAAAACACAAACTTGAACAGAACAACACAAAATGTCTAATTAAAAAAATGGCTAATAACCAGTATTTTAACTGTCCCTAGTACAAGATATTTAGGCATGCATTATAAAAACATTTAGTATAACTGTAACCTCCTCTTAAGGACAAAAACGGGAATCATGTAAAAGGGTCTTACACACTATATTATACACTTGTTAGCTGTAGATAGTTTAATTGAGTTAAGATCTGAAGTTAAAGCTGCATGACCTAGGCAAAAAAATATCCAAATATTTTACAAAATAGTTTATAAAAATATTTTTAACAGTTGATGATCCAATAAGGAAGCAACATTGTTCTTGTCACTTTTAATTTAATTTAATTAAAGACAATGAGAACAAATTGATGTGTAAAGTGTCACACAAGAAGGTGGAAAGAAAAGTCAGAGTGGAAAAAGATGCCATACCACTTAAAAGTTACAGTAAAGTAGTTAGAGGCAAACACAATGTTTATAGCTTTGCTCTTGTAATTTTGTTGTGGGAGAGGTTAAAAATCACTTAAAAGTTTTGATAAAGTCTCTTTCACACTGCTTTGATGTGAATGAATTATGCAAACATGGCAATGTAAATGTCACACTTTTAAAATGTAGCTATATGAGTTCATGAACATACTGTATGGATATATTTTTGTCATTACTCTTTCCTAAATTATTTGTACTGCACATTGTCTCATTGCTCAACCTATGCCCATGTGCTTCTACACGAGATCACAACATCAACTGCTGTTGTCAGGGATCGGAAATGCTATTTTAAGGGATTATAAGCCAATTATACAAACTTGACAAAAAACAAGTCAGTCAAAACATGCCACTGCGATGATGTTCTTGCATGGTAGAGGGATAGTTTTACAGTTCCAACTAATAAGCTAGATATGTGTATAATTTCACTGAGCTCCAGTACAAACTCCCCAGTTAGTCATCATCCTGTGAATCCGTACATAACCCACACACACGCACTGTAACTCACATCCCCTCCATTACTGACTGCTCCGTTCCCGGGACAGATTAGTTCAACTTTTAAATCTCCTACTTATTTTGTTAGTATTGCATCTTAGCGCCGTGAAGGAGCCGATTTATAACCTTTAAACAGATCACACACATGCAGATAATATTTCAGTATGTCAGGTTGGCTGCTGGAATGTAATTGCAATGATTGTATAGCTGTAGCTAACAGTCCAACCCTGCACCAATTACAGCTGGGAAAAGGACTGTCGGAGGTCACAGAAGAGCAAATTGTGTTAGCTTTTTTGGTTCTTGCTAATCAAGTTAGGTCTTGTCACTCACTAAAATTAGGTTGTTTCAGGTTTAATCTTAATTCTCCCATGTTCATATGTACTTGCTAACCCCTGATCTATCAAGCGCTCTTATTTAATCACTTTCCTTTTTCCATCTCAATCACTTCACTCACACACTTCCAGTCTGTGTTACCTCCTACCAAACTTACAATGACACACACACACACACCCACACCGCCATCACCACACAGCACCCCACGCCTTTCCAGGTGACAGGTAGGTGACAGCATGATGCCAGCCTCCTGATGGGGAATGATGAGGGCTGAAAACAAATGAAAATAAAACGTCTAATTATGTCAGAGGCGCCTTGACGTTACATCACTGTTAAAACACATTTAAAATAACATCTAGCAAGTCTTGCACTTACGCACACACACACAGCAGGCACCCGTGACGGATGGAGGGCTCTCCTGCAAGCGCTCAGTCAGGCTGTCAGGCCACTGGCTGCTGCTGTTTCTGTCATTGACTTAAAAGGGCATCAAGGAGCCGTGTGTGGGACATTACTGAGGGCGAGGGGAAACTGCTGGGCTGCAGCATAAAGACACTTTCAAAGAGGCTGACTTGGGCTCCTATTGAGGGGCTATTATTCAAGACAGTATCCTCCCACCGCCCACTGCACCATCTGTCTATCCAAAGTTTTTAGAAAGTAAAAAACACGACTAAGAGCAGTCCCACACTGCACTGTACTGTATGTACAGAAATGAAAGGGAAGGATGGAATCAGAAAGAAGAAGCACTGCATATATAAAGAAAATACACAATGAAAACACCAGGTGATTTTATTACTAATTTTCCTGGTTTAGGTTTCGTTTAGGTTTTTAGTATTTAACCAGTTTAGAATTAATAAAGGAAGATAATATTATACAGTTAAAGATTATCACTTCAATTTGTTACAAATTTCAGCAATGTATATTCAGCATTTAGATTAGGTTAACCTTAATAACAAAATAACTTCACCTTCTGCATTGCTAGTTATTATATATATATAGAACACAATTCAGTGTCCATATATTACATATTAATAATCAAAGTATATTTCATATACGGTATAAGAGTTGAGCGTTTTTATAATTGTTTTAGTTTTGGATCAAAGATGGGAGATGCAGGACATGAAGACATCACACACGCACCAAATCACGTGCATTTTTTCTCATTTTGCACCACAGATGAACACACGCTGGAAGGGTTTAATGTGGGAGAAAACAGTCTTGAGGATCAGATGGATTTGATGAACACGCACTTGCTGACCAGCTGGGTTTGGGGAACACACAGATACTTGGTGACCAGATGGATTTTGGGGAAATACACATGACAAGCAGTTGGATTTGGGGAATACACAGTACCTTAATTCCCACACTAAGCAACCCTCCAAGTGTGGAGGATGGCAGAAAACAAAAACAAACATTAAATTCAAACATCTTTTTGCTCTGTTTTCCTTAATTCATTGTCTCTGGTCAAATATAATTGGCTGATGTAACATAATATAATAGTTAAGGTCCTTTTGGGATCAGGACATAAGGGTTTAATCATTTAGAAAGAGTGCCTGCAAGACCGCCAAGAACTAGTTCTCGACTTTCTCTGGATGTTGCAAATCAGTACAGATGGACAAGTCATGGCTATTATCAGCCAAAAACGTGTGTATATTTATTCCAAACAAAGCTGTGAAGATTCATAATTAATGTGAGAATTTCACAGCTAACACAAAAAAACTTTATTTTGTTGAATAGTCAACAGCTATAGAGCAATGAAAAAGTACATTTTGTCTGATCCAAGTATAGCATTTTTTGATAAATAACCCTTTGTCCCCAACTCATAAAAACACTGATTGCCTGTAAAAAGCAAATCTCATGAATTTTGCAGTTTAGAGTGTCAGTCAATGTGTTTATGTAGGCGTGCAGCAGTAATGGTTCACAGTGTCTCACCAGTATGTGTCCTGTAGTGGTCCTTCATGGCTGACAGGTTCAGGAAGGCGTAGTGGCAAGATGGCCAGGCACACTTATATGGTTTCTCCCCACTGTGCAGTTTCATGTGGTTGTTCAGGGCCCATTTTTCACTGAAGGAGCGTTCACACAACTTGCATTCAAACTTCCTGCAGGAGAAGAAGAGAGGCAGAGGGGAATGAGGAGGAGGGAGGAAAAAAAACGAAGAGTTATTTACTGATCCCAAAGCTGACGTAAAATGCTAGAAAATCTACCCTGTGAGAAAGGAAATGGAGGTTGCTGGGTACTTGTGCTCACACCCACAAAGCACAGGCCCGTATGGTTGCGCGCTGAACATCTACGCCCACACACACACACACACTCACACACACACAGTACAGTTGGCTGCTGGTATGTCATGTCTGTATAAGCAGGCATTGATTTTTCTGTCCTGGCCTGCCACCTCCACCATTTATTCTCTGCTTTGCACCAGGGCCCAGAGGACTACAGAAATTCTGTTACAGTCCACACACACATACACGCATACACACACACACACCCCGCAGGGCCAGTGGGGAGAATAGAGTTCACCTGTCCAGCGTCCCTGACCACTTAGTCAGGGCTAAATGAACAGTTAGCAACATTTTACCTCCCGTTTCTCTCTTAAGGCTCCTGTATCAGAGCTTCTCTTCATCTTAACTTCTCTACAAACACGTCCTTCCTTTTTCTGCTCACATTAACATCAGTGCTCGCTCTGCTCTGGATAGTCAGTATCAATCCAATAAGTACAAAAGCATGATTTATTACATGCGCTGTGTGTCATTTTGTTGTATGGTGCCAAAAAGCCTCATTTGAGAATCACAGCAAAAAATGTGAATATGCATGCTGCTCTTTCTTTACATGGACATCTGTCTATTCTTCATGCTGACGCCTACGACCCAACAAAAGCTGTGTGTTTGTTTTTGTTTTTTTATCAGTGTGTAGGATGTTTGCACATATATTCATCTGCTGTGTTATTAGGCTTCAAGAGACACACAGAAGTAAAAACAATAGAAAAAGCCCGTGCTTGAATTAATCTTTAGCCCGTGCTATAATTTAGGCGCAGAATGACTAATGTGCGAGTCATAAACAAATGAAGTCGGGTTTTGGGGAGCATTTGTCTTGCAGTGAGGGCCATGTTATTTTAGGGAGGGCGGCTGTCTTTAAGCCCTGATTGTGTCGCTTAATCCCCATGGTATCTGTTTCATAGCGAGCAGCATGACACTCACCTGAACAAATAATGACTCCAAGCAGCATGTACCATGTGTCTGAATCAATAATTCAAACTCATACATCTTCCTTACTGGAAGGAGGGTGAGCGGGTGGGGTGTGGGGCAAAGGAGAATGAGAGAAAGGGGGGAAAAGAGAGAAAGGAGGGAATTAAAGATGGAGAGGTGGAGAGATGGAGAGGAAAATGTGTCCTGGCTCCCGTATCAATCTATATGTTCCATAAAGATTAATCTAAATCTGATATGGATGTCATCCTACGCTAGTTGAGAGGACATTTTAAGCTCACTTACGAGGAAGAATGGAGGAGCTTTAAAATGGCGCCTTTATCACCTGGTTCTAAGCTCAAGGGTATATTTAAACATCCCAATTTTCATCCCATTCTCATCAACCGACCTGACAGAGACTCTATTTGACCAACAGATGTACATCTGCATCTGCATTTCCTTCCCTTTCCTTCCTCTCTGTGGTATTTATAGAACTGCTCGTCACCCGTGCCACCGTGGGAGAGGTAAATAAAGAGTGAAGAGATGCTATCTTTTATTGTAAGCATTATGCACAACACTCCTGCTTTATGAGCTAAACGGGCCATTGTTTATCACGGGGCGTAATCGCAAAGTCAGGCAGGCAGGCCTTGACGTGGGCACGCGGCACGCTGGGATGGAGGAAAAACGAGAGCGAAAGGGAAGTCAGGAGGAGAGGAGAGGAGATGGAGGAGTCAGGGGTGGCAGAGTTTACTATCAGTGGGGGTTTGTAAGGATGAGAGGAGGGTTTGCGTCTGTTTTTATGGGATCAGATGGAGTGCTTTGATCTTGTCCCCGCATGTCAGATCCCGTCACGATCCACCGCCTCACCCATACATATGCATACTGCCTCTAAACAGCCAGGCACCATGCAAAACACACCAAAGGTAGGAGGCAGAGCGGAGAGAGATGGAGAGGAAGAGGCTGAGTGGATGTGTTTGTGTATGCAAGGTTGTAAAGGAGGGAGGAAGAGAGAGATGGAGAGACAGAAGTAAGGAGGACAGAGAGGTCTCCCAATTTAACAGTTTCAAAGACTCTGACAATGCTTCCTAGAAAAACCAAAATAAATTCACAAAATGCTGCCACCTACTTCAAATTCAACGTAGCTTGACAAAGTTCTAAAACTCTTAATAGGGATTTTAGGGATGGAAATATATGTCTATGGTTTCTTTATGTAATGAAGCAATAAAAATAAGAAATGACCATAGATGTGTATGTTATTCCTAAAAGACCTTAAACACCAATCTGTGAGTGTAGGATGATGATAGGATGACAGATCTCATCTTTATTTTTAGGACTGTTTAATGGTGATACCCACTTTATCCTTCTTCAGAATCCTCTAGAACTTGTAGGTACCCACAAGAAAAAACAAAATGAACAGAAAAGATAGAAATGAGTGGCTAACAATGCAAAGGTCATGATTGGAAATCTGAAGCACATTTATTGTACATCACACATACAATTACCAAATCCTTGTGTGATTATGCAATTAGAAATAGAACAGACGTGTGCATGTGAAGAAAATCTCAGTGAGAGAAGAACAAAAACGACCATACAAAGGCACCTCAGAGGTGGAGTAATGTAATCAGAGGTTGAGTTTTATGAGCATTGTTTTGGCTTGTTCTTTATCAGGAAAAAAAACACCCCAAAAAAGGGTGTATATGCATTCATGACTAAAGACAATTGCCTGTGGTGGATGTTGGGTCAAAATATTGTTAATAAAGAGAAGTTACAGGTTGTTTTTGAAGCTAAAATTAGAACTCTATTTGAGGTGTCTTTTGATGTGAAATTACCATACCAACTGTTTTAAACCTTTGAGCAAAAATATACATTTAAATATACAAAACAAGAGAGAAAAATACTGCACTATTAGTTAGAATTAAACTTATTATTTTGCATTGACTGGTCCTTAGATTTTTCATGATACTGTCAAGCTCTGATCAGCAGAGACCTCAGCAGGAATAAGCATCTGTAACCATGAACAAGTTCTACTTCTAGTCATTATGTGTTTGCTTTTTTTTCCTCCTGCTTCTCTCCAGCAATATGATTGACAGCTAGTGCAGATTTAGTCAAGACCCAGGTAGGCCTCTTGCCTGTATTTTCAGAAAGCTTCATACTACCGTGTCTATAGTGACGTTCATTACCATATCTATACTGTGGTCTGATCTTGTCATCATACAGGGCTACTGTCAGAACATCACAGGCCACACTGGCCTTAATTGTGATATAAATCCCTCAGGAGTTACTGCACTTCTAAAGGGGTGGAGAGAAAAGACCTGACTCACTACCACACGCTCACCATTGCCCCCAAGTGGTGAGGTGGTGTGTGTTGAGGGGGATTTTGCAGAGTGTTTAGTGCAAACAGTAACAATGTGCTCTAGATTAAAAACTATGCGTCAAAAACAAGTTTGTTTTTGTGTGATAAAGTGCTAAGAAGGATAAGGATTAAAATATTCCCTTACCGCATCAGACAAAAAGATACGACTTTCACTGACGTTCTCATTGCTTAGAGTTGAACTCCTCCTGAGCACCACCCTAATCGATTAGCATGTAAACACAGCATTTTTTTTAATTGACTGGATTAATTGCGTTGGCCTTTTCTGACAGCTAAGGAGTCCTGGTTTTTCATGTTGTGCTGCCTGGTCTGTGTGAGAGGAAATAATCTGCCGATGCTCTCACACTGCAACACAAAGACAGAAAGAGGGAGAGAGGCCGACTCTTGCCTCAAGCCAAACTGACACAAACAGACAACTTCAAAGTGAAGACTGTTGTTTATTTGGCGAAGGGAAAGGGGGGGAGAGAGGGAAAAAAGAGAGAAAATTTATCTGATATGCAACTGTCAGGAGAGCATTTTCACATGCAAAATAGCGAGTGAGTGAGAGAGATTACCTAGAGGGAGGAACATGACAGCATTCACTAGGGTCAGGATGGATCATCATCTTCAGCCCCCTCCTCCTCCCTCATCTCTCTTTCTCACTCCATCTTTATCGCCCTCTGTTTTCCTCCCTCCTTCCTTCCGTTTTCCCCTCTCATCCTGTTTTCAGACTCCATCACTCTGAACTTCGACAACCCAGCAGCTTAAATCCAGACTAAATTAGCTGAATGAAGATTAAATCATTTGGCCCTGAGCTCTTCAAGATATTGGGAGGAAGACTGAGTAAGCCTTAAATGGTGTCTGACTGGGTTCGGACCTATATATGTGTCTGAGAAGAGGCTCTTCCTTCAATGGCAGTCAATCGAAACCTGATTAGATGGGGGTGTTGGGTAAAAAATGGGGAAAAGATTAAATTTCTTGGACAACTGTTTCCTAAGTAAGGGCACTGGCTTCGTTATTTTTCGTTTGCGTGCGCAATGTCGACTGATGACAGGCTTGTTCCTGGGCTTCGATATCGAACTGGGCAACATCATCGCTCACAGTGCTCAGGAGAAATGCTTTAGAAAGTGCTGTAGTCAATGTGGTCTGTGGTTACTCAAATCAGCTTTCTTCATGGTGCTACTTTAACATTCAAATGAGCAAAGACAACAATCTCTGGCCTGCAGTGCAAACTGAAAGAGGAGCTGGATCTCGTAGGAACAAGTCAAAGAATTATCACATTGCAAGGGCATTTTAAAGTGAAATATCTAGTTATATCACACTGAGACCTGCAGGAGTGTACAGCCAGCATGTCACACAAAACAACAACTAAAACCTCCATGAAGACGCCACATGTGTCTGTGGAGTATTGTAGATGAACCTCCTGTGAGAGGGCTGCTGCTGCATATGACTGCAATATAAACAACGGCACACAACAGAGATGCTGCTGCTGATTTATGTTTACCTTCAATCCCGGGAGAAAGAGGAGGAGGAGGAGGAGGAGGAGAGGGGAAAAAAAGATAATGAAATAAATAATAAAAGACCAGGCCCATCTGATAAGCTGCTGTTTATCCCGCTGTAGGGCAAATACAAATTGTCAATTTAATGAACACGGTGGACGTGATGAAAGCGAGGTGAAGGAGCCTCCTGCCTGACAAACAATCAGGAAATGTTATCTTAATATTGTTGAGGCTGTTATTCAGCCCATAACTTAGAGGGTGGGGAGAGGCCACGAGAAGAAGGAGGTGGCATGGGAGAGGGCGACACAAAGGCCAGGTCCCTCTGTGGTGGCCCTGTTATTGCCTGTTTTTATTATGAGCCATAGCTCAATAGTCCCAAACACACTTTGAAACACACAGACTTAAATGTGAGACTTGGAAGTGTGCACAAACATGCACACACTTACAGCCGCTAGTGCAAATTTCACCACACACACACACGCACAAACACACATAAATCACAGGATTTTTTTTTTTTGATGATTCTGGACAAAACGCCCAAAAATGATCTCTTACTCCGTGTGTATGTGCATGCTAGTGTGATGTCTTTCCTCAGACACAGTTAATTTAAAACCTTAATAGGTTTTACGGCTATCAGACTGTTAATCACAATGTTTCGACCAAAAAAAAACTGCAAATCAAGAGCTTCAAAAAGCTTCTTGCAGAAATTAGCAACCACTGTAAAGTACAGGAAGTCTGATTTGTGGGATATGGTTTGCTCAAAGGCCTTTTCACAACACCCCCACCCACCCTAGAACTGGCACTTAAAAAAGTGTCCAGATGCTGCACAGCTCAAAGTTTTTTTGTAAGTCTTGAATTTAAAGCATTGCAATCTGAGCAGCTACCAAAATTAACTATTATCTCCATATTTATATATTGCTGGCACTAAATTGCGTCGGGAAGAATTACTATCAATATGAATATCTGCAACAATAACTCAGCAGCAGCGCTGAGGACAGGATGCTCTTTATCAGGTTTCTGATAGGCCTTAAATACAGCACAAGGCAGCCATATCAGAGCTTTTTCTCTCTAATATCAGGCCGCATTAGCACCTCGTAAATCAAATTACACTCCTAGAATTTCATTAGGCTCACCTGCCAGCACTGCTGTGCTGCAGAAATATTTATGTTTTTATGCTGCGATTGTGTGCTCTCAGGTACACAAAAAGGAAGCAAGGAGGGGGGGCAAGAGGTAAAAAATGGGTGATAAACCTAATTATCTTTTAAGAATACAGAGAATGTGTCATAAATTGTGACGATCCTGAGGAGAGCTGGCGTTTCAGAAGCCTGTGGGGCTGAGAGCTGGGGGACAAGTCTGCTCCGCTGTTTACCATCTTTAACCAGGGCTAGACTCCCGCAATCCAATTAGCAGCTTCCCCAAATTTGCTCTAAACAGAAATCAAACAGGATGATGTATGACGCCGATCAGCGGGCCCTCAACAACAGGCTAATCTGATAAAGTGAAAAAGCAAGACTGCTAATAGTGCAAATACTTGTTCAAACTGGATCCAAATGTTATGATAGGAGTCTGTCTTTGTTATTTAATTACCTCAAAAGAATTTCACATTCCCATTTGTTTATTGGTTGTTGTTGTTTGTTAGATTCTATTATCTGTATTATATGCATCTCTGGTAGCGTGAACGGAGGCAGGGAGTGTTGGGGGAAGTAGTCATAGGAAATGCAGACTTTCCTTTTATATTTTCTTTCCCATCTGGAGTGGCTGGGGTCTGGATGGTGGGGTGTCTGGTTATGGATTTTGATTAGACACAAAGGGAAATGACTGAGCTAGTGACCGTAACGACAGCCACTTAATAAAAGGTAAAGTCTATACATCAAAGAGCATCTAGCTGTAAATCATTCGGCCCTGTAACGATGCGCATAGCTGTCCCATTACCGAGCCCCTAACAGGCCACTCATATTTACTATCTGGGCCCCAATATCATTTTAGAATAATGAGCTTTGTCCCTGATCTAATTAACAGAGGCCTGGGTTCTTTTTTTTCCCTCTGTCTCTACTTTCTCTCACTAAAATTCTAAAGCTGGAATATTGGTTTAACTCACAAATGTTTAGCGAATTTGCTCCGCACCATATGACCAGTGAAAGTAAACACAGATAGGGCAGTTATGAGTATTGTTGTATTGTTCTGTGTGTAATTGCTGCATGTTGCAACTCGAGGCTGTTTATCCAGGATTTTGTGTGTGTGTGTGTCTGTGTGTGTACTAGGGGGTGGGGGGTGTGCTCCAGTGGGCAGAAGTAAAAGACCTGGTCCATTCTCTCTCTTATTACTGGAATTGTAATTCAATGATCACCTTAGATCACACGCGTGCCATAAATCAGATAGGCTTGACAGAGGATGAAAAATTGTATTAATAATGTGAAACTTATTATACAGTCCCAAATGCTCCCTTGATAAATGACATTGTTTGGGCCTGACAATGATTGCATTTAAAACATTATTTCTGTTTTCTGCTGGTGTGTATGTGTGTGAGTGTGTGCGCACTGCTGGACATATCAGCGGTGGTTTGCAGGGTGGGAAAGACTGAGGTGGGGTTCCTGAGATTCATAAAATATTCAAGATGTTTCCCACCCTCCTCTCTGGAGTCAGTGGGCAGGCGATGGCCGTGGCAGTAAGGGTATAAAATGTGTGTGTGTGTGCATGTGTGTGGTCAGCACAAGTGAAATGGCTGGTGGCTCACCGCAGCGCAAACAGCCCAAACTCCCAGACCACAGTAAAGAGCCTTGCACATCTTCAAGTCATAAAGCAGTGTATATTTGCACAATTATTATGACACATTCTAGTCAGATATTAGCAAATATGAAGAACTGCAGAAAGGAGCCACACAAGCCTAATCATTTATGAACAAGTCTACTATAGCCTTTTTTTCTTTTTAAAATAACTGATGTGGAGGAGAGTTTATTTTTCTCCAGAACTCAATTTCTACAAGAATGCTAAACTAAGAAAAGCCAGTCCAGACAGTTTGAAACAGAGATTTGAAACTTTTAAGGAAAAAGATGTGGGGAAAAAAGCCTTACAGGATGACTATAAACACTGTGTCATATCACAACAAGCAGAACCAGTCGAGATTTAACTACGAGTCCAGTCTGTATTCACCGAACTGTGCTGGACGGAGCATTAACAGAGACAAACCTCTGAATGTGAATGTTTTGGAGTTAGACAAGCAGTGGGCGAGTGAGAGAAAAAAA
Source organism: Sandelia bainsii (assembly GCA_032362345.1). NCBI lineage: Eukaryota > Metazoa > Chordata > Actinopteri > Anabantiformes > Anabantidae > Sandelia > Sandelia bainsii. The sequence continues at coordinate 18,845,685 of JAUMHL010000009.1, read as the reverse complement.
ACTGCACAGCAAAGATCACGTAGTAGCTGAATAATAACTTAATATAGCTCTGTGAATTTACAAAAAATAAGTATTGATTCATACTCATTTATTGATACTCAATACTGATCAATCAATTTTCTGGCATCAAATCACCTCCAAAATGAAGCAATTGTTCAAAGTTGGTGCTAAAGTGCTAATGCCATTCGCATTCATCAGGGTTATTATCAGGTCACTGCTATTTAGCTGAATAAACTTTTTTTTATCTGTTTGTCTAGTGTAATGTTTCTGTGTTTGTGTGGATCAGAAACCTTTTCTATCTTTAAGTATGTAAAGTGGTCAGATCTCAGTTTATCCAAAGAAACAAAAGTAACTAATACACTTGTTCTTGCAATTTTTTTGTAACAGGCCACTAATAGGTGGCAAATACCAATCAAAGGAGTACTTGACCTATACAATCTAAAAAAACTACCTGCTACTCACATCAGATTTAGGGAAACTGGTGTCACGCAGTTCAAGGAAAGTCTAAGTTCTTGAACAGTTGTAGTCAGATCCCTTCACAGGGACACTAAGACCCAGACTGGTTTTTCCCTGTAGACTTAGATTTCCCTGGCTGGCCCTATCCATGTCCTCTACTGTACTGTATGTGCGACACAACTGCCCCACTTCTAATGATCTTATACCCCCCCCCTTCCCCAAACACGCACATGCACTCCTCCTCACCCCACCCACTCTCCCTTCTCTTCTTCTCTTCATCCCTGCAAATGACCATGATGGGAGGCCATTCATCTCACTCCTTCAGCCACCACAGTGAAATAAATCAAGAATTTTTCCCCCTAAATATAACAATATTTGTATTTGGGGTGGGGCAGACATAATTGATGACTGTGGCCGTGCTAATTAAAAATGGTAGAGGTTTCATTAATCTTGGTCATTGGGTAGGGGGGATAGTAGGGTAGCTGCTACAGCGTGGGCTGGACAGGGGGGACAGAGCAGCTTCCATCGTCCATTGCTCAGGTGATTTGGGCTATTGTCGAGTATATTAGCACGGTGAGGTTAATGTGAAATGGCCATTAATAATCACAACAAAAGTCTATACTATACAAACTCAGTCTCTCTGTGTGTGGCCTTTTGCCACGATGGAACCAAACAAGACAATATAGTGAACAGTCCCATATGTTTACTGCCATGTCCTGGCTGGAGAAGTTAATTGCTTTTCTGACTTTGCTTTGTAAAAACTTTTTTTTTCTATCCCCTGACACACACACACACACACACACACACACACACACTATAGTTGACTGTTTATATAAAGTAATACTGCCTTTTTTATCTTCATAAGCACATTTCCTTATATTTAGGTTTCATTTAAATGTTAAAAAACAGTGTTTTACAAAAAATACAAATAAGTAATATATCATAAGATAAAAAAATAAATAAAAACTGCATCAGGTGCAAAGGTGGGTAGAGTAGCCAAAAATTGTACTCAAGTAAGAGTAGCGTTACTTCAAAATAATATTACTCAAGTAGAAGTA
>JAUMHL010000009.1:18730983-18844147 GCA_032362345.1 Sandelia bainsii | reverse complement strand
CTTCACAAATCTACTCAAGTAAAAGTAAAAAGTATGGTGCAGTAAAACTACTCTTAGAAGTACATTTTTTTCAAAAAAATGTAACGGAGTAAATGTAACTCGTTACTACCCACCTCTGATCATGTGTAATCAGTTAGCATGACTTTCTCTTACAATAAAAGAGCAACATGACAAGACCACAGGCTGGCTAATCAATAAAAAAAAGAAAACTGGAAGATTTTTGAACACTTTGAAGCCTGAGTGATCCATTATTCTGATCTGACCAACAGAGTAGAACCACCCAGAGTCACATGTTAGCATCTACTTAACAGAAAAGCTCTCAACTGACTCAGAGTTGACTAAAAAGAATCATATTGTTACTTTTGTGCCATTACCGACAATTTACTAAGTAGCACCCAAGAACAGCGCAGATGGATATCATCATCATACTATAATCGCTTTTACATGTTAATTTGCAACTTTAGTTTCTGCACAACGGCTACGCCGCAGAATAATGGCTAGCCTGCATCTGGTAGAGGCAGTGTAGAGCAGTGGATGAAGCACAGAGAGAAACAGAGAGAGACAAAGAGAAAGAGAATTAAACAGAGAGAGAGGTAAAGAAATGGGTGGGTGGGGTAAAAGCAGCCACAGCATATGGTGCTACACTGCCATAAACAAGCTTTATGAAAAGACCAGGGACGTTTATTTAATCATGGAATACCTGAGGAATCGCAACGAGACACACATTTTGTCCCATTATTGTTAGCCCATAAATTTAACTGCTTTACCAGAACGACAAGGAACCTGATACAGCTGCTGAAGATAACGGGGAAGCAGGTGAATTCATACATGTGAGTGTTTGTGAAGCACGCAGTGTCGTAGCTACAGTAAAGGAGTGTGTGTCGGGTTACAGATGAATAGCCATGACTGCTACACACTTATCGTGTGTATCTGTGTATCTGGAAACAGAGGAAATATACTCTGGAAAGTGTCTCATAGAGAACACAAAGATTCAGAGTTGTCCTGTTTCTTATGAGTCAACTGCATTACTGTATTCATCTAACAGTATTCTTCTAGTAGACTATAAACATGCATAAACATTTATATTTTCACCTTTAGGCACCCCCATTCTCTAGAATGCAGTGTCTCACAAGCAATGTAAAGAATTAAAACATTCATCAGTGCTTCGACCTCCCAGGTCAAACAAAAAACATCAGAAAATAAGAGTAGTGGACAACCAAATAAAGTTCCACACTGCACTGAGGTGACTTCAAAAATCACACACAATGCACAAACACTACTGTGCTTGTACACAGACATCAATGTGTGCAGACATACACACAAATATGATCATGTCTGCCACAACTTTGGCTTGCACAATATTCAATGTACATATACACATATTACAGTATGTACTTGAAAGTTCACAAATACAGTACAAAGAACTTGTCTTACACACACAAAAACAACTAGAGTACATGCACAATTGTGTTTCCGAAAGCTTACTTTCACACACCCACACACAGCTCTGGGTCAGGGGGACAGCGGTAGCTCAGAGCCAGCTGTGACCTACCCGGTCCAGGTGCTCAGGAAAACCGCTGTTAACGGCCACGATTGATGATCTAATCAAACTGTCACCACGGCGATCCGCTACAGGGGGAAGGAAGGTTGGGATAGTGTGTGTGTATGCGAGTGTGTGTGGGGTAGGGGGAGTAGGGGGGAGCAGGTGGGGTAGGGTGTGTATCCAGGAGGCCTTGTGCATGCTTACCGTTAGCCCAAATTGAGAGTGACAGTCTCAATAGTGAAAAGGCCTCTTTTTTTCCCTCTCTAAGTAATGGAGGAAACAACTCCAGCAGTCTTCCGGAGGATGTCACATAATCAAGGGAAGCCCCCACCACCCACCTGACCCCCACACACACCCCCTTTCTATAACATCTCATCTCAAGTAGAGTGTGGGGGGGCTGGATACTTCGTATGTCAGGGATGATGTGCTACAGTGTTGGACCAACAGCACACACAGAGCTGATTATGATGAATTCCGCCTTGTTGGGCGCTAAATACACACATTGCAAAGTCCTCCGGAAATTAGGCAGACATGACGGTAGGCCTCATAGACCTCCAGTTTGTTAAATTTAATCCCATGGGTTCATAAAGGAATACTGTTATTGTTGATTTAGTGATGAACTGCAGAACTATCTATGGTGCACATGAAGGGATGACAGTGGAAAAAAAATGAAACCTAGAATTAAAACTATTATTCTTATACATTCGCTAAATTCAATAATTCCCAATAAATTATTGTGGAGTTGGACAAAATCTGTTCCTCATATTGGTGGAGGGCCAAGGAGGTCCCTAAACAGCCTCTAAAGCCTGCTCGCGAGCTTGTGGTGTATAGTTAAAGTAAGAATGAATATTTTCTGTCTCACATACATCTTTTTTTGTTTTTTTGTAATTTGTACATGTGGCCTAGTGTGCAAGTGTTGCTTACGGAGATTTTAAACATCTGATAAAAATGTCAATAATGGCTAATTGTATAAATCACGTTAAGATGATACTGGAATCTAAAGAAATTGTTTAAAACACCTTTCTTAATAATAACAAAATTATTCAAAGTGTGCCATGTAAGCAATTTCAGATCTTTGTTTTGTTATATTACATAATTTATCTATAAAATAAAAGATAGAAGATAACATCTTAAAGGGTGGCAGAAATAACTGAAAAAGTGACAATGTAATAAAATACATGTGACAATGTCTGTTGAAAACATACAGTAGTTCCACAGTATATAAGCACTGCTGTGAAGCCACATGGGAAAATATGATAACATTTCTCTAGTTCATATTAAAATAAACTGAATTAAGTGTTGCTATATATAGCTGAAAAGAGAAAAGTTCAGGAAGTTGTCCAACTTAATAGTGGCCTTGTTGATCGCTGCCTGTTCTGCGTGTGTGTTAATCACCTTCCCCAGGATATATCCACGACTGCCGTTTGCCCGTCCAGCTCACATTAATTTAATCGCTGCTCAGCTAATTCATTGATTAATTGGTTCATTAGTGATGCCTGGCAACATCCATTTCAGCCATGACAGTCTGATGTTTCAATAGAGAAGAAAAACAGTCTGGCAACAGCCCAGTTTTTCCACAGTCCCACTGTGCATAATGTCCAACCACTGTCAACAGTTAGCCGCACAATTGTGTCACTGTACAACTGCCTGGTTTTGTGCCATAGGATGTGAAATGAATATGAAGGTGAACTGTGCACATTCTCCGTTCTTGTCTGGTTGAGTAATGTCACTTGGGCTTCAGCAGTGGGTGACATCATTCTTAAGAAAAGAAAAATTTCAGAAGCTGGATGGACTGTTGAAGCTGCACCACCGAGATGAGGTAGACGCTGTTATGAGAAGACGAACAACTGCTGCAGATTTATCCCACAAGTCAAGGTCACATTGCTCTGACATGACAAGTGGCTTCCAACTCTGGGACGAGCTGTCGACTGCTAACGAACATTATTATTAGTAATAGGAGCCGATTGGACCCTGCTGCACCCTGCAACACGGAGCTGGATGTTACGAGTGTCCAACAACACAACACAGCGGGAGTACTGATGTGACATCACTGGGCAAATGACATTACCATGAAGTAACGTAGACAAACGTGACCTCTGACCTCTCAACTCCAAGATACAGGCTCAGATTTATAATTGGCATTTTGTTACAATTGCTGTTAGCAGACTGTGGTGGTACTGTGCATTAACTAATGAGTCGCAAGACCACAGGGGTGGAGATTTTAGCAACAGAGTGTGTCAGCTTTTCAGAAAACCAGCTTGCATCTCTCATACTCCCCCTACCCACAAACACACACTCCCACAATTCTGCACCATATGCCCATGACAAGTGCATAAAAATCGCTCCCAAGCGATAGCACAGGCCAACCCATAAAAACTTAATGCACCTAATTTTCCAGTAATCAAACTTTTATAGACTGCAATGGCTTTTAAACTAACAAATTTTAATTATCGCTTAATTTTAACAGCAATATTAACGCAATCCCTCATTCTGCAAGTGTTCATTCTGCATGAAATATTGAGTAGGGTAAACAGCGAGGCGTTGTCCGCTGGCTCCTGTTCAAACAAGCAGGCAGCAAACACAAAGGTGAGCTAGGGGTCGCTGAGGCCCTGCCAGTACCAAATCGGGACTGTGTGAGCTACACAGACCTCTGGGAAATGGAGCTTCATGAGTGCAAGCACACAAAATGAGTCTGCTGATGTTGCACTAAGAGTACAACACAGCATTGATCACTAGTGTATGTTGGTCAGCGGTTATAATGTGACACTGCTTCAGTAAAAGACACAAGTCTCTTCTGTTTTCACAGTAGGTTTGATTTGACATTTGAGATTTAGGTGAACAAAAAACAATTAAATTTGGATTTTTTTTTTATCATATCAAGAGACACTGAAATATTTAGGGTTACTTAAAAGTTAATATTGTTCTGCTGCTTTTTCAGTACTTTTCTGTGCTGCTAATCACGTTCCTGCTTACAGTACCAGCAGCTCAGGATGATATTGACTGCTGCCCTTGGGTGGCTGAAAACTAGGCCTTACCACCCAGCACCAAACCAGAGACACAAAGTGCTGACACAGGCAGATAACGGAAGGAAGAAAGAGAAAGATTAAAGAGCAGATTCATTATCAATAATTAAGGGAAGGGATTTATTCTAATGAATTAAGGGTTGTCTTTATCTACTCTTTATCTCATATCACACTGCTAACTCTTTCCTTTTCTGCCTCTCACACACATGCAGACACACATTTACCCTGCGCACACACTAGCTTGTGGTTTTTGTGTGACTTGACCCCTGCCTGCTCCGTGTGGTCCATATTGCTACCATGCTGGCTCTAGGCAGGGCTCTTCCGCCCCTGCTCCCCCCGTCCAGGCTGGACGGTCCCAGCCCTCTGTGCCGGGGCAATATGGCTGCGCTGCACGGCATGCTGGGATGCGGCTGCAAGCCCAGAGCCTGGCACTGCAGAGCCAGATGCCCGCTCAGCTGAATTCAGCCCCTGGCACAGCGTCGCGAGCGACCACAGCAATGTATCAATTCTGTCATGTGAACATACAGAAATATGCAGTGGATTATGTAAGCAAAGTTTGGACTAGGATACTGGTTTGCTAATATACCAGGTCAATTTATTAATATATATATATATATATATATAAATAAAATGCAGAAGTGCATAATATACAAATACAAAACATGTACACAAACTACATGTATTTACCAGTGGCAGTTTCACTCCAAAATTAGTATTGTCTTTCAAAAACCGCCCAGCTCTTCACTCTCCTCTGCTCTGAATATCCCCGTCTTTGTTTTATGAGTCATCACACCTGCGCTGCATGCATCATGCTAGCTATTTCTGGATCTGTGTTGATGCCTTTTCACCTGGTTTTCGGTTTTCTTCAGAGGGATTTTAGCACTCACTAACTTGACATACAGTAACGCGGTTGGGGGAAAAAACAAACAAACAAAAAAACAGCAACTGCACTTGATCAAAACTGTGAACAGATTTTAGTAATTACACATCTCCAAAACACAGAAAACATTCTCTCTAGCTGCCTGTATAACGGTTTCCCCCCACTACTTAAACAAATATATCTTTCTTCTGGGTTGTCAGCACTCCTGTTTCAAGAGAGATGAGTGTATTAGTTCAAGGAGTTTATTATTACAAGCGTGAAAATGGCAGGCGTTTTAACAATTACCTATGAAAACAGGTATGTGAGACAGATCAGTTGTCTTTTGGCGCCCTGTTTTTAAAGAACTAATTACAAGCAATTGAGGCAAGGTCGCCGCTGTCAGTCATGTTCTGAAGTCAGTTCCTTGTTACTGAAGTGTTGGTTTAGGTGCCTGCAGACTCTCCGTAAGAGCAGGGAACAAACAGCACAGTAATAGACACACACCGTGGATATAATGGTAAAATATAATGAAAACAACTATGTATACAATGAAATATTTTAAGATGATGAGTACAATTTAGATTAACTTTGACACCTGACTCATTACTTCACTTTAATTCACACATTATTTCACGGAAGAAGTATGTTTTAGTTATATAAAATATATTCCATGTGACTCCTAGGGGGCATGTCTTCTAGTTAACAGCACTGATTCAAAAGTAATGGCTGAATCCTCAGTTTGTTTTACAATCAATATACCTCTATTGTTCTCCTGTGAATGGGAAATGTTGATGATCAACACTCAATCAAAATCAATGAAATAAAACTTGTGGAAATAATTTCACAGATCCTAGAGACTTTATAGGCATTTTCCCCAGTAGGCTGGCAGACTGTGCATCCATTAACTCAATAAGGGAGATCACATATTCAGATGATAATGCACTGAGGAACAGGGATAATTCAACTCAGTATTATTACAAGTGGGCGAAGAAACAACTTATTATGATTCTGAGCTGTAATGCAAAAATGTTACAATAATTTTCAGATCACTGCAAGCCATTATACTCACACACAGCGTAAACTTGTGAGGACATGTGGTCCTCGTGAGTATACCTAAATGACAAAGCATTCGCATGCAAGCAGACAAAAGGACAAAAAGCCCTCATCCCTACTCAGTGCCTGCAGTGAGGAGTGGTGGTGTGACTGAGATGAAGACCCAGTTGTGTCAGTTTATAACAGTTCACCTCTCTCTCTCTCTCACCCAGAACCTGTCAGATAGTTGGAGTCTGTCATCTCACCCATCCTCCCCTCCCATCTTTCTTTCTGCTCTCTTTTCCACTGGGGTTAGAACAATATATGAAGCTAATATTAGCTTCTTTTTTTTCCCCCCAAGACAGTGTCGGCCATCACTGCCCACTACACTCATTAGCGGGAACTGATCGTCATGAAACACTGTGACTGAATTACATTAAAAAAGTATAGACAACACATATTTTTCATGTTTAAATAAATGACATGTTTTCAATTGTCTTCCTCTGTTTTTGTGGGTTTCCTTCCAAACAAAAAAATTTGCATGGTAAGCTGAAAGTAGACAAGAATTTCTGTAGGTCTGGGACCATAGGGAAGTGCTGCATTTGGCTTCAATTGCTGCTGTGAGTGTAAGCTGGCTGTGCTTATTGTATTGTGTCAGCTTTTCCTTTACTTTGTATTTTGTGTTTTAAGATATTAGAAGTAGCCCTATCTTTCACTGAGGCAGTGGGCATTGCTACAAAACTGCATACTGCCCTTAGAAAAGGGCAAATGGGGAATTTCCCTCAGTTTAAGTCAATCTACTAAAATATAAATGTGATACAAAAAATATAGCAAAAGCGGAGTGCACTGGTAGCCTAATGGTTTGATGCATAGTTTGAGTCCGGCTGAAGACTCTCTCTCCCCATGTTTCCTGTCTGCCTGTCTACTGTCAAACTATCAAGTAAAGGCTAAATGTCAAAAGATAATCTTAAAAAAAGTACATTCAGCTAATCATATTGGTGGAAATTTATCCTCCTCACAGATACCCACACAAACTACTTTTTGAGGCCTAAACAGATTTGGCTAAGTGGATTCTGGCATTACCAACACCTAGTCAGGTCCTCCCCCTGCTCCTCCTCCTCTGTTCCTTTGACTAACAGATCTCCCCAGTGTTCTAAAAATACCAGGTGAACAAGGCCGTAGAGATGGTGATGAAGCTGCCTCTCTGACACTGTCCCACTGCAATCCATCTCTCCACCGCCTGCCAACCAGCACATGTTTGCAATTGGCTCCCCCTAACAGCCGCCATTGCTTCTCAACCCAGCCCCCCCTCACTGGTCCCCAGTTGCTGGTTCAGATACCCCCACCTACACACACGCACACAGTCTCCCCATCCTTTCTCTCTCCCTGTCTCCCTTTCTCCCTTAGCTTCCGTCCTAGTCTCTAGGTTTGGGCTTTCAAAGCTGGTGCAGTTATCAATCACTGAGCCAACACTGTCACGTTGGACCAAAACATACTCATATACACAGAGACACACACTTCCTCTTTTCCTCATCTTTCCTTCTTCCTTTCTTTCACCCCCACACCCTTCTTCTCTGCCTATCTCTTTGTCACCCCATGTCTCTCTTACTTGCTTCTAGTTTCTCTCTTTCATCTTGTGTCCTCTGCCTCATTTCTTACACTTGCCCAAATTTGTTCCACTTAATAAGCCCTCCCCAATGACCTTGTGCTAATTAAGCTGCACTGTGTTGGAAAAATGATGGTTAATTAATGATGAGATAAATTCTGTCTGCAGGACTGTCAGAAAAATGATGACACCATGTTTTACAGGTTTAAATAGAACAAACCTTGTGGCTGTCCTCCCTTTAAGTGTGCATGTAAAGTGTATGTGTGTGCTTGTGGCACACGTTTAAAGGTGAATGAATGGGTGTGATAAAAAGAATGAGACATAACAATGGATTAAAGAATGATCTTTTGATCTTTAGTGTGAATGTAAACTTCACACACCGTATAAACTTAACTTGATGTAAGTAGACATATGTGTGCATGAAAATGCAGTGACCTAGCATACAGAGTTGTGTGAGTGTGTGTGCGTGCGTGAGAGAGGTAATGATGCTCTGTGGCATAATGCTTTATGGCTGAGCAGAGAGACTGGAGTTGTTTTTGGCAAAAACACACACTGAGCTAAAAACTATCAGGTAACACACAGATCCATTCATGCACAGTATCCTTGTGTGTAAACGTATGTGTCAACTTGACCTTGGCTGTGTTGCCACATTCTATTAGAAAAGCCATGAGCAGAAAAAAGTCTTTGCACGCAAAAGTGTGATGCACTTAACTGACTTTTTAACTAGCAAGTCAATCAAATACAAATGCTAAACTGTTTAAACTAAAACAGGTCTTTTTGCTGGCGTTGACTAAAACAACACTTCTCAAATGAGCCGCATTTCCAAATTTGCAAGGATTCAGCTAAAAGATATTTATGTTCATCATAGTCCGTAATCATCCCCTTTTACAGACGGCGGTAGCCTCTGTGAATGTGAAAGTCATTCAGCCTCAAAACAGTGAATTGACAACAGTTAGTAATAGGTACAAAAAAGGTTTTTGTCCAAAGTCTAGATGTAAAACTGCTGTGTAGACTTTCTATCTTACCATTATAAATCAATAAACTCTAATTCCATTATTTTTTAGTATTTTAATGAAATGGTATACAGTATGTCATGTGATGAAAGCACATAACATAGCACAAATAGAATTAGGACTACATAGCTGATCCAGATGTATAAAACGGCGTTCTGCCGCGACGCGCACACACAAAGACGCGCGTGCACACAGGTGAACACACGTGAAAGCGCGCGTCAGGAAATATGACTTTTAAAGCATAAAGGCCAAAACACACACACACACACCGGCCCCGGCGGCGCAATTTTTTTTACAATCATATTTCCACTGTACAGCTGATATTTAGCAAAACAAAACCATATCACTTTAGTGGATTTTCTCTTTTATGTTGTTATGTTTCTAGCATTAAATAACATACTTCTACAGTCTGGAACTTTCCAGCTGTATGTAGAATCATTTCTTGTGCGTTTGGCGACGTCGCGCAAAAGCTTCCATATAAGTATTTCCACAGTGAGAACTGTAGAAATATCTGTGAGCATTTCTGCAGATGTCCACAGCGCTAACTTTATTAATTATTCATTATTAATTCATTATTATTCATAATTAAATCGGTCAGAGTGTGACAGTAAATTATTTTGTGAACTTTTCCACACGCTGTCCTCATCTGCTGAATCGGGGATATTTGCTTATTTCAAATATACAGTAACTGCTGCAAATTTACCAAAACAGAATCATAACCGAGATAAACAGTGAAAGTACGGTGGCCGAGACACGCGACCCCCCCCCCGTAAACCTAGGGGAAACACTGCAGATGTTCCAGAAATTAGATGTAACATCATGAAAATCTGTATTTTTTTGTCTTTTCAGCAGTGTTTCTACCTTGCAGTATGACACCACAGTAATGAGGGCTTGTTTACACCAATCTTCAGTTTGGATTAGTCTATAATTCCCACCAATCCCTGAGGTTATGGCTGCTGGCCTGGCATTTTTCTTTTCTTTATTAAGAAATTCCAACTATTCATTTTTCATATTCTGTCTTAACTGAAGTTTTAGATGGGGAGTTACATAAACATTTTAACCACAGTTAACAGGAGAGATATCTGCTTTGTAAAAGGTAAAAAAAACAAAAACGTTTGAGCCATTCATTTTTAGAAAGGCAAAAAAGGCAACATTGATTAGTATTATTCTTGTATTTTCTCTTTCTTGTTTTGCTTTTGTTCTTTCCTTCATAAGTGAGAACGTACCAGTTGTAGCACAGATGCGGAGGTCATTGATTCAAGTCTGCAGTCAGTCAACAGAAAACTGTGGTTGCATTGGACAGGTCACAAAATGTGACTGTATCTGTGTATGTAACATGTAACTGTGAGTATTAAGTATATTGTTGCTTATGAATTATGTGGTTTGCTATGTCAGCTATCCATGAATAAATACATGTTACATTAACAAAAATGTGGATGAAACAGACTTGAAACAGTCAAGGATATGAGGATTTGTTTCCATCTAATATAGATGAACAGCTGACAGTAGGAATTTAGCTGATAATGTCTGAGAGATGGAGAGGCATCTGGTCAGGCTGCTTACTTCCATATCTGAAGCCACTTGTCATATCTAATACCACACGTTGTCAAAAGTATCAATTTAGTTGTGGAGTAATGAAAAAGCGGGTCTGTTTCTATTTTAGCAGCTCGCTTGACAGATTGAGAGGTGTTTAACGTCTCATTTTGGCTTGTCAGGGTGGGAGGAGAGGGGGGGCTTCACAACATCTCCTCATCTTTCGTTTTCACACACATACACACACATACTCACTGACAGCAGGGCTCTGCTTCTGATAGACAGGGCCAAGCGGGACACATTACACATACACAGAAACACACACTTGCATACACAGACAAAACTGGTAAAAGAAACATCATTCATCCTTAATTCAAGAGGGAGAGCAGAAAGTAAGATGAGGGAGAGAGCCAGATAAAGTTTGACAGAAAAAAAAGGAATGTAAGCAAGAGACCAAAACAGACAGAATGAGTGAAAGCCATTTAACTCATTAGGGAAATGGAGGTTCTTGAGGTATATTTAACTTGAAATTTAACGAGTGGGGACTTTTTTTGCTTTAAAAGCTTGCAGACCTCCAAAGGGGTTATATGAGGCATGTTCCAAATTTTTGAATAGTATATCCTTTACCTAAGTAAAATACCATTCAAAAAGAAGATTATCATATGTAGAGCATACAGTTGCATTGGTTAAAGTTACCTCTCTTTACGCTGTCCAACCCCATGTTTTCCCAGTAGGTGGGTGCTGAGATGTTTCTTCATCACAAAGGCCCAGCTACAAAACACAGAGAATAGACATAGGTCAGCCAGTACTTTCTAGCTTTGCTAAGCTCGAAATTGACAATTCATGCAAAGTCTTGTTTATGTTAAAATATTTAAAGAACAACTGCCTCACTGAAATTTTCTGTATATATAACGGACATCATTTCTGTAGAACAAGAATGACACTGGCATAGTCTCTGCAATCATGTTAACTGAAAAAAGTAAAACTTAAGCTGGATAAAAACACATGTTCTCTTTCTCATTGTTTCCAACATTAAACTGTGAAACAGAATTTTTTATTTTATTTTTTTTCCTGAAAGATGTGTTTCACTTTAATATGATGAACTGTCTGTTGCATGTCCTGTTTTCTACTCATGTTAGACACTTCCCAACAATTGCATGAGAACACAAAACCCATCCTTCCCTCACATTCGTAAACTCTTCCCCGGGAAAAACCCATCTGACACTGAGTTTCTGGAACAGCAACAACTAAGCTGTCATAAACATGTTTTTCGTTGAAAAAACTATTGTTCTGTTAATCAGTGACAGACACGCAAAACAGACACAATTCATATAAAAACTCTGTATCACAAGCAGAGTATAAAGTATGAGTATGTCTGTTTGTTTAACTAGCACCTTTTGTGAGAATGTAGGCAATGAGTGCCACATGTTAAAATCAATGTGTCAAAAAAATATGTAAATATGTGAAAGTGCAAGGACTTATGCATATGTATTTACAGTACTGTACATGCAGCTACACGCACACACAGGCAAAGACACAAGGGTGTCATTGCTCGACAGTGACCACAATATCCTGACTTTGTCGAGGGCCCCGAGTTTAGCGTGTCTTCTAAACAGCATATGAAAACATAATGAACGGATGACAGCACTAACTACTCTGACATCCAAGCTGCTTCACTAGTGTTTTCATCCCCTGGCCTTTTCATTTAGTACCCATCACTTCCCATTATTGTGCAACTGAGAGACAATGACCACATCTGAGAGCAGAGGATGGAGCTACATGAAAGAGGCCCAGGGAGTTGAACCAACAGTCATGTGTTTGGCACTGTCACTGCGCACACACACGGATCCCCTTCTGTGTCGCTCCTCCCATTTCTTCTTTTCTGGAGGTTTTCTTTCTTCCAAGTAGATCATTATTCTATTTTCTCTCCGGCAAGCCCATCTACGCCTTTCTGAAGCTTTACTTCTAACTTGAAGAGTCAGTCTATCATAAAAAAAGGCATAATTATTTCACCATTTATGTCGCTTTGTCAGCTATTGCTCCTCTCTACCCGAACCCCCCCTTGAACGTCTGGACGCATGCACGCACGCACACACACACGGCTGTGTCCTCCATCCCATCACAGTCCCATATTCCCGTCCGTCATCGAGGCCCCCGAGGGCGACGCTAACTAACATCACCATATAAATATTCAAACATGTTCCACTGTTTCGCCTCGTTATCATCACTTTACATTTTCTCAATCCTCTCTAACTCAATCCATCCACCCATCCAGAATGCTGCCTTGAAGTTAAACTGGGAGCAAGCATATGACAAAATCTTGTATACTCCAATCAGGGAGAATGGCAAGATCAAAATGCTGAGCTTCTCTGGCCCACTGGAAGTGCCTCTGACTGACGGCATCATCTATAAATAAACAAACAGCATAATTAAGATATTTCTGAGAGGGTGGGGGTAAAAGAATTCATCAATATACGTGAGAGAAAAGCACAGCCTTGGAACACTTCACGCGTGCTTGTTTAAGTCGTCGTGTTTAGACGTGGAGAAAAAAGAGCTTGCAAACATTTCTGTTAATTATGTATTACAGCTGTCCTTCATAAACCTAATTACAGAGTGCTGAAAGGCAACAGGGGCAATTTGCATATGCGCATGAAAGACAAGACATATGCAAAATATGATTTTAATTAGCATTCTTTGATAGTAAGGGGTACAAATCAAACTGGCATGTTGTGAGATTCTCATCTTGCCCATTTTTTACTGGATTATTCTCAGAGTGGCACAAGTGGAAGATGGGTAATGCCCTGTGGAGGCACCTGGCGAAGACTGCATGAATACACACACACACACTCACTCACACACACACACACACACACGCACGCACACACGGTTATTAATATTCACATGCACAACTTCAAATAACCATATACAAATGTAAGTATACAAATACCCACTCTTAACACAAAGGGCGATGCCAACACATTTACAATAACAATGCACCATGTGATTATCTAATACACAAAAACTACTATTAATGTTAATGTTGAGATATCGATATCAATTCAGGTACATGACAATTTTTTTTCACAAAATCACACATCCACAAGTACCCTGTCTCATGTACAGACACAACCAACACACAGACAGACCCCATATCTAAATGTTAAAAGGGGCAAATCCATTTGTTTAAAGCAGTGTGTAATCAGCCTCCTGCCCTTGGTGTGTGTGCATCTTCTGCCATCCAGGTCAAGGCCTCAGCTTGTCGCCCTGCTGCCTTGGGCTGCATCATCAGCCCGAACCATCAGCCTTGATGGTTACTGTAACAAAAGGATACTCTAGCATGCCATTCATCCATATCAATTCTCTTCCCCCCCATGAATTGAACTAATAAGGCTGTGCCTCTGCCCTCCAGGGAGCCTCATAATATCCATTGCAGATATAAAAAAAGAAGAAGAAAAAGAAAGACAGAGGCTCTGGTTCTTCACGTTCAACTTTCCCTTCAGACTAATCGCCGCGCCATAGCTCGTTAGGTCCGTGACGTGCCGGCGCTTTACCGATAAGCAGGGGAGACACGGCTCAATTACCCACAGTTACAATCTTTCTCTCTTCCCTCCCCGCTGCCTGACGATGAAGAGATAACATGTCAATATTTGATACAAACAACTTAATTTGCCTAATGGTGTTCCTGGATAGGCCCGTCTACAGGTCCTGAAGGCATGGGAGATCTAAGAAACGGTTTGGATTAACAGTTTTACTGTAGCTCACCACCCCCCAAAATCATGAAACCCTTCTTGAGAGCGGTCTACAATGCGTGCTGGGATTGAGCACGATGTACTTGAACAACTTCTTCTTGAGTTACTTTCTAGTATTTTCAGGTTTTGATTTGGACAGAGGACAAATGTAGTCTATGGCTTGATGCTGACATCTACGCACTCTTACTGTACTGTTGCCTTAAAAAGACATACCAGATGTTATCAAGTACTGGAATCGCATTTAAACTTTTGTAGCAGTGTGAACCTGTATGGTAGAAAGCATTTTACACTAGCAGTGATGGACTGTTGTTCCATCAGAAAGAACATCCGATTTCTACAAAAAACTACGAAAACGAAATCAGACAAAAAAAAACAAACAAACAGGTGGACAAAGCTGACACATTTCAGCTGTTTAACAGCTGTCGTAAATGTGGCTGTAGCAGACAAAAGTTAGGGACCAGTTGGCACAGTTTCTTATCACTTGTCCTTCGAAAACAAATGAACATCCAGTTTGCTGCCTGCTGTGCACCACCACAACAGGAACACAACATAGGAAAAGCTATGAGGTGAAAAATGAAGCTGAAGTCGAACAAACTTCTGTATTGTAATTGGTTAAAAGGTAACTGAAAAGCCATTACAAGAGAGTAACCAGATGCAGGAACCACTCAACCTTTGCCGGGCGAAACCTGGGGAAGAAAAAGGGTTCCGCGGGGGAAAGATGAAAGGGGAGGTGGGGACGAGCTCTGAAGTTATGTGCCTATGCTTCGGCTCTTTTGGAGGAGACACAAACACATTCACGCACACTCTCTGCAGTGGTCCGCTGGGCCCCAAAGAAATGAGTGTGTGCGGACTCATCCAACCTCCTGTGCCAGTCCTAATGATGGCCTCCACCTGCTGCTTTAATGTCACAGCTGGATCGCCCTCCATCCCTCACTGACTCTGACTGCCATCAGCAGCAGGTAGCTCCCCTATGCATACTCCTCCCTCTGCCTTCTCTGATTCCTTCATCTCCCTTCATTTTCATCTTCAGTTGCTCTACTGCTCATCTCAACAATAACCCTAGCTCTCCCTGTTACACCTCCTTTTTACCCACTTTATGCCCTGGTATGTAATCTATATACTCATTCTCCTCTTTCACATAGTTGTGCCATCTTTAATTGAACCCATACAGTGTAAGGGACCCACAAAATCAGATTCTATAAGATTTATAGAAAATGTGGTATTAATTTAGAAACACTAGCAACAGTGGTACCACTAATGTCAGACAGTCTTATTCAGTTATTGTAAAAGCACAGAAGCATCCAAATTAATTTGACAAAGTTTCTTTGATAGCAGAAATATTAGATATACATTAGCGTGTTTAATGTCTAAGAATACTGCACCCGCATACTATATTTACCATTAAAAAGGGAGATTTATATCATAAGACAGAACATTTCACAATGCCACAACTAATTCACTCTTCTAAGTAAACATAATGTGTTTCTCACTTGTTAATTTTTTTTTTATAAACCCATCCTGCAGAAGCAGAAAGCTGGAAGTAAGCTGACACGTCTAATCTGAGAAGCTTTGACAGGCAGGTGAACTGACAGAATAACAGAAACCAACACTTGGCTGACAGCAACCCTGGAGCGCCGAGACAGCTGCCGACATGTCAGACAGACAGATAAACAGACAGGAACAAGAAGTCGAAAGATAAGACATTTATTGACAGAAGTAGTGACTGCTTCTCTGACAGAGAGAGAGACAGGCAGACATCAAGACCAGGGAAGGAGGGATTCTGCTGAGTTTACCGACAGAGTTTAATAGATGCTCTACGAGAGGGCCTACAGCAGCAGATGGAGAAAACTAAATGCAGTGTCAAATTTGCATGGTGGCAGAAAGATGGAGAAAGAAAAGGCACAGGAGAGCAAGAAGGAAAACAAGAGATTATGAAAAATCATAATGGAGTACACAGATAAACCGGGACAAATATGAATCGCAGAGAGAAGCAGTGGCACTTGCAGTTTGCGGTGCTGTCGTTTTGTTTAAAGGAAGCGAGAGGCGACTTCACATCAATATTGCTTGGGCCTCTAAAAAAGATCTGCTTATGGAAACATCCCATAAATGTAACAGATATATTGGGTAGGAAAATAAATAAATAAAACATCCAAATTGATTTTGTTTTTTATGCCCATGCCAGAGCAAAGCAAGCACTTGATATATTCTAAGATGATCTTGATAAAAATAAAAGGGAGGCAAAGTGTTTCTCTGACAACTGATCAACGTCAAGCCTCTCAATGAAACAGACACCTTTCACTTACGATGCCGCTGCATGTGCATGTGCTTCTCTCTGTGTGTGTGTGTCCTCTAGAGGAGGTACATAAAAAGCTCACTTTGCCTCTCCAAAGGGGTTTTTGGATCATCTGCTGAGGCAGGTGATGGGGCTTGACAGATTGATTGAGGCAAAGTTCTCATTGACAGTGGCAGCGCCCCATAGAGTTCCCAGCTCCAGTGCACACTGTTCCATTAAAGGATCATTTAGAGGGAGAGCAAGTTCCACCTGCACTTATGCAGAGCACACCCTAATGTGAGATGAAACAGACATTTTCAAACTACGGAAAGGGAGGGAGGAAAGAAAAAAAAATTATAATAATGTAAAATAAAAATTCAGTCCCTTCCCAACAGCGCATTTCCATCTTCAAGAGAACAGCGATTGATGAAGTAATCTATTATTGATATCATCATCGTTATGCACCGATGGCAGTTTCAGTGTAACGGAGCCCCCAGCTCTGAGCGTCATAGTACTGTTTGCGTATTATGCTACCCAGCTTCATTATATTTTCTAATTAACTGCTTTAATTTGGGAATTAAATCCTAAGTAAGGGGAGAAACTTTAAAATGCTGAACAAGAAAGAATAACGCTGTATTTGGTGTCAAGATGAAAGGAGAGGTGCATATAGAACAAGGTACAGAAAGTTACACAAGTGATTGTAGCACTTTTCAAAACAGGCTCATAATAGGTGGCATATTGTGTGGAATCAGCACGAATATGATTCACTTTTATGGATTTATAAAACAAAAATAAAAAAAAAGGAGAAAGAAACACTACTCCCTATGAAGACAGAACATGTTTGTAGAAATATTTTAAATGAAATACATAACAACTAAAATACTGCTGTGTTATAAAGAGGTGAGAAAGTCTCATTTTATACAACAAAATGAATCAAAAATGCTGGTTGTTAAAGGCTGTTAGCTTCTCTTGCTAGTGCATCTCTCTCTCTCTCCTTCCTTCCTTCCCTTCCTCTCTGCAGTGCAGTTAAAGATATGAAAAATATATGTGCTTTTTTTTCCCCTTTTCTCCTTTCCACTGCGCCGTGTTAAATCATTAAAGAGAAGTCCTGCTCATTATCTCTCTAAACAAAACTTCTCTTAAACCAAATAAATCACTGTTGCACTGCGCAGCTAACAGCCGTGAAGGGATAAATTACAAAGCGCCTCACTGGCAGCGTTGGTATTTTAAAAAGCTTGCTGCACAATTTCTATGATGTGCTGTAATTTGTAATGCAGGTTTCCTTATGTTTATAAGGTCTCTTCAGGTGTGTGTGGTGTATGCTGGGAGAAGAGGTGAAGGGTGGGGAGTGAAAAATAAAGAAGAGCCCATTTGTGTTCTTTATACTTTCAATATTATGAAGCTTTGTTGCCACTAAATCTAGCACAAAAGCAAAATTACTTTACATCCCTGAATATATTTTTCTCAGCAACTTGATAATGCTGTATTGCCAAGATGCGGACAGGTTTTGACTGATAACATGTATATGCTTGTATTGAGAATATATGTTTTGATTGACAGCAACAACTGTAGCAAACATGGTGCGTGCTGATATAATTATGGTTTAAAAATCTGTTTCGGCAAGAATAATATTCCTGGCAGGGTGGAAACGCTTTCGGATCCTCACAGGATGCAGCTAAAGACCACCGATATTATTTATCTGTGAGGCTCCTCTGAAAGATTCATTTGAAGGAAAAAACAAAACAAAACTGGCTCTCTGTGGTCAGAGTTTCCTACATTATATCAGATGTGGACGGTACTGCTGATGTTAGCACTGTATTTAAAATCAACCAGTGTAACCATAATAAGTTTTCTTCCAGCTGACCAATGGCGTTAAAGCAAGCTTCATTATAGCAGGAAAACACACCAGCGGGGCCTAATACCCTGTTAAAGAGTCTAATTGAGGGGAAATACACCAGCCACCCCCTCACCTCCATCCCCACCTCTGCACCCTCTGTGTTCCTTCAGGGACCAGAAGCCACGATAAAGCCCCCCCCTCCCCGACCTCTCTCTGGCCCCCAGTGGGCAGATTAAACTGCGGATAACTGGGCTGCACTTGGGTCCATTTACAACAGCAAGCCTTCCCTGTGCCTCTTGGGGATAAAAACCAACACTATCCCCAATACCCCCACCCACCCACACACAAAAAAAAGAAAGAAAGAAAAGGCAAAGCATGATTTATTCAGTCTGTTTATTGTACACTCTGCCTGTCCTCTGAGAACAAATTAAATGTATGAAAAAGAGTGACCAAATAAAAGAGAAGGAGAAATCAACACAAATAATTGATTCCCCAGAAATAAAAGTAAAAATTCAAATGACATAAGGTCTACAGTGTAATAACAGTTTTTATACATGATGCATGCTCTATATTGTGCTAGTAAAGAGACTGATGAGATACTAAATTTAAATTTGAAATTGAACACTGGTCAAAATACTTAAACTATGGCTCCTCAAAATAAAACTGAGACTGTTTAGTAAATCAAAGAACGCCAGGTCACCGTGTTCAAACCCGAGTGATCGGAGGATGCTAAGAATGAGTAGAGAGAAGTGAAAAGGGTGAAAGTTGAAAAGAAACAAACAAACAAAGCCTCTAATTTTAACTTGTTGTTTTGGTGAGTGGTCTCACACACTAAAAAGAACTGAAGCAACATGACAAGCGAGAGTTGTATTTCTCTCACTATAGTTTTGCTAAAGCAGATAATCCATAAAACATAAGGCCTCCGTATTGACGTTTTTCCTCAGCCAACTGAGTGAAGGGCGTAGCTGGGATGTCAGGCCTGTCTGTCGACCAGCTACCACTCTCATTATCTTCGCGCCTCTGTGAAGGGCAGCTAAGGTCACACTCCAGAGGAGCAAAATAAACCGCTATGGTACTAATATAATATTCAGCGATCATATCAAAGAATGACTTATTAGGCTCAAAGAACCACAGCTGTTGATGGAGAGGAAAGATTGTAAAAAGTGGAAGTTCGCACTCTGTGGGTAGTGAAAGTTGAACTGAAAATGTGACATCTGTCATATTCTCCGGTTGACGGAATTGAAATCTACTTTTTCTCACCCAGGAGTAAATTTCTTAGTCTTTCCTCAGAGCTTTCAGTGTGGTGTCAGCTACCTGAAATCACATAAAACAATGGACTTTCAGGAGATTGAGTGAGAGTACAGCTTAGGAATTTACACAATGCACCGTTCAAGTGTTATTATAGATGCTGTTGCCTCCTACTCAAAGCTAGCGCACTTCTACACCTCTCAGAAAGTATGCACACACACACACACACACACACAAAGGATGTCTTTGTTTGGCTATTGCTGCCGTTGTCTTGACACCCACCATCTGCTGCCCCGGCAACAGAGAAGAGTGAAGAGAAGAGTTTCTCTGTGGAAACTCAGCCTCCACCTTGCAAACCCTACTCTACCCGATAAAAACAATTCGCAAGGTTGCACTCAAACGAGTCCTGGCCTACCTCCCACCTCTGACGCTCTCTGATGCTCTACAGGTTGAATCACCACTCAATAAACAGCCAGTGTCAACCTTTTTGCTAATGCTTTGTGGAAGTCCTCACTGAAACATTCAAAGTGGTAAACAAACACAAATGATTTACAGTATGATTTACAGTGTGAGCCACCCAAACATTTTTTTTTACTTCAAGTTCTCATTTAGGCATTTAATAAAGCTTCATCTTATTGAAGTGAGAGCGGGGAGGGGGGGGCTGTTAGTTGCTAAGGTCCTCCTCAGTCACCATCTACAGACACGAGATCTATCACAGAGAGCAAGTGCTCAAAAGTAAACGAATAAATAAAAAAATAAAGTAAATAAAGTATGCTATGCAGATGAGGGTGACGAAGCTTCCATCTCAGCCTATTCTGTGATGCACTGGCCATTCATCACCTGCACATGCAAAGCGGCGGCTCCAGTCCTTAGCATATTCGCATATTCTAATGGCTTTCATGCAAATGAGAATGACCTTTTCCTTTTGGCTTTTCTCTTTTTTTTCCCCCTTTTTTTTTTTTTTTTTTTTTTTTACAACTTTACATTAAGAGGTGGGGAGTGGAGAGTAGCGTCTGTAATGGTTATTACGGCGACAGGCTGAGTACGTGACGTTGTGATCCAAACTCAGGGACGCAGTAATTAGGCTAATCTATTACCAGACGGTGGCTGTCAGAGATCTTTATGGCAAAGGACGGACATGTCAGACACTTTATTAAAACAGGCTCTGGGTTTTCTAAACGGATGGTCAGTTAGACCCAGAGAAACATGTACCCACACAGTGACATGGACTCAGACATGGATAACACCAGCACCCATGGGACCTTAGCCCTGGCCCCTGGACCTTTGAGGTGCAACATGCTGTGCAACTTAATACTGGCTGAAGGTTCAACTGTTTTCCACTTTAACATGTGTTTTAAAAATTATTTGTAATAAATTTTAGCACAAAATAATATAAACGGTCAATCTAATTTCTGTCAGTGTCATTGCTTGCTTTAAAAACCCAATCAAAAAAATCTATTATACTTACTGGATGTTACAGCTGTCTGTCTATGTATCTGACTCCCTGATTCAGGATTCTCCTCTGTCTTTCTGTCATTACTGACCAGTGGAGGGGAGGGACTCCAGCCTCCACTGGCTTGTCCACGAGGCAGGATCTTGTGCTGTCGGTGGGGAGGCAGGAGAAAGTTATGCCTCCTTACAGTGACTTTGAACTTTCTCAGATGAGGCATAAATATTGAAATATTGAAATGAAAGATGCGGCGGACGCAGAGGGGATGGGAGGGAGGTGAAGGAAGAGGAACGGGAGGGAAACAGAGAAGGGGGGGGGTAGACGGATTGGTGAGAGGGGGCAGGAGGCTCACTGAGAGAAGAGACAAGGCCCTCACCCCTCTGCCAGGCTGCATTCTAGCAGGCCGACAGTTATGGATAGGAAACATTACTGCTGCTGGTAATTAAAGCAAAAACTAATACTGTCTCTTGGAAGAGGGGGTTTCATAGTGAGCATCCATTTGTCACTGCTGCACACTCGCCTAGGCCAGATTAAATCACACACATATTTAGTCCTGCTGTGCACAGAGGCTCTTCCATCTATCTATCTATCTATCTATCTATCTATCTATCTATCTATCTATCCATCCATCTATCAGTTCATGCTACACTGTGTTAGCCAATAAAATATTTTTTAACAACTACATGTTGGAACTGGATCAAATCAAACCTTAACATATGAGTTCTACTTTTAGCTTTTCATAAAATGGTAAGAGGTAAAGATGAATTTCAGCCATTCATTTTTGTTTCCAGAAATACTCCAAAACTGGTATCAGCTTTCAAAAAAACATGTAGGTCAGCTCCTACTAAAGACTCCTCAGTGAATGAGTAAGTGACTGACTGAGTGACTGACTGCAAAGTGGCAGTGAAAAGGCCACTGGCTAAGAGGGGGTGTGGTGGAGCGGTGGGCAAAGACGAGGATGGGGAGGAGGAGGGGATGCCATGTCACCAGACGGAGGGGATCGGTGACACTGAGCGTGTCACAGGGTGACGGCTGCACTCTGCTAGGACCAGCAGCCCCTCCAGCGCTGTCAGAGGAACCAGCAGCTCCAGATACTGACACTAGCAGCCATACTGACAGGCCAAACATGACTCGTCTCCGATCTCGCCACAGACGAGGCCTGGCGGCATACAGACACACTGAGAGATGGAGGGATAAGAAGGGGGGCAGGCAAATAAATACAAAGTGGCTGAAGTGTACAAACAGAACACAGCACTGTGTGGCTCAAAAAAAAAAAAATCTGTAAAAACGGGCCATGAAGACAGCACACATTGTCATAGGTAGTAATAAGACAACAGAAAGAATGCAGCTCCCAACCAATGATTATCGTGGCCCTCTGAGCTGATTGGTTAAAATTATGTTGGCCTGTTTTGACTGGACAGAGTCCAATGAATAGTCTCCACCCTATTTTATCAGGAGTGCCATCTTTTATCTTGCCATCTTGAAAAAGGGGCTCGCTTGTTTTTCTTGGTTTTGCAAGAACTTTTTTAGTTTTCAAACATAGTAAGAAGTAAGTGCAGTCATTTAGCCTTGTCATTTGTTCATGAGCAGTTTCTTTCAATTTTGAAAAAAAAAACACACAAAGAGAAATTCAGAAATATGCAAAGTGTGGTCGTCTGGACTATCTGCATTATATAGAATTTAAACCTGTTTATCATCCCTGGATACAAATCATGAGAGTGGAGAAGGTGGGAGAGTGGGATGAGAATGATAAGCTATAGATAGAAATATGGTGATTTGAGGGGAAAAACATGGAGGGGAGGGGCGGTAATGCCAAAAGGGGAAAGGGCAGACAACAGAAAGCAGAGAGAAAGAGGGAGGAGATGTAAAGGACTGTGAGAGAGAGAGAGAGAGAGCGCAGCGGCGAGACTGATCGCTGTTGATCTTCACGATAAGCGCTCCCGACAACTTGTGACCAAAGTGGCGCTTCGACACTAATCGACCGTGAAGGCTGACCTGCAGCGAGGCAGCGCAGTTCAGATCGCATAGGGCCAGTGCTGCAGCTCAGACGAGATGGACCCAGACAGGAGACATCCAGGCATCAAAACTCCCTGAGAAATTGCGACATGGCTTCAGTGCACTGTGAGAAGAACATAAGAGGAGGGAAAAAAAAGCAGGCAGTGATACTCGGTGCTCTTAGCAGTCGAGGCAGACTCATCTGGCTTAAGATGAAAAGAGAAGGACAGAGGCAAAGGAGAGAGGAGTGAGGGAGTGAAGGGAAGTGTCTAGGGGAGGGGAGGAGGATGGAAAATTATGAGCAGAATAAAAAAAAGATAAAAATAAGATTAAAAAAAAGAAAGATCAATTTTATTGACAATAATCTGTGAGCTGGACTAAGCTCAATTGGAGACTAACCTTGAACTGTGTGTGTTCAACCTCAGCAAGACACAAAGGGTGTGTGCAAACTACAGCAGCAGGTCTGAGTAATCTCATGAGCAAAGCACAAAACAGGTCATAAACATAGCTCGGCATGAACCAAATGTAGTGTACTATAAGTACTACATGTACACAGCTTTGACTCACACAGTGTACACGTCTGTCCAAATAGGCCCACCTTCACAACAACAGTGGCGATCCTTCACCGAGAGCCACCCAACCACAAAACATCTTTCCATAAAGGTACTCTATAACACATTTTACCGCTCTATTAACTCATTAATTAGAGAGAAAATTAGTTTGCTACAATTTTGATAACTGATTAATAGTTTGCATCTTTTTTTTTTTGCTTACTGCGTCAATTTCATTAAATAAAGCATAATAATGACATTGTCACTAATGTGCTAATGATCGTATAAAGGACAGCCTAAATAGTAACATAAAGCTCAATAAAAACCCAGTCTGGCTGTCAGTACGTCAGCAAGTCAGTCAAAGCTTTAATTTACCAGAAAATTATTACATTCCATGCTCTCTGACACATGTCGGCCTTCTGCGGACATATTATAGATTCTTAGATAAATATTTTCACATTCACTCAAAGCGTGTTGTCCTCTGTTGCCTAGGTGCTGCCACCACGTCAGACAAGGGCAAGAAACATAAAGCTATATTTTAATAAGTCATATTTTATTCAGTCATTAACACCTACAGCCTCCCACTTAAGTCGCCACATGCAAAAATGTGCCCATTGTGTAAAAATATATGGGATCTAATCATATCTGGCACCATAAATAATCTGTGGCTGTGTCCCTTTAGGATTATTTACAGCGAGTAAACATAAGCTGGGTGCAATGCATGTGCAAGACAGAGTGTAGCCACCTGTATGTCAATATTTCATACCAGCAGCAGAAGTGAGTGCATGTATCCAGAGAGACAGTATAGTTCTGCTTACTACTAAATAACAAACAGTAGGTAAATCACATTCTACAAATACTGAGGTGATACTGAGAGTGTTTTTAGACTTATTGAAGAGGAGTGCACAAAAAAAGAGAGAAAATCTAACCAGAATCTCACTTAAGAGTAGAGATGAAACACAATAGGCTTTTCTGTATCTGATAATATGCCAATAATGGCAGCCAAGTTCAACCTAACCACCAGGACACAAGTGAGGTTGTCAGTCTGAGTAATCTTCACATTCGCGCACACACACATGCACACACACATGCACTCACACGGACTCACATGGTTCGGGTAAATAGGAGACAGAAGCAGAGATTCTAGAAATACTCCCTTATTGATCTGTTGTGGGAAGATGCTATCTCTTTACATGAGGAGCAGACCACTGGAGCCAGAACACACACACACACAGGAATACATGCACAATCATGTACTGACACACATAAACAGTATTACCACAAACACATGACACGAGGAGTATATGGCATCATCTACAAAAACACAAACATACACAGTACATTTGCACACTCGCAGAGCAAACCCACCCGCGCAATCATTTAACACATATGGCATTAATGTCCGCAGAAATAAAACATACTAAGCACAAAATACAGCAGTCTCAAGACGCAAATACTACTCCGTGCAAGTACAAACCAAAACTCTGTTTACTTATTTATTGATGAACTTAATTGCTTGTTAAAAATGCACAATAATGTTGTGCACAAACTGCATAAACATTTCATGTTCTGTCTAAAGGAGCAAGTTTTGGGGGAAAGGAAAGCAAAAAAAACAAAAAACAAACACACTCCTCTTTTCATTTAACACGTGTACCTCTATTTGAATACTTCACCATAACAAATTGCTTATATTTATTCTGCAATGCTGAAAAATTAGTTATTTTAGAGAGAACTGGGAGTTTTTTTTTGTTTTTTTTTTAAACCAACAGACCAAAAGAACTGTCTGCGAGACATGCAGCACAGTGCACACTATTAGTTCTGACTGCTCGAGCTTCCCATTCCTGTACTTACAGTATACTGCAAATAGGACCATCACTTTTCATTACCTGCTGTTTCCAGCAGAGCTTCACTCTATCATTGCCGCGGCATGCTAATGTAAAGCAGGCTACTGTCATGTAAATTAAACTGTTTGTTTTGTTTGCCTTCCCTCCTTCGGCTGATTGTCAGAGCGACTTGCCAGGAGCAGCAGGTGTGTTTGTTTGTTTGTGTAGGAGTACACCGGTGTGCCGGATTTGCTGTTTGTGTGCCGTGGCTGCTGCTTTGTGCACACAGGCTCCGGCTGCACAGCAACAAGTGAGCTTGTGAAAGTGCGTGTGTGTGTGTGTGTGTGCGCCCAAGTTATGGAATAGGAGACACAGAAATGACACACCACACACAAAACCTTCCAGTCAACCAGATGTGCTCCTGACCCTGAGCTCAGCCACTGAAATGCAAAGTCGGATGCCTCCTTGGTGCTCTTCCCCCCGGCACAGGTACAACCAACTGTCACAAACAATGGGGGAATATGCATACCGTGGGCTAGGGTTTGCTACAACATGCTCTCAATGTAAATCATATTTCACAGGTTTCCAAGAGACAAGCCAGTCAGCCACCAAGTCAGCCACCAAGTCAGCTACCCAGTCAGCCAACAGCACAGCACTCCTCTGTATCTGCAAGGCTGCTGCCACTGGGTAATTGACAGTACACATTTTTTTTTAAAACACACAAACAAGCAGCCCTGTGTACAGCGTTGCCTTAAAATGTGGAAACTTCATCCCCTGTTCATTTGTCAACTCAGTGAAATATCAAATGTGACTAGAGAGAAATAAGAACCCTTCATAATTTCTCATTATGAGACAGATGACAATGACTCCTGTCTCTAATTAGACAGGTTTTTTTTTTTAGCGTCGACTGACATGTGTTAACTAGATAAACAATTCTTCAACATCTGCAAGGAGCGTCGTAGGAAGCTACACTTCTCCTCACAAGATAGAACACGCCGGCAGTTTAAAAACACTCTCTGCTTAGCTGATTTTTTTTTTCTTTTTACACCTAAATATATAGGTGTAAAAAATAAAAAATATTATTTTAAAAATATTAAATATTTGTGTTTGGCAAAAGTATGCAAACCTCTAGTATTATCAATTCATTTGAAGGGCAAATCCCATCTGTGAAAGCAGAGGTGACGATTTGGGCCTGCTTTGCAGCCTCTGGACCAGTTTGGCTTGCCATCATTGATGGAGCTATGAATTCTGGGTAGCACAAGCAACTTCTAGGAAAAAGTCAAGTTATCCACCCGTGAACTTAAGCTCAACATAAAATCAGGCACACAGCAAGACGATGTCCCTAAACACAAGACAATCTACCAAAGAATGGTTAAAGCAGAAGAAATTGATTGTTTTTATATTGATGAAAATATACAGTACTTGGAACCAGTCACCACACCTGCTCAGGCCCAACAAATGCTACCAAATTTAGCCACTTAGCTCCTGTTAGCTAGAGCTACAACATCCCCATGTGTCATCCCCAAAGAACCAACAACTTGCTTTAATAAACAAGCTCAGTGCAACAATATAGCACAACGACAAAACCATATTTATTTAGTGTACCGAGGTTAAACATGCTACTGTGCCCATGCTACTGTATTTAGCTTTCCAACCATTTCTTTGGTTTCTTCTAAGGAGCAAGGATGCATTACTCCATTTGTAATTGCAGTACTCGGTAAATTACACAAGATTTAGATTCTAAAGGTGTTCCCTGGAGACACGACTAAGAATGTAAAGCACAAACCTTTCAATTATGTTTTTGTTGTTGAAACCAACAGCAGCTAGCTCGTTAGCTAGCTCGTTAGCTGGCAGCTAGCCAAAAGAGTCGGAGGACATTTGATTGTCTGGAAGGTGAGGGGGCAGCGTCATTCAAAAATATATCATCATGACATAAAAAACTGACTCTGACAAAGGCCAGTTTGAAATTCACATGTATCTGATGAAATAAAAATCAAATAGAAGATTTATAGGAAACATGCACCAAAGAAACATCTGTGATTTGTAGCCACACATATTCACCCAGGCACATCAACAGAGCTGGTACACAAGGTACTGTAAGAGTAATCTCATTTACAAAAAGCAATATAATACATGTAAATCCAAATAGCTGCTGAAGAGCTCTCGCACATTTTAAGCACATTCAACAGTTGGTTTTATGCCTCTTCTAAACAGCTTTGTGAAAGTGGTTGAAAATAATCAAAAAGCACAAGTGTTTAGAGAAAGTCCATGGAAAAATCTTCAATTTCTGCTTCAAGTAATTGCAACTCATAGTCACACACACACATGCACGTACACACACACACAGCAGTCACAGCCTCTGCCAGCTATGTCCACCAACAACAGGCCCTGTCTGTCAGACAGCATTATTCATCATGCCTTATCCTAGTGTTTGGCTTTGTCACTCCCCAAAACAAAACAAGAACATGCTATAGCAACGTCAGCGTGATCCTGTGACAGATCTGAAGTAACACAAACACGGAAGAACTTAAAGTAAATTAGACCTGCGTGATGAGTCGACCACGTCCATCGCTGTGAATCGCTCAGCTCTCCTCTAAAGCAAAGCAGATGCCATCAAAGCAGGCACTGTGAATGGGACAGTTCATGATACAAACAGCAGAGAGCTTTTTATATGAACAGAAAAGTATGTGTTTGGGCTTCTTTTTTTTTTTTTAAGATGAGCGATCCAAATTGTAGTCTAGTGGATTACATACTAACAGCAGCTGTGAGACTGAAATGACCTTTCCACATATAATGCCATGTAACCAGAACTCTGAACAGTGGTTACCCGGTTTGGATGGTTTTTTTTGTAAAATTGTGGTGTACCCAAAACTTCAGGATATAAATACAACATATAGATTACACTAAATTGTATCACACTGATTGTAGTTTTGACCTTGATATGGAAAACATGAAAAATTACATGTTGAACGTATGACACCATTTTTATTAGTACTGGAGATTGTTTGACTTATGATGACAAGTGATTAAAGTCATGGCTTATCCACCCTTCTCTGTGTTACTGAATGTAACAGTGGGTAATGTGCATCCATTGTGTTTGTGCAAGTCACTTAGTCACTTGCATGGAAGCTACAAAAACTGCTACAAACACTGCAACAAAAACATGCTATAAAAAATCTGCATGTAATCTATGTATGTGTCAATGAAGATAGAATTTCACTGATAGTTCTGCAGAAGGAAAATAAGAAGAATTAATATTGGGGAACTATGGCTTGCAGGCACACACACTGAAATTCAAGATGCTAAAAAGAGAATTGATTTTTCCTTGAGAAAAGGGGCAAATGAGCGAGATTCACAATGGAAAAAAGTTAAAACATGATGGGTAACGTGTCATGACAATCATGTTAGCAGGATTTCATTTCAAAATAAAACACTAAAAAGGGAGACCCTGGACTTACCTATACTGCATGTTTTCTTCAGGAAACCTTAGTCTTGCACAACAAATCTCCACCAAATATAGAAAATAAATAAATAACAAAGAATGCCACTAATTATGACTCACTTCTGAAGGAGGGCTACTGGTAAAATAACAAAAGGAGAGGTGTTTAAGTTGCTATCAAAATATGAGACAGGGTAGAGAAGGTAAAGAATAAAGGAAGTAACAGAGAAACGGAACAATTTCTTAAACTGTGTTGTGTGTGGGCACGCTGATAGTGTTGGTTTAAACCTGGTAACAGAGCCCCGGGGCTGCTGTTTCCTGCTGGTGTTGACCAGAGTCTGAGTCTGAGCATAGCTGGGAGCATTTGATCTGGAAGTTTCCTCTGACCTAGGGCTCCTTCTGTCACTCTGCCCAATTATGCTAATGCCTGGCTGGGTCTCCCTCACCACGGGCCGGGCTTAATGATTCTCAGGATGGAGGGGAGCAGCCAAAACAAGTCTCCTTAGTGGGTATCTTGTTAAATTAAAGACATGGGTCGACTCAAGAAATGCTTTTCCAGCCTCCGACCTACTGAAGGACTGCAGCAGTCAAGAAAAACAACTTCACTGAATAAACAACAGCAGGAACTCAACTCGAGATGGGTTATCCGATACAAACAGGCAAATGATTATGCAAAAACAATGGCGTCAATATCACTAAACAAACACTTATAGTAATTTGCAAAACATTAAAATTAGCAGACTGTACAAACTGTATTTTTGTGTGAATTTAAGGTATGAGAGATCAGTAGCAATAAGGGCCATGTGCGGGCAGGTGAGTGTAGCTGAGTAGGTTGGTCAAGGAGGGTGGGAGTGTATGCGGTCGTCCTTCTTCTGTCACACATGCACACTGACAGACACACTAACCCTGCACTCCAAAAGAGAGTGCCGGTGTGTGTGTGTGTGAGAGCCATTGCCCTCCTCTTCCTCCCTCCTCCATCTCTCTTATTCTAATCTCAAGCTAATCTTTTCTCATTCTTACCTCCCCAAACTGACTCATATTTCACCGCCCGTATCTTTACATTTTCTATTATCCACTACTGAAAAATGTGACCAATGGAGGCAGTGTTTTGAAATAAAATATGAATCATTGTAGATAAAGATATGGTGTGGTTATTATTTATTTATTTCCTGTTTATTTTTTTAATTCTCAGTTAGCCATTGCTGCCCTGCGTTTGCTGTGTTCACCCTCCTCTTCCTGCTGTGTGTGAAATAACTTAGTCTTCCCCCAACTTGCCGATATTTCTGTCAGCGGTACAACTAATTTTTCTCAATTCCTCCTCCTAAAATAAGGTTTCTTAAAAAAAAAAGGAGCAAGGTCTGCTGACCAGCTAGTGGTGTCTGATCAGATTGGGACACCCAGAATGTAATACAGCACACACACACACAAAACATACACACACAGTCCTTGTATCTACAACTCTCCCAGATATATATAATAGAGAGAGAAATAGGAAATATGAAGCCTTCAGCCAAAGCGCAGCAGCGTTACATATGAGGGGAGATCCCATCGGTCCAGCTCTGTATTTAGTATTTCTCGTGAGTAATCTTTTGTCAGTTTATCACAAGAAATGAAATAATGGGGCAATCCTCTAATGAAAAATGAGGCTGTTGCTGCGGCACACGAGAGACGAAGAGGAAAGAAAAAGGTCTCGAATTTAAAGCTTTCAAGTACAGCAAACACCTCTACATGGAAAATTTACTAGGTGACTATATCTGATTAGACTAAATAAAAAAAGAATACAGAAAGTAGATGTCAGCTGTTTTTAAATAAAGAATAAAAATATGAGTTAAATTAAATGCATATATGTAGCAGTCTTGAATCCGCTTGGAAAGTTGTTATGGATTTAAGAGTTTAAATTAGATGGTAAAAAAAAGTTTTTGACTCTTTCATAAAGCACAGGGTTTTTTTGCAGAGATTACCAGTAAGGTATACTAATACAATTACTAAAGTATTAACATGTAAACAGTATTTTAATGTTGTGACTGTTTGAATTGTGAGTCAATAAGCAGACGATGACGTCTTAAAACTCAAAACATTGGCTTTGCCTGCTTCCTGTGGATGGATTATATCAATCAGCTGCAATGGTGGGGAGATCAAATACTGTCATTACAATAATACACATCACTCAGTTCAGTTGCATGCAATAATGCAATTATCCAGCGGACAAAGGAAGCAGAGCTACAAATGTTACCAAACATACAAATATAGTATGAAAATTAAGAGTATTAACAGGCAGACACAGAAATTAATAAACTCATAAATAAACCTACGCCGATTTTAAAGCTCTTCTTTAAACAAATTTAAATCGCCAACATTTCTGCACCTTTAAAAGTTAATGATTTTCAAGCTTAATTTAGATTAAGTTATTTATCCCCTTGTAGAACGGAGAAAGAAAGAGGTTGTTTCCTCTCAAACAGACACATACACACTCACATACAGTCTTTACACTCTTTCATCTCCTTCAATTTTGCATGTGTGTGTGTGTATCTGTGTATTTGTCTATGTGTGTCTGCATGCGTGCAGCTGCTGTTAAAAGTGTATATGACAGACAGTCTTTCCTTCCATGCATCTGTGTTTAATTAAAGGCAGAGTTTCGGCATCCCAAGTCACTGCTGCAGCACGTGCGCGCGCACACACACACACACAAACACAGGCTCATACAGCGACTGATGTGCATAATTAACTTAACCCCCATCACTTGACTTTAAAAGGGCTGTTTGGAGGACTGAGCCAGGCAAATGGAGACTGGGAGAGTGGTCCTTTATGTCTAAAATATTCATTACTACATTTCAGAGCATTTTCGAGCATCCTCTGATTTTTGTTTTCTGGTTTGGTAGGGCAGATTGTTGCTAAGCACCTCAAGACGACAGGAGAGGCCAATGGGAAATGGGACGAGTCACCATTTTAAATAACACACATGAAGAAAGAAAAAAAAAAACACCGCAATGGACAAGCCTGGGTATACCTTATGTGGTTCCACTCTTCTGGCTTTGTAACAAGAGAGAAGAGAGTCTTTGCATGTGAAACACAGTGTAAAGCGGCCAAGAGAAGCCGTCATGACTCCAGCCGAAGAGTAGTTGAGAGGAGAAACAAGGGCAGGAACAGGAGTGACTGGCCAAGAAAATCTCTCGCCCTCCGGCCTGGTCCTTTTCCTCCTCCTCGTCCTGCTGTGCCAGTACTGACTGCTACCAGCCATACACTTCACCTCCCATCAGGGTCAGGGCGCCAGCGAAAAGGTCAGCTCACCGACAGCTGATTGGCCGGGATGGCTCCGGTCGGCGGCCAGTAGCCAATGGGCATCCTGACGCACCTGATGTGACACACACTGCTCCAAGCATCCTCTCTGCACAACAGGCCAGAGAGAATGAGCAGAGTGAAAACAACAAAACATGCTGCATGGCAAACACAAAGAGAAGCAAGAACAGACTGTCCAGTCCCACAGCAATGCATGAACCACAAAATGAGGTTTCTTAATTGGCTTTTTAATATTCTAAGCTTGAATTAATATATGAAAATATGCAAAGATACTGGAAATCAGCAATGTCATACCAAAAGTATCAATAAGAGCCCCACCCAGTGAGGACTGAATTAGATATCACAGCTGCAGCTGCTGGACCAACTCCTGAGGTCACCTGCAGGCCACTGCCATCAATTGTTGTTAATGAGTATCAAACTGACTCACAGAGCACTGCGGATGTAAATATAGAATAGACTGAAACTGTCCACACTTCACACAATGAAGAAAATCTCCCCATCCCATCACAAGCGGTCTAGTTAGCTGACTGATCCCTGGTTTCTGGTGAAGTAGCCTATGATAGCCTGTATCTCAGTATCGCGAAAAGCATGACAAGTCAATTGAGGAAATTATAATGAATATATTCATATTTCTGTGTATTAAGCAGTGGGAAATGCATATTCATAATGGGCCAGTTGCTAATTATCCAGTAATAGGAGTGTGTGTATGTGTGTGTGTGTGTGTGTGTTCATATGGTTATTTAATGGCTAATTAGCTGAGATAAGAAACTAATAAGCACTGTACCTCAAACACTGGCTCCTATTACAGTGAGTCTACA
The DNA here is from genome assembly GCA_032362345.1 of Sandelia bainsii. NCBI lineage: Eukaryota > Metazoa > Chordata > Actinopteri > Anabantiformes > Anabantidae > Sandelia > Sandelia bainsii. The sequence continues at coordinate 18,811,059 of JAUMHL010000009.1, read as the reverse complement.
AATGTATCTGGAAAAAAATCATGTGAATGTAAAAACACAAGATGCCAGAGTAAGTCAAAACCACACACACCCACACACGGACACACACACACAAAGACAAACTGAGCAAGGCAATAAAAAGTGCAAAGGGCCAAACTGCAGGGCTGTGTGTGTGTATGAGTGTGTGTGCCTGGCGGTGGAGCTCTTCATGTGGCTCACACTGGAACAGATCAAAGGAGACGCATCATTTTTGGGCATGTGTGCACCAGTTACACCCCCCTGCCGACACACACACACTCTCTCCCTCCACATACACCAACCCTCCATAATAGAACACAATAAGAACCAGCAGACCCGTCGTCAGCTGCTGATGTGGACGGACATGAGCAGGAAATGGATTTGGAAACCTCCTCCAGCGCTCTGTCACATTTCCTTGCACTCTGTTGCTGACAAACAAGATGCATCACTGTTGTGTTGGACCACCCCCTCCTCAGTCTTTTCCCTTTCTCCCTCTGAAACAAGTATTTGACTTATGCAGTAAATGTGGGTGGAGTTAACTGCTGCTGTTGTTGCTGTTGTGCCCTTGAGCAGAAATGCCAACCTGAACAAGTTAATGTCCGGCTGAGTAAATGCTATGATTTGTTTGGGAGTACTGGGTGGGCTGGTGGGCAGCTCTGTGTGTGTACAGAACGTGTTTGTGTGTGTGTGTGTGTGTATGTGTAAACAGAGCATGGACTGCAAAGTGTCAGTCATTTAGTGAATGTTAGGCTTAATTTTCTACAATTCTGTCCTGAGTCAAACTCTTGTGTGTGACTAGATCAACATTTTGCATTAATTATTATTTATTAATTAGTAGATTCATTAATCAATTGATTGACAGAAAATTAATCTGCAGATATTTTGAAGATTCAAATCAATTCATAATTTAAGTGAACTCTCAAGCAAAACTGCACAGTAATGGATAGGTACATTTTCGTTTTTGTATAGAATTTTTGACAATTACAACATCTAGTAGACTATGCAATTAATGGATTATGCAAGAAATTAATTGGTTGAGTGTCTGAAGATTCTCAGTCATCCAGGTCATGGTTATAAGTTGGTTGAGTGCAGCCCTCAATCCTTTAATCTTAAAACTCTGTTAATTATTTTTAAGTTGTTACTATGTACTTACTGCTCTATCTACAAAATGTTACAAATGATTTTCAAAGTAAGAGTTCATCATTATTAGTAGCAGTCAGTTTTTGTGAACTACCTAATAAACTCCTCCCATACACACACCAACATCCTCACACCACCACTGTGCCACTGTAAGGCAGTGCTAATATTTGCCCGACTCACTTCTAATTCACATCAGCATCAGGAGTGTGTTTTCACTGTGCTGTCGTAAGCCAGAGAAAATATTTGCTTCCCTCAATGCTCCCCCACCTCTTTTGAAAAACCCTCCTCCCCTTCCACCACCAGCCACCACCACCTCCAACACTCTCCAGACACACACACCAACAGCCTTCCCCTTTGATAGATAAATGGTGAGTGGATTTGCTTAGCAAATTGTTGTGCAGCCTAAAATGACAAGACTTGTGTGGTAAAGATACATGTAAATAGTTGACAGGCAGAAAATTTTTTTCCGTGATAGCCTGCCATTAGGCTGGTGTTCTCCAGCATGGAGGGCTGTTATTAGAAGGGAAACCCTAAACGAGTGCAAAGACACACTCCGTAACCAGCTCGATGAGGTAGATGGTCCACCAAGGCCTCACACATGTAGACACTCACACACACTCAAACACAGACATATGCTTTAACACTCCACAAATGGTGTGTTTTGCTTCTCATTTTTCCTCTGGCATGTGAAACATCGTGACATCGTGGAGCCAGTCCCATTAAGGTAGGGCTCTAAAGCAAACATTACAGTGTCATCACACCACTTCAGCCCTGCCCACTCACCGAATATCAAAGCCAGAAGAGCTGTCAAAAGCCTAGATTAATCAATTTCAAACTGAACAGAAAATTGTTTCCTACTCTCCACCCTAACGGCTCTGATTTTGAGCAATCTCAAAACCTCTGGAAAAAGAATTCACCTTCAAAACTCCGGAGTGAGAAAAGAAAAGAGGTAAAAGGAGGAGAAGAAGGGAAAGAAAGAAAAAAAGAAAAAAGTCAGGGTCTAATTAGGAGTAATTACAGCCTTTTCATTTCCAACATGATGAAATAATTTGATTCTTTTTAAAGACGGGAGTCTGGTTTGCCTCAGCGTAGACAAAGCGCCCCTACGTCGAGAGTTGAGAGCTGTAGCAGGACAATGGCGGCCCTTCTGAGAGCTGAGCGTCACACTGGCCCATAAATCATGCCAAAGGTAGGTTTCAGACACCGCTATTTGACTGTGCCTCGTTGATGGCCGCCATACAGGGGTGACCCACATTAGTGAGATAAAATAAATATAGGCAACGGTAGCGTTGAGATGAAGGGGAAGTGACAGGTTAGAAGCAGAAAGGGGACGTACGTCATCACAAAAACACTTTGGCTTGAACAGACATCCATATCATCGATAAAGGGCCATGTTGTTCCAATTCACTCTGTAGAGATGAAGTAAGAAACCAAAATGTATTTTGTTTCATCTTGGACGAAGGGTGGAAATAATCAAATACTCTTTGGTGAAGAGAAGAAGAAGGTCTAAAATGTGTGTGAAAATGACAAAGATGGAGCAAAGAGGAAAATGTTTCATCAGCAAGAAGAGACAAGTTGGGAGGGTACAGTTAAAGAAGAAAACAGGGGGAAGAGAAAGAGGGAGAGGAGGATGCTGGGGCATAATTACAAGGAAAATGTGAAGAAATTAGCATAAAGAATAAGGGCTTCTATAGTTTGTCTCTCTCTTAGGCCTCCTCCCAGAGGTTCTCCCATTGGAAGAGCTAAGGTAAGAAAAGACTCCAGCTAACTTCAACTCCTTTTCATCTTACTAAGGACACAGCACATTTAGGGTTTTCACGGCTTAAAAGGCCTCCTTAATCAACACCAACTCTTTCATGTGTTCAGCAATAAGGAGAAAAGATTCCTGTTTCCAAAGGCTAACAAGTATTGAGAGTATCTTGTAGCAAGTTCTAAACTGAAGATTGCCAGAGTGTTCAACAAACAGAGGAAAAACAATTCCCACTTAAAAACGTTATCAAATATGTGCAGTATAGTTGTGTATTTCTGTGTATTGTGCGGCGTGTTCCTTGACATATTCAAATGTGGGTTGTCTTTACAATTTGCAATGATTAAGCAGACTAAGACTCTGGCTAGAATTAAGTGATCTAACGACTTTTTAAAGGCTTTAAAACTCTAAGAACCAATTTTCAGTAAATGACAGATCACTTTAGTTTTAAATTATTAAATATTCAATTGTATTAGAAAAATTGTTGAGCATCTATTGAGAGACAAGTACTGTTCACCATACAACACAAGTTTAAAAGTAAGGCAACTGTCACTTTATATTTTTTCTAATTGTCAACAAATCCATGAAATGACAGAAACTAAAACCATGTTGCTTTCATTCAATGTTTTTATTCTCCAGTTGTCTATGATTCACAGGGCCAAGGCTATGGGTTCCCACTGAAGATGTGAACTAAATATGATTGATTAAAATATAAAAGTTAAATAATCAAATAACTCGTCACTCAATCGTTGTGGTTATAAGCACACATTACCCAAGCAAAAGAAAATCTTGCATGAAATGCCTTTGCTGGAGAGTTTTTCAGCCACAGATGTGGTGCTTTTCTGAGTGTTTATATTAGCAAGAGAGTATATATGGATCAACTCAAAATATACTCAGTCAGTGGCCATTGTAATGAAGGTATACTGTGTTTTAAAACTTTTTAGATGACTATGGTGCTGTGTGGAAAAAAGGAAAAAAGATATATATCAAGTTCTGCTACAACAAAATGCAAAATCATTGCTGGGTTTGGTCTTTTCATGTTATTTGCTTAAGAGAGAGAAGATCACCCCACAACCTTTACACTTGAAGACAAAGACGCAGACAGGACCTAGCGGAGGGTGACTGAGGCCAGACAAAGAGCCCAAGTGAGGAAGTTGAACACCAGCATCCCTGCTCAGCATCAACAGCCTGCCTACAGCCAGCTTGGAGCAATCTCCGCCAACTCTACCTGCCAATCAGTGGAACTGGTCTGCTCCCTCGGGCAAAGTCGGGGGCCAGAGGGTGAGCCCCTCCGTCTCCCTAGGCGCCCAAGCCCACCAGGGTAAATAGTTAGGAAAGGTAAAATAAGAAATCGTTAATGGCTGTCTGTCTGTTCATGTTTCAAAGGAAGAAAGGTGAGTTCTGTCTCTCTCTACTTACAGACAATGGCTAGAAAAGCAAACATTTGTTAAGCACTCATCAAGCAGCTAATCAACATTTCTGTGATTTTGCCTTCAGGTGAGCTTCAGTAATGCTTGAAAATAAAGTTTGTCTGACCACAAGTGTCAATAAAAATGTGTTTTTAGTTTTGCAAGTATGTTGGCTCACTCCTGTGGTTATTTTAGGCTGCAATGTTCTTCGGGAAACATGTCCTTAAAAGTCCTGTCAGGACTAGTAAGTTTCAAATTGCAGAATCCTCTTTCACCACTTCTCTTTCCTCCTGCAGGTTGCCCATGTTCATCTTACAGTGTCAGGATTTTCCAGTCTGCTCCTCTTGCTACATTAAATATCTTGCAATTTGTGGAAAGATGCACAGATGTGAAACTCTGTCACCAACTGTTAGACTGTTTGGCTTCTGGTTGCGTCATTCTCTGCAGGTTCTAGTCAAAACCTTGAGTTACCGAACAGAGATCTGGTCTATGAAAAGTGATTTTGCCTACAAGATGATGTTTGACTTTTGTCAGGGCAATATACCCCTGTCTACACAGCTTCACGTTTGTCTATGTGTATGTGTGTGGGTATGTCTTTGTGTATCTGTGTCCGATTCTAAGAGAACCGGAAAATAAAAGCAACAGAGATGATGGAGGTCAGAGCCCCGTTTCATGCTTACAATCATAGCAGAGGCCCCACTGGGCGTGTAAAGCTGAGCTGAGCATCTGTCTGTCTCTTCTCTCCTTTCCAATCCCACACACAAACACGCACACAAGCTCAGATACAGACATAACTACGCAGGAATGACTCCCCTTCCTTGCCTCCCCATCCACCTGGCCATTTGATGATGCCTCACTCGCTCATGACAACGCATCGATTTTACTTCTAGCTGCTGTGTAAGCCGTCCGCCTGGAGGAATCCATTAGGGCCAAACAGTTCTCATCCTCCCATTGAGTGACAGCCATGACAATCCCCCACCCCCAGTTGCCTCATTGCAGACTGACAGCTCTGCACTCAAACAGGCCTCTTTCACAGCAGCTCTAATAGTTTAAAACGCTTACCATTACTAGGTACAGACACATGGAGGCCAGATAGTGCCCAGGCAGGGAGGATGGGTGTTGGGGGTGTTTTGGCAGGCTAGCCTTTAGTAGCAGCCACACCTCCTCCTCTTTCTTTCTTTCTTTCTTTCATGCTTGCATCCAATGCGTCTATTCTCTATCATTTCCTAACAGCAGCTATCTGGAAAAGCTCTCTTGAGGGGAAATCCTTGTTCTTCAGATCAACCTGCCTGGCATTTTCAGTAGAAAACCAACAGATATATAAATACTACGATTCAGACCCTCCACTGGTGAGAAGTAAACCACTGACAGCAGTAACTGAGACATTTATTCACCCTTGTTAACCATGACCTCGTGGATCAGCTTACACCTTTGGAAAATTGTGCTTCCCAAGGCTACTACAGATGATATGAATACTTTCTATGTGTGCAACAAGGCAGCAGTTGTGCTTTTTACCGAGTTTGAAGTGTAGAGTATAATTTATGGATTCATGTGTGATTTGATGAGTTTCTATTACGTGTGCACACTTTTATATCTGTGTGTTTGTGAGTGGGGCTGAGGAGACCGTTTTGCCACATTCAGAGGCCGTAGACAGGTCTCCAGGGTTAAGGCCGCGTCATTTGACTGACTGGGTTCAGCATTAGCTGAGGTACTGGTTAGATGGTTGTTTTTTCACCCTTGTGTGTCACCGCTTGATGTTTCGGGATTGGAAGAGTCCTGTGGAGGTGTATACACTATGTGGGTAGCAATCTTATTTATACATTTAGAAGGAATCCCACACAGACAGGGACTCTAGAGGTAGGGCAACTATAATTCAGCAGAACCAGTTTCATGCCATTCTCAAAGTATCAGGATTTGTCCTTATAAACACACACACCTAAAAGTATATTCACACAGCTTCTGTTAAGAAGTTATGACATGACAGACTGTAAGGTTTTTATTTGACCTTCGCTGTTCTAATATTGTGCACATACTTCAAAACACACTGTAAATCATTTCCTGAATGCTGTATTCACACTCCCAAAATATGATGTCAAGACTTTAAAAAAGTCACACAGTGGTGTTTTCACCTGAGTTGTGTGCCGTCCTGCTCTACAAAAGGCTTTCTACGGTGCATGTTCTCCATCTCAACAGCCACTCAGGAAGAAAAAGCATGACCTCACATAAAAATGAGGAAATTCAAGTGTCAGACACACACAGAAATATGCCTGGAAAGAGGGGAAAAAGGAGGGGGAATGCTGAACAAGTACCCGGTGATTAATTAGCTAATAATTAAGTCACGGGGTAATATGCATTTTTCAATTAATTAAACCTTGCCTTGCACCATAAATCAAGCGAAACTGTCATTGTTTCACAAATTAAATATATACATTTCCATGCAATAATACTGTTGATTGTTTAACTGCAGGGCTCATCAGGGAGGGGAGGCATGACATGTGTGTGGCAGGCATCGACTCAGTCCAGTGCCCCAAAACCTCTGACAGGCCCACAAGTCAAAGGCAGCTAACACACCAGAGGCCTCCACGAGTCAAATTTCACATCACACACCTCCCTTTTTAAGCATGGGACACCATCTGAACAGCATTAGAAACTATAGGAGTATATATTTGCAGAACAGCTACTTAATTATAGTTCTTACTATTAAGGTTGTTTTTCTTAGATACAGTTTATCATCCAGTGACAGTCCATCCTGTAGCCCTATTTAAGCAAAGTGACATAATATCTCTGTTTGCTTTCATTGCTCACAAAAGAAATTCATTACCTCACATTTACAAATGCAGAAGCCAATAGATGCAATCATTATCCAAAATATATTGTTTGTCACTGATGGCAAATGATGGTATATTTTTCTTCCCAATGGTTCAGACGTTAATTTGCTGAAACATGATGTTGTAAATGACAAAAACAAAGAAACACACATGCGCACACATATAAACATAAATTCCAAGTGCCATGTGACACCCAGACGTATAATGAACAATATGAACCACTGCCATCATTATCCTACACAATGTATTTGTTATCACTGCTCCCATAATGAAGTGTCTGTTTGATGGTTGGTACAAAGTCCCATTGCTCAATTGCTTTTCATAAAATGGCATCAATATATCCACGTGTGGACACACACATACACATAACTGCGGAAACTCACAGTTCAGATGCAATTAATCAGAAAAAAAAAAATGCTTGCGTATGCAGAGCCGAGCACTGTCTTCTATTATATTTGTTTTAGCTCTAAAGCTACAGAATGTTACGTTACATTTCTGTTTCTTTAATGCAAAAGCAAATATTTGGACAAAATAATAAATAAACAAAATAATTTTGTGTCCATTAATCATTACTATCTGAACAAAATCACGTACATTCAAATATATTCTATTGTAATCCTAATCCTCTGTAGTCAGTTATTTACAACCCAATCCTACATTCAGGTGGAGTCTACAAGTTGCAGCTTGATCTTTTCACTCTCTTTAAATGCGTGTCTAAGTTTTTTTTAGGGAACTTGGTCTTGTCGTAACCATTTTGCCCTTGGCTAGCATACTAATATGGCCTTGGGTTGTAATAAATTACTCCTCAGATTAGCAGGAAGGATGAAGAGAAGGTTTTATTTTTAGAAATTAGAATATTTGTTACATTATTAAAAGGGGGAACATCCTTTGATTCCTCTCAAGTGTTGTTTTTTTTTTTACCCCCCTTCTTCCTCACTGAGATAGTCTCCAAACTGCCTACCTGTGTAAAAACATAAGTCTTCAGTGGACGTGAACATGGCTTAGGGACATGAAAGCAGCATGTCTCTCCCTCCTGTAGCCCGGCGTTGTGCTCAGTACGCCACACAAACTCTAAATTCACTGCCACAGCATATTTCTCCCAAGTCTGCACCCCCACCCCCACCCCACCATCCTGCCTTCTTCATTATTCAATCAAATCTTTTGTTGAGGGGATTAACATATGCCTTATTAATACACGATCAACTATATGCAAATACAGCGCACATAAACAAAGAAGCATTAACCAGTGCTGATGAAAATCTTTGTATTAAAAGTGGGCGTGTTGTTTTGTAACTGTAATTATACAAGAAAGTAACCAAATTAGATTAGGTGTGTTCCACCGACACTTGTTTTGTTGTGGCCATAAAAAGGAGCTGAGAAAGTTATTCCCTCATCTCATCTTGGGGGTCTATGTGGTTGACCTATCAAAGGAGAAAAAAAAAAACTTTACCTCACTAATGTTGTTTTCTCAAATGATTTTATGACAAGGAAGCAACAAGGCTGGAACAGGATTAGTCCACTGTGTCCGAATCCATTTAGCTAAAAATTGACCACGTACTGATTTTATTTTAATCACAACAGACCCTTTTAATTATTGAAGTAATTAGTAAAATATATGTGCCTTCACCTCATATTGATCTATATTGTCTGTACAGTTAGTGATGCAGAGGTCTGAGTATTGACCAACACTGCCCCACCACCACCAAACGTCCAACTACACACAAACAGACACACGCCATGTCTTTAACTACCCCCCCAGCCCTTTCGACCCTCAAGGGCTTTGATATCTCTCTCTCTCACCAACACACTGCCTCTCTCTTCTGCCTCTGGGTACTTGGGGGGCGTTGGTGTGCATATGTGTGTGTGTGTGTGTGTGTGTGTGTGTGTGTGTGTGTTGGTGGTGTTTAGGCTGATGGGCCCCGAAGAGGACAGATGACCAGCAGAGCAGAAGAAACTGCAGAGTTGAATAACTCTTCCATCCCTCCGTCACGTCAGGAGGAATTCAGTGCCGCGCGACACACCCAGCCTAAGTGTTGTGACGCCTAATTACCACCAGCAGCAGCACCCAGCGGCACTCACGGCAGAGCGGCTCCTTCGGACGGATGGCCCTTTGTAGTTTCACACGCAGAAGGAAGAAGAGGGGGAGAGACATGGGGGGAGAGGGAGAGAGAGAGACGTCCATGTGGTGCCAGCGGGCTGAATGGTGTGTGCTCGTGTTGGGAGGTGGGATGAAAAGAATGTGAGGTCTGAAGTTTGGAACTTTTAGCCATTTTTCTCTTCTCATGAATGACTTTACTGACTCATCAAAAAGCCTCTTCCTTGCCTTTTTCCCTTCCTTTGTTTTTAACGGTATTTTTTCTCTTTCCTCCACTGAACATGACACTTCGTCCTAGTTTCCCCAGACAAGGCACCTTTAACAGCACCTCTAAAGACTCAGCTGGGCTCTCTCCCCTGTGTGCAAAACACTAGCTCATATGCTGTTGTGTGGATGGTTTACTGTGTGTGAATTTCTTTAATCTGCTGATTTTTGTATTTTTACTTAAAATCCATATTTGACATAGTAATCCAAGGTTTTGTGGTACCATTAATCATTAATAAATTTCAGTAACACTCTGAAACTGTTTTTTTTTTTGTGCCAAAATTTGTAAAATAAATTTTGTAAAAATGACCTCTTCTGTTAAGTGTGCATGCATTACATTACAAGGCAACATCTATATTGTATGTGGACTGCATAGTAAAGTCTAAACGGTCAGTCTGCATCACAGGCACATGACGTGTTTTCTTGCTCTGAGGAATGTTAGCAGAACCAGTCTCATGCCATTAGCTGTACAGCAAATACGATTTCACGGCATCCATTGAGTCCTTCACCAAGAATTTGTGTTGAGGCGTTCATGTAGGCTTGAACACAAGGAGCAGCAGGGCCATCACACTTTGGTCCATCTCATTTAGAGCTGGCATGCTTAATAGTCTCTCTCTCACACACACACACTCTTCCAGTGGGGATGGAGTGAGGAAGCAGAGCGGGTGTTCCCAGGCACACTAATCGGCATGACAGAAATAAAATAAAGAGAGTTGGACTCCGTCAAAACATGTATGGCCCCTTAAACAGAGAGCTAATAAAAGAGCTAAAGCTGCTTGTCCTTTCAGCTAAGCCCGCCTGATCACACACCAACAGTCACATTATCTTAATTCAGGAGATTCTTTTAAGTGTTTCCTTCAACAACGGGGAGAATGCTGCTCAGGAAAGACAAATGAGTTTACCAGTTTTAGCAGGGGTAAGTGCCTAAATCCAGCGCCATCGATCCCTATCTGGGTTATTATGAGGCTGTGAGCTGCCACTGGAGCTCCACTGGTCGAAAAGGCTTAAAATATTATGGGCTAAAGAGGGAGGGAGTGAGGAGAGATGTGTTTGAAGCAAGCCACCTCGTCCTCGGTACTAGTCAATACCTGCAGGCACCACAGGAATTGCATTCACACATGCAAACACTCATGAGTGACAGTCCCAGCCACCCCCACATTGCTCACACATACATACATATTGGTAAAGGGATGCCTTCAGAACCAGCAGATCGGTCCTCTGACTCCACTGGGGAAATTGATTTTTTTCTCTCTGTTTTTTTTTTCCTTTTTTTTCCCAGGGAGGTGCTGGGCAGGTTTTTAACCTAACACTCTAACCTGAGTGTTAATGCACAAAGAGACATCATGTCCATTGATCCAGTGGTGCCGCCAGACTGTCTTTAAATGTCTGAGGGGGGAAAAACACAGGGGGAGAGGGGGTGTTTATGCTAAACTAGAGGGATCATACTGTAACCTTCATGTGGAAGCCTTGCAGAAAATTTATAATTGACAATACATTTATCATTTTTTACTACTGCAATCATCATTCTTTTTGAAAAACTATTTGTCATGTGGCAGTTTTGATTGTCTTGCTTCTAGTTTCGGTGATAAACTTCACATAAACAGCTGCTGTTGGACGTGTACCTTCATAGGACATGAAAGCAAATTCAGATGCAGCAGAAAGTTTGGCAAAATATACAGTACCTGCAACAGTCGGTAGGACAAAGAAAGTATTCCAACCCTCCGGTGTAGCACATCCTGTCTGCTAATTATTGTTAAAAATAATAAAATAATAAAGATTAATAATACATTAAAGACAAGCAGAAGAAAAAAATCCCAGCCATAAAACATATGTATTTTTAATATGTATCTCACTGAATCAATACCCTCAATTAGCAACAGCAAGCAAATTGCCAGGCTAGGCGTAATTACTCAGAGGTCAGTAGGTATTATTCACAGTCACTTTAGTTTACCATATTAGAACAAGACAGGACGCCGGGCTAAAATTATAAATTCCATTCCCATATCTGTCCTTTTCTGATTTAGATGGATGAAGAATAATTAACTCCTAATTATTCAGATCACTTAAGGCACTTTCTGGATCCACAAAAGAGATGCAGCCATGTCTGTCAGCCCACTTCAGCTGCTATCATTTAGAACGATCCAACAACTTGACCAATGACAACAGGAGCGGTGGGGTGGGAGTGTGTGTGTGTGTGTGTGTGTGTGTGTGTGTGTGTGTGTGTGGGGGGGGGGGGGGGGGGGGTGTTCTCTAGCTGCCCCCTCCCTTCTCAAACCCCCTCCAGCTCCACGCATTTCTACCTCAGAGGGTCTTAAGGAAGCACACTTCCTTTAAATTCACATATATGCAAATTTTAAGATGTGATTTGCATTTTAAAGTATTTAACTCCCCATATTTATTGGGCTCTGAGGCCTTGCTGATCATTGATTTATGTGCTTCCGGCAATCATATTTCCATATTTTGTGTGGTTTTTAACGACAGTAATAATTCAAATATGCAAAAAGTTGTTCTTTGAACGATATCTTTAATTATATCCTCAAAGCATCATTCCTTTTCAGTCCTTTTTTTCTAGAGCTGAGATTGTCTTTGAATAAAAAAGGATGAAGAATCATAAATTAGACTGTGAGATGAGACATTGACGAGCAAAACTCCAGTCGGGTACCTTATGCACAGGGAGACGTCTTAGCATGTTTTGCCCATCTCCAAAGCCACAAACAGACTCAGGGTGTTCTGCTGTACAGTGACCCGAGTGACCTTGTCCCCGAAGCCCTTTATTAATACTGACATTCTTTCACCACAAATCCAGTCTCAGATTGTGAAATTCGTCTCTTGTACTCAACCAAAAACCAGACGCATTAAAAAAAACAAAAAAAACAAGGAGACCTTCCCCCTCTGTTTTGCCGCTAACACAGAAAGTTTCTCTGTCACCTCTCCTTATTAGAGTTGTCAGAGTCACCGCGTGCTCTTATGAAAGCAGTCACCTTCCACATGATTAAAAGTGGCGGGTTCCCACCACCGTTTGGCCTATCAGCATCACCGAGCAGCCGTCAAATGTGTCTGCAGTCCTCCTCGCCCGTATTCCCTTTGTCACCTCGGCACGGCGTGGAAACTTTTTTGAATAATTGCTCATCCATACACACAAGCATGGGTGACTAATACAGTATATTAGATTAGTGGTGTTTGGTTGTAAAGGGGAAAAGTGGGTGATTCATTATCTTGTTCACTTGGTAGGCTGCATACTGTGAGAGTCAATATGAAATGAGATTCATTTAGCAAAAGAGCCTGCACATCAGACCCCTGACTGTAATAAGCTGCACAATAGCCTACTACATTGGAAATTATTGCATCATCATTCTATATGTCTAAATTCTGCATAATCAATATCTACAGAACCACAAATGTGTGTAAATTGATGCTATTATAATGCAAAATGCTCTAAATGGATTAAAATATTTATATTAAATACGTGGGAAATGTAATTACGCAATTATATATTTTTCTTTTGCATATTTGTATGATCACGTTGCCACAGCTCAAGTTCTCACAGTCTCTCTTTTTCTCTCTCTCTCACTCACTCACATACCTATAGAAAATAAGAAAAGAAAGTCCATAAACATACAGTAACAAACAACAACATGAAAATTCAACATATTGTAACCTACTAAAATTAATGGCCAACTGCAACAGTAAGAACTAACATGGCGAGAGGAAAAAAATCCTTCCTAAATTACACTTAAAAATAAAGTAGTAAATTAATTAAAATGTTATTTGTACATTACAGCAGCATCATAATTATTAGTCAGAGTAATTACTGTTATTACAGTAATAATGTTTCAATTTTCTTCATCATTTGTACCATCAAAATACATTCAGTGTGGGCGATGGGTTTATGGAATCGTAGTTTTAAATGCAGGGATGCAGAGAGGCTAAGTTCAGCGTAAGCCAAACACATTAACACAGAGGCCCTTAGAGGATGCATTTCACCCAAATGTTTAACTATCACTGCTGAGTCTTGCACTGAGTGTACGCAACATATGTTACAACCCCCCCCCCCAACCCCAGGAGACACAGTGGCACACCACCCTCCACTCCGCAATTAAGCTTTAAACCTCACTTCGGAAATCTGCACTTTGGCTTCAAAACTGATCAATGCAGATCAGTATTATTAAATTAAACTGGTATAATGTGATGTTTAAGTTTGTGACATATACACAGACACACACCAACAAAATTCCTCAACATGCAGCCTCTACATACCAGATTATGTTTCTGCTTTTATCTTAGAGACAGTCGAAAAGAGATTAGAGTGGGTGAATGTTAAAAAATAAATTGATTATGTGACATTTGAATATGTATTTAATATAAACATGGAACTGCACATTCACATTCACATACACACACACACACACACACACAGAGACACACACTCTAATACAGTCTGCAAACACGCACTTACAACTAGTGCCAAAACAGCAGTCGAAAGCGGTCAATGAGGAGTTTGAGAGCTGATCAATTTACAATGCAAATACAAAAGCCTAATGATAAAATCACTGCAACGTATTAGAAAACTGTACAAACTCCTTTAATATCCGTTCTGAGTCACACTACTGAAAGACATGTCTTTGTTTTTAGTTGGGGTTTTTTTCGTTCAGGATAAAGCAAATCAATTAGTCTCTGCTAAAAATTCCTGATCTGGTGTAGCCGAGCTGTGAACCAGTGTAAAACTATTCTCTGTCCCTCTCCAGAAAGGTTATCACGTTGTATCTTATTGCCTTTACCTGCTCCTATTCACTGTGAACATGCACTGATTTGAATAAGCACTGCTCCAGAGGCTCTCTTATCAGATCCCAGACGGGTGTGCCAACACAGCAGTATCAGGTACACACCATCTCTCTTTCCTCTCTTTCCTGCCCCCAAAAGCAAAAAAGGAAAAAGGTTAGAAGAAAAGAGAGCAAAAGAAAGAAAAGAAGAAGCAAGTGTTGGTGCATCTGGGATATGTTGCCTAATAGCACGATCTGGCTATAATCACATGCAGGTTTCATATGCAAAAGTGACCAAAAAAGGAATGCAGTTAATCCTTCTCTGAAAAAGATTCTTCTTTCGTTTTGTTTTGTTTTTTACATATCCAGAATAGATTTTCTACAACTGCTGACCCACAGACTCATCAATTTATTTCACGTATAAAATGCAGGATATAATGTGCTGAATTTTTAAGTGGGGTATTATTAAAAAAATCATTAAGTGGTGTGATAAAAACAAATTGTAGATCTGCTAACGTGCAACAATTACCCACCAAAGGCATGATATTTTAAAGATTTCATTTCATTAATAGCTTGCATCGGGACCTCTTCTTTTACTCACTATACAGAGCCAACAAACAATTCCATGAAGACGCGCTGGTTTCTAGTTTCGTGCAGTTGTTTGCTTTTGCTCTGTGAGGGAAAAACACCAGCTTGGGAAAGCATCAGTCAGTGAGGTTAGCGAGCATGGTAGTAACGTGACCTCAGAAAATGTATCCTCCTCGGGTAGGTTAAACACACACAAACAGAAACGCACTGAGGCCATGCTCATTTCCCCAGTCCTCTTAACAGGCTAACCTGCTCTCTTTATTAGGGTGCTGTGGGGACTTATCACTGTATAGTCTTTGTCCTTGCTGTAATTGCCCTCTTGGCATGTCAGCCCCCAGCCACCCAGCCACCCACCACCATCATCATCATCATCATCACCGCAGCAGCCCAGCATCAGACCCCTTGTGACAGGCCTGGCGAGGCAGCGGTACGGGGAGTCTCTCCTGAGACCTGCTGATCGGCCCCTGAGGTCCACCGGTATAGAGAGACTTGTCCTAGTTAAAGCAGCACCTGCAGGGACACCCTCTGAAAACTACATCTGTCCTGCCACAAAGCCAGACTCCAACTTCACTCATTTACTACTGCACTAACACCTACTGTGTTGATCTCACCAGAGAGACGGGGAAATATTCGGTTAAGACGTATTCAACTTCTAAACGTACGACTCTCAAAAGTAGTGGACAAGCACATTAAAATCTCAATTTTATAGCATCTCAGGATTTAATTAATTGTAATTTATATGTAATGTAAAATAAACCAGTTCTTTCTATAACAAAAGTTTCACTTCATTATCTGTCTTCTACCTGCTCTGACATCCCCGCTAACACATGCATTTTCACCCAATCCATGTTCTAGATCTATCTTACCTAAAAATGACAAATATTAATTGAGATAAATGTTAAAAGCGTCAGATTTGATCAAATCTTTCAACAGAACAAACAGAATCTTAATTGCATTTCATTCATGCAAGAGATCCACATGTACCGCACGCCAGGCAATCACATATTGCAAATGATATCTGTGACTTAGGGTTACTAGTAAGTTGAATGGCGCCATCTAATGTTCATTAAAAATACCACAGCTCATGAACACCAGTGCCTGTTTGAGCTCCAAACAAGACTCAAAGAAACAAATTAGTTTTTTTGGCTCCTTTTGAAGTTTATGTAGCCTGTAAAACTCTAAGCAATCAGATTTTGCTGGGGGGCTTGGAAGGCAGCAGCCACACTTTGAAATGACCATACAGTGGGAAGAGTGGACCCCCTTAATTTGAAATTTAACTATAATAGACACAGAGCTATCAGTGTTGCAGCATAATCCTGACCTCTGTTTGTTTTGCTGAATAAACAGAATAAATAAATAAAAGCTTCTTCTTCACACGGCGTGCTCTTCCTCATCACGCTCAATGTTTGGTTTTTTTCCCTGCGGGGTAATTGATGTGTCAGCGTTTTCACGGACGGCTGCAGGGGTTCAGACCTATGCTACGGTCTGGAGGGGCTTGGTGGCGTGCGGGTTAATGTGGCGCAGGGTTGAGGGAGCGCAAAGACAATGTGGTTGACAATGGGGTCTTCTACTCCTCTAGTCGCATGTCTACTCTTTCCTGCAGGCCTGACACTTGTGGATGCTGGACTGAAAGGCACACAACTCTCCCATTCCACCTCCCTCCTCCTTACACTTTCTCCTCCTCAAAAATTTGCCCCTTTCTGCCCCTGTCAGGAGCTTTGCCACAATTTGGTGGCAACCGTGCTAATGAGGAGATTTCAGTGGCAGCCACAAAGCCTGATCCTAACCTCTTCCACCAATAAACCCAACATCATCTACCAGGACCACAGAAAATGCCGGCAAACAAACAACGAGACATAAAAGAGATGCGATATGCCGTATAACGTTTTAATGACTTTGTTGCACCACATCTGAAATGCAAACACATTAAAGTGGACATAGTGCCCCTCTCATTAAATACACAGCAGTGCAAATATTATCTACCCCCCCTGCCAACACACACACACACACACTTGCATAAACACACACAAAGACCTCATTGCCTTTCTGCATCCCAGCATCCATCCAGCGGATGCCACCAACAAGCCTTGGAAGTCTTTCTATGGGGGTGTTTTATGCATCCCACAGGGCTTGGAGACAGTGAGATGTGGCTATAGCACACAGAGGATCCCAGTCAAGGACACAAGCAGCATCACTCACTCCACCATTATTTGCTCATATTTAAAGCTGGAGAGGCGCAGAGGCTACCTGAGGGACTGTAGCTACAAATGCAGAGGAGGATGGGTGATTTCAGAGTCCGACGGGTGTGCTGAGCGACTGAGAGCTAAAGGAAATGCAACACAAGCAAAGAGAGCGAGAGAGAGGGAGGGAGTGACGGAGAGCTTTATATGTCAACCCAGTGATACCAGTGTTTTTATGGCCAAATATTTTTCCTCTTGTCAGAGCTGGATAAGGAATCACCATAAGGTTGGGGAGCGTGAATATTGCCCTTGAGGGCCCACTGTGGCTGCTCCTGTTTATGGTTGACTAGCAATCAGCCACCGATTCGGGACCTACAACCCCTCATCCATCCACGTCAGCAATTAATCAATTAAACGTGCAGCGGGGAGGAGTGGGATCAGCTAGGTGTGTTAATACAATAGCCTGTTAAGGTTGATGTAATTTCATCACTAATGTCACCCATTCATCACAGCTTATTATCTGTTTTACATAGACAGTGGTCAATATCATTTCATAAATCTGAGAATCATGGGGACCTTATAATATTAAGCTTGAATAACGCTATGAAATGATGAACTTTAGAGCATTAGGGTTAAGAAGCAAGCTCACTGAAACAAGCAGCAAACCTGATGTGATAGATTACAAAACAGGAGTATAGATATTTTACATAATCTGTCAGCAGCAATCTGCAATAGAAAATGAAACTCTAATTACAAAGATTAAGACTAAAACCATCTCAACACACTTCTGTCCTAAGATGCAGTTTATTTGTCTTTACTATGGAATTGTCATGATTGGTGCCTAAGAAAGAAGATTAATTTTCCTGTGGTAAAATAACAATAAAATTAATCCCTACTTTGGATCCATGATGGCCCCCAGACTCTACTTAGAGATATAACATGATCTCAGTGACACAGTATCCTGCCTGTTAAACCACGGTGTAGCATGCGGAGTGTGTTATCATAGAGGACAGTGCGTGTGGCTCTGTACAAAAGTGTGTAAATAGATGGGTATGTGTAGGCGGAGGCCCTGTCTGCTTGTGTGCCTGGTGTGAGCATGTGTGGGCCAGACCACATGTGATACACAAAGTGAGAGCGGTATTTGGCGTACCAATGGATATGAAGGCTTCTAACAATGTTTTCTGGACTTGAGCCACTGACAGCTGACAGTTTGTGCCAGTATTTCATAACTTTAAATGTCACCATTTTCATGGCCAAAATATCTGAAAACTTACAACAACTCAATTTTTCTCTGAGAATTTCACCCCAGTGAGGGTGGAATAAGCCTTGGCTGCAAGACTAGGACAATGGACATTAGTGTGAGGGATGTTGGGACCTCTTAGTAAGTCAGTAAGTTAGTTTTTATAGCTAAACTTTTATAATTATATTTTCCTACATATGGCCATCTGAGGAGTTTTCTTTAAGAATTTAGTCTGGGTTAGGAAATTCTGATGTTGTAGACTTTTAAAGCACCACTACCAACAGTAATACTGAACAATACAAACTAATTTGACATAAATAATTGCTTAGAGTCTGATAAAACTGTTTCATTACATGTAGGGACCTACCTCAGACAAGCAGCACAGTGTTGATTAATTCTACAATAAATACAGTCCAAATCAAACAACCTCCATCATTTCCATCATATCAATTGATCAGCACATACTGGCTGACTTTTAATTTTTATACTTTTTAACAGAAGGCCAATACCTGGCCTATAAGATGGTCTAATGCTACTAACAGCTTCAGTCAGACACAAAGAGCCCCTCTTCCACCCAAGCCAACATTTCTCCAGCACTCCCAGCAGGTACATCAGCTCAATTATGATGATGGCAATGACTGATTGCATTTTACCTCTCCCATGTTCCCCCAATAAGTCTGGCCATCACACAGACAGAGAGAGACACAGCAGAAGGGAATGAGAGAGAGTAAAAGACACAGACAGAGACTGAGATAGCAACGTCATCTCTGGTGAGCTACAAGCTTCCCAGATGCAAGTCTCCAGGACGGTATCAAACATCTTGGTGGCAGACTCGCTATGAAAATAATCTATACCTACAGGAAGTCAATTAAAAAGTGCCAGGGGAGATTAAGAGCAGCGTGACAGCTTTTCGTCAGGCCACGGGTTTGACTGGGAGAACCAGCGTGTTGTGTGTCTGCTATGTGAGTGAGTGTGGGGTAAAGTGTGTGATGCTTGTAAAGTCATGTTGGAAAGAGGATGGAGGTGGTGGTTGGGGTTGGGGTTGGGGGGGGGTTCTGAACAACCTTAAAAGCCCCCTCATGAATATTAAAAGCTCTTTGGCAGACAGCAGCTCTGCTACAAGTTTGCAAACCAGTGTAATGTGTCTGTTTGCGCTGAGAAAGGGCTCAGTCCGGATATCAATTAAATCAAGCGTTGTCAGTCTGATGGCCCTCTCAATGGAGAGACAGCCCATTCCCCTCTACACATCAGCTCAGCTTTGTGTCAACCATCCATCTCTCATCCTCCCCTCCGCTTCCTCCTCTCTCCCGGTTGCCATCTTTATCAGCCTCGACCCGCACTACCTCTCTCTACCTCCTCCTTCACTTCTTTGCTCTCTCCCTCTCTGTCTCTCAAGCAGCCGGTAACTGAACGCACAAATTACTCTACCCCCCACCTTTAACTCCTACTAAATCTTTCCCCTTTTCCACTTTGCTGAGCTAGGATATTTTATTCCTCCATCAAATATGCATCCCATTAATTAAGTTAAATTACTCCTGACTGCCAAATATCCCCTGCCCACGATGGGTGTCAACACAGAAATGCATGACTGTGAACCTGCAATGACACGGCCCCAACACTTAAACATGAGTTACAGCCTTTTCCAGCTCCATCCATGGGCAGATTACCAGACACTTTGGGGTGGTTGAATTAAGCGCTGTTCGCTCCTTCCCCTCCACCCAGCTTTTTAATAAGTGCACAATGGATGACACTCGTACTTCTGACAATGAGAGGACTGATATTTTAATTACACCCCTTTTTTCATCTGCCTTCCTCTTCATCTTTTAATTGCTGTTGTTAATCACTCATTAACTTCCCTCTCTATTTTTTTTTTCCTCGTACAATATACATGATTATCTCTATAGAATGGATTGTTCAGCAACATTTTTATAACAATTCAACTACATTAAAGAGTAAAGTTTGCACTTTTCTTGTGAGGGCCTGGTTTGGTGTGATCCACCTTTGTTAGCTGATACTAATCTTTAGGATTAAAATTCAAAGAGTATACATGCTACTAAGAAAGAAATTAATTCATTTTTGGTCCTGCGAATCTTACGAGTTGAGATTTAACAAGAAAAGTGTTTTTTTTTAAAGCTGAAAAGGGCTGAGGCCACAATAAGTTTAATGTTTTCGAAAAGAAGCTACTGAGAACTTACATAGTGGAAACAAAAGCCTCTTTACTTAGAGAGTTCTCAAGAGTAGTATAACTTACTATCATAAGCCTATGTGCTGTGTTGGCTGCCTCGCTTAACTACTGATCTTGCCGTTTAGCATCTGGTCTCAGTGTTCTGTTTTTTGTTTGTCTTTGATTACAGGGAAATGCTTTGATAATGAAGCCCAGAGGCCCCTGTTCTGTGCCCACTAAAGAATATGAGATTGTTATTAAAACCTAATAGGACTGATATGCTGACATAGATTTCTCTCTTTGTCTCTCACACTCAGAGATGCTGAGTGGGGTCCCTATCTAAACCAAGCACTGCATAATTTGAAACACAAATTTAATAGCATTCATTGCATTTTTGCTGCGTGTTAGGCCTGTAATCCAAAAGCAACTAATGAAGCCATATGTTTGATGTCATCTCTTTAGCTGGGAGATATCTGCGAGGACATGTCACTCGTGAGGAAATAAAAGTTTGACAGTCCAGCTCCCAAGCAAATATAAAAAGTGTAAAGCTGTACACTTCTGTGTATTTTCAGAATTTATACTGATACATTGACACTGTCTAGAATTTATTGTTCTCTCTCCTCTCTTGCCTTTTTCCGTGTGTACCTCTGCATGAGTGTGTTTCTATTGCAAAAAACATAAATTTTACAAACATCAGCCCAAGGCTGATGTTTACTAAACACATCCAATCCATTATGCTGCGCTTTATCGTGTTATGGGGGGTAACGGGCTGTAAAGCTGTCTTGGTCATAAAGAGCGATCACAGAGTGCAGAGTCAAACCAGAACGCCGAGATCTGCAAGCCATACGCAGCCCTCGTTATCATCAGAACAGCTCCTTCACATACTTAACCTTTCCAGACCAGCCTTTCTGCATTATTTTCCAAATGACCTTTAGCGTAACTTATTTCATTTCCGATAATGGCGCACTAAATTTAGTTAAATGCATCCGAGCAAAATGTGTTTATTTTGGTGAAGGGGACTACGCTGACTGACAAGGATCATGTTCCCAGACACAGACTTTCAAGTGTTCAAAACAGTAATAACAGTAACACTAATACATCTTCCTGATGGGAATGAATATTAAGTGTGTGATTGATCAGCACACATAAATTAGATGGATTAATTCAAACTAAAATATGACCATATATAACTAAATAGGGATCAAAGAATAGATGTGTGAACATGTGACTGTTTTTTGTTTTTTTTATCTAGAGGTTCAAAGGCAAAAACTGGGTAAAGGCCCACCACCTTTACAACTTGACAAAACTATTCATAATCAATTCAAATTCACAACAAATAGTGCTAAACAGATAAAAACTAGAACAAGAAGCTAAACAAGATTGTTGTGGTGGAAGCCTGCCTTGAGTTGTTCACACCAAATGTTAAAATGCCACAAAGCGCACAGAGACATCTAAAGGTTGATAAAAAATAATAATAATGAAATATGCAAACACAAAAGGCTTAGTGAATTTGAATTGTTTGAAAAAATATTCAGTGTTTTCAACTGTTATGTGTTAATGAATTCAGAATTCTTGCTTCCAGTTCTTGCCAACACATGGTGCTCGCTCGTGGTCACACACAGCTAAATGATTTAGGACATTATGAGCTTTCATAAGGTCTAACTCCAACATAAATACAAAGTTACCCTAGAGCTGTTGTATTGCAGACACAATCTCTCAGCCTGTAAAGAGCAGCGCGTTTCATGCCTTCTGCTGTATAAGCAGAGAGGGTGGGGGTGTAGGATCTTAGCAAAATCGCTAATGTACGTGATGATTAAGTGTAACTCAAATACTGAGTGTGTTGTTCATGCGCCTGACAGGCAGTAATTTGGTGTATTATATTCTGCGGTTTTAATTGCACGCCACCAACGTGTCCCTCTGACACGTTATGAAGCGATGATGTACAATTATTTCGGGGCGGCGGGAGATCAGTGGAGTGACATTATAATCATCTTCATAGGGATCCCTCTCTTCATCTGCAACAACCATTAATGTTTAAATGGGAGGAAGGAAGAAAAAAAAAACATAAAAATAGTTCTCAGGGAGTTCTAACCAGAATCTGTTTGAGGATTATAGAGAATCACGTCAGGGGAGAAGGAGAGGGGTGTGGACAGACAATAGAGGGGCTGAGTTAAGTGACGGCTTTCTCTGGATAAGCAGCAAGCTAAGATGCTCCTCCACTGTCAGTGCCAGGCCTCACACTACTCATACAGGCCTGGGCATTAAGGCACATTACAGCGGATGAGCCACGCAGGGCGGAACTGATGGGCTATTCTAGGAACAGACCAGACAATCTCACAAGACAGGGGGGACATAAAAACCCTGACATGAGCCAGCCCCATCCTGTTAACAGTCAAATCACACACACAACGCCCAACATGAAATCATGACTATATATACACTCTGCAACACTAAGTCAAGAAAAGTGAGACGCAGGGAGGGTAAAACACAATGCAGCTTCCTCCAAAGAGAAGACAAACTTTATTAGCATGTCGCAAACTTTCTGCGTTGAGAGAAAGCAGCGGTTTTTAAGTTTTGTTCAAATTCCTGAAGTGACGCTAGGAAATGGCAGCTTATGACCCATAATCATAAAACGGCAGTCCACAAGAGGACAATCCATGTCCATGATAGTGTTAATACTTCTAAGGCCCGGTCTGAGATATTAAACCAATGCCTCAAAGCATTTAGACTGTTTATGCATAATTTAATACCTACAACGGCACTGGATGTCCATTGCATCTTTGGGGAGGACAAGAGAGCGGGAGGGTAGAAATGCTGAGTGCAGGGCCTTTCTGGTAGATGATGGAGGAGAGGAGGAGGAGGCTCATTAAGTGGCCAAGCCCCACTGTGGACAAAACACGCCAGGAGGAAACACAAGAACCTGCCGTCTCACATGCTGGAGGATTTTTTTAACCAATTAAATATGAGAAATCTTATCTTGCATACTAACATCCAATTTGTGGTTTTCTGCTGGTTTTGCACCTTAAGAGTTCTTTATAGGCAAATTAAGACAGATTGAAAAACACAGATAGCAGACAGACAGGTAGAAACAAAAAGAAGAAGTCAGAGCAATGGTGAAGCAGAGACAGAAAGCCTATAAAGTTTTAGCAATGATGAGGAAGGCACTGACCAGCCAACTCAGGTTTGACTGGCAGGATGGTCAAGGGTTCTAATCTGTGCTGGCCTTGCATTTGCATTTGTTAATTAAATGCCACAACAATATGATCTTTAACTATCAACAACTTCCCCCGCGCTCGTGAGAAGAGACTAGCAGCAGCGGGCTGACGATAAAGTGAGGTGGACAGCTAAGGTGCAGCACAGCCATTCACTCACAGTGTCAGCGCCGAGGTAATCTTCCAGTCTGCAAGTTTAACAAGGACAACACAGCAATCGATGGCGGCGAGCAGAAGGGTATTTTTAAGAGAAGGAAAAACACCCAAACAATATGAGCCAGTGTTCTAAACAAAATGGCGACAAAACTCCATGCCCCATGGAGGCCCAGGAGTCTGTAAGCTTGAAATAAATTAATGAAGCCCAAATCTTTTATTGGAAAAAAGCAGTCCAAACACAGTCCTGTGCTAATTGAAATGATAAATGGTGATTACACATAAAAAAATAAAAAAAGAACTTAGTTAAGTAAAATGTTGCCCCATCATTAGTATCCACAGGAAAATGGTGAACTTAATAGCACTATAATCTCACTATTCTAGGTCACCCAAAACAAAACGGGTAATCACGTTGCACATTATACCTGAAACATGGCCATACATTAGTAACGTGCTTCAGGTTCAGATTAAGGACATATCATCTAACGTGAAAAGTTTGGGGAGGGCAGCAGGTTATGTGTGTGTATTGCTCTGGCTTTAATGAAGGCGTTTCTGGGGGTTTCTTTGTGTTTGCTGCTCTTAAGTCAAGAGGAGGGATGGCCCGGTGATCAGTCAGTACTGAAAGCACACACAAGACCGATTCATCACCAGTGGCTTGTACTGGCAGCACACGGCTCCTCCGTCCACATGATTTGTGAAACCAGGGGCTGTATTTAGTAGTCCCATTTAAAAGCATATTGGAGAACTGCTTCATATGTATATGTGTTTGTGTGTGTGCATGTGCTTGGTCAAAGCCCAACACATTTGCAGCACTTGGGAGAAGAGGGTTTTTCAGCCGGAGGGTTGTGAAACATGAGCCTTTCCTCTCATTAAAGGAGAAGCTGTGTTTAAACCAACGCTTGTTTGCTCCTGCTGTAATATGTTTGCGAACATCAGCGGGAGCAAATAAACATATGGGCTCTGCTCAGCTTTAGAAGAACAAAATCGGCCCGCGACTGAACTAAATGGTACAGTCTACACAGGATTACACAGAGGGAGAAACTAAGAAGTCTACATATGTCTTCATCTTAGCGAGAGTGTAGCCACCGAAGCTCAATGGCACAAAGCTGGAAATCCCACAATTTACTCTATTCCCTGACTGCATGTTAAACAGCTTAACACGTCCATTTTAACATGGCAAGGCAGTGAGGAGGTCTGCCATGGGAATGAAACAAGCTGAACACAACATATGGTCTACACGTACGGGGTACAAAGGTAGTGGGATAATAACTGTACTCTTGTACTACTGGGTATTTATAGGTTCATCGTTACCTACATAAACTTCCAATTAGGATTATTTGTACAGCTGAACCCATAAAGAAGTTAAAATAAACTAAAAAAAAATGTCTTTAATTCATGACGTCACATATAAATATTAACTGCCTTTAAAATCGATCATTTCCTTTGCTAAATAAATAAAAATCCAGTGTATAGTGTTTTAGGTGCTAGAACCTTTTAGGTTTGACTTTGACCACATATGCTGATTTGATCTTAATCTTTGACGCGAAATGTATACTCTCCATGAAGCAAAAATGCTAAACTAATGCTAATTCATTTAGTCAGCATGTGGAACATTTAAATGTTTTTATCTACAGATTGAAATCTCAGTATTTAAAAAAATAATCTATAAAACCCCTTTCAGACGCCTTTGTATTTATCTGACAACTTCTAGATATGTTGGCTTTATGTCTGTTTCAGCACAAAGGTCACGTTTCCATAGAAGTGTGACACACACAGGACATTGTTACACCTAGTGGGACTACCAATAAGAACCTAACTCCATAAAACATCAAAAATAAAAAACACGACTTTTACAGAACACCCTAAACAGCAATAACATGAGAAAAAAATTACTTGTGGAACACACTTACATTCATCCACCACGTTGTAGTAAGAAAACTCTACCCTCAATCATTATACATCATTGGATGTACTGTCTAATCTCACATGTATGCCATATATTGCTGCATATCGTGGCTCTCTCCATCATAGTCATGGGTACATCTGAATAAAGTCGTGAGGACGTTAACATAAAAGTGATCTATATCTAAATGACAAAAAGCTATCATAGTAATATCAGTGAAGCCATCAGTATCCCATGTCGAAGGTCTTATTAGTCCTTGAAAAGGGCCGATTAGTAGCATTCCTAGCAAACACATCCCACTTTTCTTTCTGTAGCTGGACAGTGTTAAACTGCCTTGAATTATAAATTACCATGAGACAAATGCAATTTAAAGTGGGGTGCACAATAGATAATCAGCAGTTCAAACTTGATGGGAGAAACCCACCATCCAATGGCTCCTGCTGGTGTTTGCTTCTCAATGTTAACTCTCCACTGGGAAACTATGGAAACAGCATGCCTTAGCAGCCCAAAGGTTACAGCACATACCACTCATCCGCAATGTTCCCAGTTTGGTTTGGACCCTTGTTGCAGGCCATACCCTCTCTATCTACCTTTTTATGTTTCCTGTCCAAAACCCAGTGTCTATAAATACAAAAATGCCAAAAAGATATTGAAGAAAAAAAACTATGGAAAATACAGTAAACTGATTCTAAAGTACAAACCCAGATTTGTTTCCAAATAAATAAAAGATGAATGTAGAGTCATAGGTCCAAACCTCCCTGATCAGGTTGAATTGTACTGATGTAAAAAACAATCAGTCTAATACTAACACACACATAGTAGATGTGTGTAATAGATTGATGATGATGTGACGATCCATACATTTGACCATGTCAATTTTGTCAATTTAAGTGGTGACGTCCCAAATCCTACCTTTGCCTTAAAACAAGTGTTTTCTATAACTCCTTGGAACTCACCCACAGATGTCGCATTTGTACTCTCTCATGCCAAGATGTCTCTTCACATGGTTCCTTGCATCTCCCAGCTGAGCAGTTGCAAAGTTGCAGATCTTACACATGAAGGGCTTAGATCCTGCAAAACAAAGTATGGCCAGTTCATACGAAGCAATAGTACTATGTTTGAAAGAAAGACGTGGACGCTTTAATAAAACATGACATATGTATAACAGCTTGACATAAATTTGATTTTACATTACTGATAATTTTTCAGTGACTGGAATGTAACACTGTTATTAGTTCTGTGTTCATACTTCAGCTTACTTCAGTGAATGCTCCTATTCCGGTCCACTTAAAAAACTACAGCCACACTCCAAGTGCCAGGCGCTTCACTCTCTATCTATCCTTGTCACTCTCCTTCATCTCTTACCTACTCTTCCTTTGCCTGTGGATGCGTAAATTGGATTCCAAAGGTCAGGACGAATACGTAAATCAATTCTGTGTGCACTCACTACCACACATTCCATCATCAAAGCACTAATCACTCTGGCGGGCTTCGCAGGGAGGTTTCTTCCTAATTATTGTCATTAATAAGTCTAGAGGGCGGGGTAGCATTTGAGAGAGTGGCGAAGCCTCTGCTTGCCATTCGTCATTTAAAAGCAGAAATGCGAGGGCTGATGCCTGAGCTATCTGTGTGACAAACATCTAGCTAAAGTTAAGAGAACCTTCAGAACAAAGAAACCGAATAAAGCATGTAAGATTTTCTGTTTTGAAAAACACAGCAGAAAAAAAACTCTTGAGCCAGAAAATTAAAAGATTTTTCCACAACAACAAGATTACACTCTTTCACTTAATCCACGAAGGCTAAACATGCATTTGTCAAAATAAAATGGATATTTTTATTTATTTATTTATTTATAACAGCATCACATAGAACAAAACTGCAATCTAAGCGGCAGCCTGGGCTGAGATCCACGTACACATCTTTGAGCTAACCCTCACCATGACCCAGTGAATATCTACAATATTTATTCCAGGGCAGCCGCTGATTTGATTAAGCACTTTGTGTAGATTACTAATTCGTTCATACACGGTTCACTTGCTGTGAGCTGGAAGTACGACACATTGAATTTTAAGCCAGTAACGAAGATTGAAAGGCAAGGCTGTGCTAACAAGGCCCATAAACACAAGGGGCGGGGGGGGGGTCCACGCATGGGCAACAGCAAATCCAGCTTCTTCATTTCACATGTCCCTACAGTACACTACACAAATGAGTACACAGTCACAAACACACACACAGACGAACAAATAAAGACAGATAAACACATCTTTAAAAAATAAATAAATAACCAAATCATCACACATAACTTTACACCTAAGGTGCAGACAATTTCACACACTATATAAAAAAATCACAACAAAAATCATCAACACCTGTATAAAAAAAACGAAAAGAAAAGAAAAAGGTCAGACATACAGATTCACACCACACCTACACATGCACATACCAGATTCAAAACTCCACCTCACACCTGTGTATGTGCATACAGACACAAGCATTAAATTCACAAGACATAATCACCCGTGGACAAACAGAAGGAGAGACAATCATTCTCCCTCGTTCTCACTCAACCACACACAGCCTAAAGTTGAGGTGAGAGAGAAAAGCGTGTGGGGAGCTGATTTGTCCAGATGGCTGGCTTAGTATAAGACATGGCAGAAAGGAGAGAGATGTAACGTCCCTCAGTTCTCACATCTTATCACATTAATACTCCACCACTCCACTTAAACAGCCTTCGTGAAACTGAAATTGACCATCAATGCAGTGTCATGTTAAATTAATATTGCCATCCACATAGGGGCGATGTGGCTCCCTCACATCCCAGACGAGACAGGGAATGACTAATTCATTTCCTGAGAGGAGAGAAGAACCTCGTGCAATGTTTCACTAGACGCACACAAGGTGATGTCTTAAACCTTGCACATGCCATTTACTACTGTCAGAGGCTTGACTTTAACCTTCAGGTTTGGGAAAAGAGAATACACAATAATTTTATATACGAATAAATGTCTCCTTTATAATGTTTCTTTATACAACCAGCTAATACTCACTGTTAGAACTCGAGAATGTCCCAGTTTAAACCATGGCTGGCTGCAGCCCTATTGAGCAGTAAGCACTTTAAAAGTAATCACAATCTTCACACTTCACAGAAATCGAGTCAAAATACATGTTGTTTTTCAGTTTCTGTAGCTGACAAATAACTGATAGCAACAGTTTTACATTAAAACAAGTGGATTAGAACATGGTTAATGGAGTATCACAAGTCAGAGATATTAAATCGTCCTGTATGCTGGCACCAATGTTTGAAAAATATACATCAACTGTATGCTAGAGGAAGAGAAAAGCAGCCTCCATATAGTCTACAATATATATATATATATATGTGCAGCTTACAAGAACCAGAAAGATTCGGAATTTTAGTCCAGCTCAAAAAATTCAGGATCGCTCATTTCCCATAGTGCTGAGTACATTCTCTTTGCAGTAATACTTGCTACTGCTATTGCTTAACTGCCTCTGTAAGGTAACAGTCTCTAATTGGCAGACAGATTAGGTCATACACTTATTACAATCCATACTGATTAAAGAATAAAACAAAGAAAACCTTAAATTTCTGAAAAAATATGTTAAAAAGTGATCGCCGCCACCAACATGATTTACTGTGCAGTTATGTCACTGTCAGTATCCTGAAGAGAGCAAGACTTTTTCAGCGAAAACACCTTTCTGTCCTGGGATCCATCTTCCTGGGATTTCTCAGCCTTTCATTAACACAATCTCTAATGTCTTTCCATTCCCGGTCTGAAATGTTCTCGAAACGGTGCTGAGGAAGTTCTCTTAGCTTGATAATAACATTCCTGGGAAGGCCTTGTTTTCCATCAGACCTGTTCCAATTCACTTTATGTGCCTAGGACAGAAAGGTGGAGAAGTCCACAATCATCTTAAACATCTTTGCAGCATAATCATCCGGACGCCGAGGGCCATATCTGTGTTTCGTAACACAAAACATTTTTTCTTCTACCTTAGGATCCACAATTTGCAGAACAATGTCTGGTAAAATATTGGGGTTGGATGGCATTCGTGCAGGAGGTGTAGAGTTATTAGTGGAAGTCCGGTCTGGTGATGATGGCAAGTGAGGTGAAACGTGTGTCTCTGCACAGCTTAAGGAGGAACTGCAGGCCAGTGTCTGTGGGGGACTGGGTGAAGGCGGAAGATGCAATGGAGGAACCTGCTCTTGTGATAAACTTACAAGTTGCTGTTCATAGTTCTGGTCACCACCATCGTCCCTGGTGTTTACCCTCCCCGAAATCATCTGGAGAGTCTGTCGGAAAGAACTGTTATCCTCACAAAGTTTGGTCAGCTTCTGCTCCAGCTTCCTAACAGTTCTCCTAAGGGACAAGTTGTCCTCTAGTGCCTTCTTGTGGTCCTTTGCTAGCTCATCCAATGACTTCCGAAGCGTGGACACTTCTCGCTGCAAGCACTGTTTCACCAGTTCCTCCACTGCCTGCATGGTTATCGCTGCAGCACTGGCATGGAAAAACAGCGATTAAATCTAGAACTGTAAATACCTTAGTGTGCTTTCTATTTTCACTTTGACTCTGCTGTCACTTTGTAAAATATTTGCTTCTCTCCATCTGGTCCTTCTACATTTTTTCTAATTTCCAAACTTCAAATTTCCATGCATGGATTAATCTGATGGTTAATAAAGGTTATGGTTATTTTAGTATTTTCTATTTATTAATTTAACAGTGATAAGTTAATATTGTATTTGCATTTTGTGAGTACTGTTGTACCCTGTTTTGGTTTGGTAAAACAGACACCAGCTTAGTGATAAAATAAAATAAATGTTTGTATATAAATTAGAGGTGCCATCTCCTTATTTTATTAGAAGGTACTGCCTCATCCTAGTGTCTCTGAGGGCAGACAGTGCTTTCAGTGGAGGTTTTATTTTCCCTCAAAGCTCAAAAAGTGTTTTCAAATGTTTCTACACTTGCTGAATGATAAAGTCCTAAGGGAAAACTCTAAATAATTTCAAGGATATAAGGATCTTAGAAATGTCTACATCAAATGCCTGCTTTGGTTAAACAGCGTTCAATAACATACATTATGTTAAAATGACAAGAGGCAGACCAGTGGAACACTTATTTGCAACACACATTGCATTCCGTGTCTGAACATGCATGAATAGTATGTGTGCCAATTACTTTAAAGCTCAGTCTGAGGTCAGACAGCTCACTCCAGTGAAAAAGTGACCAATTTACCTCAAAATGCAAATTCCAGCTGTACCCTCATTGGCAAAAATCAAGCATGTGTACGTGTTTCCTTTAAGGGACAAATTGACAAATCTGTGTGCAGCCTCCCACTACCGTCTCTTGATTTCACTGATTAATCAAGTGAATAAAAACTAGGTCTTAATTAAAAGGATCTGGATGTGCTCCCAGCTCAGAAACTGGCAGACCCCCATCGCGCTACTCCACAGTCCCACAAACAAACTCCCAGAATAAATGACCACCATATAAAAGGTGAATAATTCACTGTAATGAGGGAACTTAGCAATAATACCAACTGGCATATGTTGTCAAAATGAAGAGAAATAAGTGCTTTCCACAAATAAAAACAGCATAAATGAAAGTGGAGATGTAATCTCATAAACAAGAACATAACTCAATTGAATGAGAAAAAGTAAACCCAAAAAAACAAAGTATTCATCATTAGAAATCTTACAACATGCCCTTGACTTGAAGCCATCTATTGGAACCTCAGTGTCACAGCTTTCATTTTCTTAAGTAACACTAAGTAAGTGACCTCAAAACTCAAGAATTATGACATAGGGTAAAATGATGCATACATATAGATCTAACTGTTAATAAGAAGAAAGTAGGTACTCAGCATTAATCATCAGCATTTTAACATCCAATTCTTACAGCTTCAAGCAACCTGACTTGAGCAGTGATGGGAATATGTACTACAAAAATGTTCAAGTTCAGCTATTCCTATGCTCAAGAAAATACACTGCTTAAATCACTCTTACACTACTGAAGTTACAAAATATCAGGATATGGCCATATGATGACATAATGAAGTGAAATCAGCACACTGTTTAATATTAGTTCTGGGTTTTACACGCGGTCGACACAGAGCATGGACTTCAATTAAAGTCCCATTAAAGTTTGGGCTAAAATGGGGATGGACCGCAGTAAGCAGAGAAGGGCATTTATTGATGGCGCCTTCACATCTCGTTCCTGCATTAAGTTGATTTTAAGAGCAATTAATACACATAGTCAGGTAAAAGTAATGGAGCGCCCTCTGTTCTTAACCTGCTGGGCATTTCCCAGCTGAAGCCCTGACCAGCACAGCCCTGCTTTGCATTATAAATGACAAAATAAATCTTAATGGATTGAGGATAATCAGCTAGCCATGAAGGCTGACATATACACACATTCACTTGGCATACGAGCGCTCACACACATATACACAAACATGGACGTACAGACACAAGGGAAATTAAAGGCTTTGAATATGTCTGCATTGATTATTTTAAATTATTAGCCCACCTCTCTTTGGATCTCCAATGCTTTTAGCCTAAGCTTTAACACATTTACAGAGACTTATTGACTATAATTACAACTGAGTCTTGGTAATGGACACATCAATTATGAGTCGCACATGTCTCTGACCAAGCGTTGCACAGGGAATCCCAATCTGGGGTCCATTAGCGTCTCTCCTCGTGCTGGTCTGAAGCTCAATCAGTCTTTACCTTCACCTCTACTGAAGCAGCTATTACCTGGCTGCAGCAGATAGTAGCCTTAACATTAGCCTGAGCTGCCAAAGAAGAGACTGTATCTCCACACTCAGTGCTGTTACACAGAAAAAGAAAAGCCTAAGAGCTAAACAGTTACAGAAAGAAGTTATTGTTTTCCTTTCAAGATTTTAGTTAAAATGTGTTGAAGCACTCGACAGCCATTAAAAGGTTAAGGACAATCTGTATTGGTGACAGGAAGTAAAATAATTTATGCAACAATTGTAAAGTTGCATCTAAGTAATTGTCTTTTAAAATCTCTCTCATCCAAATCTTATTTGTTGTCTAAAGACATTCAGAAATTGCATCTTAATAGATGTAAAGTGTGTTATCGCGCTACTAATTCATATGTTTTCAGGACGATGAGCTATACACTGAGCATACAAAGCATTATGAACAACTTCATAATATTGTGTTGACATATAGTGTTTACACAAACAGATAGTGGGCTGTAGGGTTTAGGCCGTCCTTTAATTCATCTTCTTCATTGGACATTGTATGTGAAATTAGTTGTAATAGCTTTAACTTTTGCACTGAGCACTTAGTGGATATATACATAATACAAATGTTTGAGATACATATAGTAGGAGTAAGAGTGTGTGAGTAAAAAGCAATGTGATACATACCGGTGTGTGTGCGAATGTGAGCCAGGAAGGCCATGGAGTTGCTGCTCTTGCACACCTTGCCACAGTATTTACACACACTGCCCTGGTTCTCCTCGCGCTCACGGTTAATCTGCTCTGTGTCCTCCAACACGTACTTGTTGACCTCCCTTAGGAGCTCCTCGTGCTTCTCCTTAATGTGAACAAACAGATCCTGCTCCGTTTCAAAGCGGTCGGTGCACTTCACGCACTTGAAGCTCGCTCCCCCTTCGGGCAGCTCCTCTACGCTGTTCTGCTCGTTGCGGTGGTGGGCAGCACTGTTCAGGTGTTGGTGCAGGTTGCTCTCTGAGTAGAACGACTTGCCGCACACCAAGCAATGAAAATGCTTCTCCTTGGATGGATGCTTCATTGAGATGTGGACATTGAGGCCGCTGATGCCGTCGGCCATGAAGCCACAGTCCTCGCAGCGTATGCGAGAGCTGCTCCCTTTAGCTTCTTCTCTCACCTTCACTTCCTTGGGTTTGAGCTTCTTTACATATGCAGAACTGGAAGGCAGGGGGTCGATGGGCATCGGTGAGCCCCCAGTCAGACATATCACAGCTGCCTCACCTTCCAGAGCCAGGCTCTCCTGCAGTGCCTGCTCCTGCTCTGCAAGAGCTTTCATGGATACAATGCAGGCATCAAAGGGAAGGGCTTTGGACATGTGTGTATCTGAATGAGAGCTGTTGCTTTTTGCATCTACAATCATCACATCAGTATTTAAGTGTTCATCACCTCCTTCTTTACCTCCTTCCTCCTGGTTCTCTTGCTGTGCAGGCTGATTTGCTGGTGACTGAAGATCTGCTGGAGCCCGCTGGGGTTCGGACAGTACTGTAAGACTAATAGGCTGGTTGGCTGGATCAGGTGCACCAGCAGTGGAAGTAATACTCTCTGCTTGTTTCTCATCTGCACTGCCAGACACACTAACCATCACGGAAACAGATTCTGTGGTGACAGAGGGTACAGCTGTATTCAGACTTTCCACAGTTTGACTATCATTAGGACAAGATTCAGGCTCCTCTGTGGGACTAGGGGGTTCACCTTCAGCATTAGCGTTTTCCCCAGCAAGCTCAATAACCTCTTTTATCTTCAAAGCTCTTTGTCCCTCACTCCCCAGTTGTTCCAGGTATTTCTGGCTTTTCTGTTTGTGCTTTTCTGTGGTGGCATGGCGAGACATTTCCCTGCTTGTTACAGCATAGTAACTACATGCAAGACAGACATACTCAAAGTCTTTGGTGTGCTTTCTCTTGATGTGAAGATGGAGGGACGGGATTGACTGAGCCACAAAATCGCAGTGGCTGCAAGCATTGGCGGTGTCAAACTTACTGTTTCTTTGGCTTGTACCTGACTGAGTTTGCTCCTCTTCGCTGTGTTCTTTAGAGACTGTGCTGTTAGATTCCTGCTCTTTGTCGGTGGTATGTGAGGCTCCATTAGGCTCCATTTGGGCTTGTATACTTATTGGTTCTTGCTGGTTGTTGTCTGGGTCCTTATTTGCACACTCTTGTGCACGTCTGACATGTTTCTTTGTGATACAATGACGATCCATGTCTCCTTTAGTGACACAGCTGTAGTTGCAGAGAGTGCAGCTGTAGCCATACTCCTTGCTGTGCTTACGGCGGACATGAACACTAAGGTTGGTAGCGTTGGACACTACCAGACCGCAGTAACCACAAGTGGTTGTAGATCCTTGCTTTGGTCTTCCTCTTTTTTTTCTGGGAGGTTCAAGATCTAAATCTTCATCTTCGGCCAGCACAGCTTCCGTGGCCGCAGTTGCCTCTTCAGTTTCTTCTTCTGCTTCTGTCAAAGTATCTCCCTCCTCTTCACCAGCAACAGCCCTATCATCTATATTTGCATCTTCAGTACGGTTACTGCTCACACACTCAACATAGACTTCAAATGAGGAAGATTCTGCACTCTGCTTCCCTTTCTGCTTCTGCATGTGGCTATCTGAGGACAGGTGAGCGTCCATCCATTCAGATGTGGCTGAAAAAAAGTTACACAATTTGCAGCGGTACCATTCCTGGTCCAGGTGTTTGACTCGAGCATGGCTCTCCAGCAATCCAGGGGTGCTGACCCTAAAATCACAGTGTGCACACTTCATTTGGAACCTGGTGAGTGTACGTTTGGGCGCCGCCTGTGTAGAAATAGTCTTTACAGGGGTGGCAGAATCAGGATCCCCGGCTTCCTCTTCAACATCCATGTTCTCATCAGCGTCAACTGAAAGACATTTTTGAATTGAATACTTATCAGATCTCTTTTAACTATACAATTAAATAATTCAGTTAAAGATAGCATGTGTGCACAACTTTGAATAAATGAAGAAACAGTGGAGTGATATTATAGAAAATTCACACAGTTAAATTACATTTAATGCTTAAGACTTTTTAATGGAACATTTATTCTTCAAATAAGGACTATCTAAGATCTTTAGTTTCACATGAACTTAGTTCACCTTTCACTGAACCTGAGATTCTCATATACTCACATGTGTACGGGGTGTCTTTGACATGGTATCTCTGGACATGAACATCTAGAGGACCCTGGTCCCTAAATTCTTGCCCACAGTAGTTGCAAGAATAAATCATCTTAGGTTTCGGAGTTCGCTTGCTTACTCTTCTTTCTAGGGTATGACCCATCTCCTCTTGATTTGTCTGCTGTTTGTCTAATACACCCTGTTTGTGAATTAAACTCTTTGTGTTCTTACTATTGTCACTGGCTGCTGATCTCAGTTCCGAAAGATCAGACTCCTCCGTGTCTACGTCGTGCTGGATTTCAGCCGGACTCACATGAACAATATTTTCATGTTTTTCAGCTGCTGGGGTTTTAATGGTGTTCTTTGAGTTCTTCCCATGCTTTCTTGCATAATGAATCTTCAATGATCTTGGGCATTTGGCTGAGAAGCCACATATTTTGCAGAGGTTATCCCCACTTTCAAGTACAGAGTCTGGCTGCGGCCTCTCAGCAAGTTCCTCATCTGTTGCATCAGTCCTCTGCGGTGAGTCTCTTTTAGTTTCCTCCATTTCCACACCATCTGGCTGCACCTTCTCACTGGTTTCACTTTTGGGCACCTTTCCCTCAACAGCATCCTCTTCAGATCTAATTGTTTTGTCCATTTCAAATTCTACTAAAATAATCTAACAATGAAGTTTAGCACTGTCATCAAAGCTGGATCCAATTCCTGGGGGAAAAAAAAGGCACAACTGAACGGTTGGCATGTTAAAATGTCTAAAACATAATTCCATGAAGTAAAGGGAATTTTGTAAATAAGTGTGTTAGCCACAATTTGTCTAATTAACCACAAGTTTCTGAAAAGAGATCAAACATTCGGAAGCACCTTCTGACCAAACACAAGTAAATGCCGCCATCTAGTGCTTCCACACACAAATTATTGGTTACAAACAGGCCAGCATCAGAGCTGGCTGTTGCTGCTTATTAAATGAGCAACAAACATGTCATCTTAAGTCACAGCCTTTAATGGAGTATACGTATGTCATTGCTGGTCTAAGATGCATTACGAGATACCTGTAGACGTGATTCAGTACAGCTACAGTCATTGCCAGAATTAAATCACAATAAGTAAAGTGCTCTACAGTTTTAGTGGTTGTTTTAGTGGCAAAGAAGCAATGTAAATTCACAATTTATGAGTCAGCTCAGTGTATGACAACTTAAGAAGTGTTTTTTTGACCTTATTTATATTTTCTGTATTTGCAGAATGCTTTTTTACCAGTTACAAAAATGTCCTTCACCTTTGTTATGTTTTCTAAATGTGATATGTGTTGTCAAAGTGGTTTAGAGGTTTTAAGTAGTTTTTTTTGTGTGTGTGGTGTAAAGGTGCGACGTGTTTTCTTAAAATCAAGCTTCAGCTGCCTCAGTCACCACATGATACACTGTCAGTGAGGATTCTCAGCCGTCCATGTGAGTTTATCAGGAAGATGAATCATGAAAAGTGGACTTTTTTTTTTTCTTAGCTCAAAACATTTTACTACTCATCCAAGTAGAATCTTCAATCTGAGGAAAGTTGGTTAGGGAACCTCAATCTCATTAAGTGGACAACAGAAAGGGAAGGGTCGTTAGGATTTAACACTCCTACAACCCCTGGTACCCCAGAAATGAGTCATTAGGTGTGGCCTCCCGGCTGGAAGTGTGTCTTACTCTTCTTGAGGATAGATGAAAGGCATGGAAAAATGGTGACAGACTGTGTATGAAACCTTCATGTTAATACCTCAACTGAGTGAAGGATTTTCCACATGCACATGGCTTCTTTTATTCCTCTCTCAAACAATCTACACTTTTTACCTCAAATGAGCATTTTGTTCAGAATCAGCAGTGTACCATCACCTGAAGGACTAAGGATAACCTAACAACTCTCCCCTACTCACATCCTTTCTATTGTCCACCTGTCCAACGAGTATATTCAAGTCAGGCAAGAAACAAAACCACCATGGAGGATAAATCTGGGATTTCCTAACCAAGTTTCATCACTTA
This sequence comes from Sandelia bainsii, assembly GCA_032362345.1. Lineage (NCBI taxonomy): Eukaryota > Metazoa > Chordata > Actinopteri > Anabantiformes > Anabantidae > Sandelia > Sandelia bainsii. The sequence goes on along the minus strand of JAUMHL010000009.1, from coordinate 18,773,463 downwards.
GAAAGCTAGAAAAAGTAGTGAAACTTTTCAAACTAACGATTAGTCCCGCTACCATAAACTTCCTGACATATGAGTGTTTGTATAAATGATAGGGACATCTTGAGCACCCATTACTTCATTTTCCACAATCTAAACTTAAATTAAGATTAGAATTTATTTAATCCCTTTCTTATACAGATGGAACATGTACATTTAATTATTTGTGCTGAATGTGGATTTAAGTGACCTCAATAATACATTCTGTCCCTTACCTAAATTCATGTTGTATAGTGGGTTTATTTATGTAAACATAACTCATCCTATTTGTACTTGAAATTGTATATAAGATTTCCGTAAAATGATCACAGAGGTTCGGATTGTACGACATGATTTATATTTATATGAACTAATGTGCATTTTATTTCAATCAAGACAAACATTAAGACTCACTTCATTGTGCTCACTACCGCCATCCAGTGTCTATTTTGGTATGATTGAAGGGACAGGTCAACTGGAATTTTATTTCATTTAATGTTACCTCTAGTTTAGTGGCTAAACTAGGTCGAATTTATCCTAAAAAGAGTGAATTATAACCAGTCCCATGTATTATACAAGCTATTCGTTCACTTCAACTGTTTAACTGGGAGTTCAGTCGAGTGTCATGTTCCCTCTACAACGGCATCTTGTCTGGTCAGAAGGTAATAGTGTCGACAGAGACCACATTCACGTGTATAGAAAAATGTGGTCTCTGGTACCGATTCGTCACTGTTTAACAGCAGTTCGAACACAACTTTATCAACACTTCCTATCTCTGTTTAGGTAAATTTTGATTGTAGTTCAAAAGTAACGTTAGCACTAGTGTTGAGTTATCTGAACAGCTTGTAGACTGCACGTTTGAAATCCCAACAAGGCAACATATCCAGCGCTGCACGATGTGTGGGAACTCCTCATTTTGTACAATGTTGTTGCACGAGGACAAAACTAGGTGAAGTTGCAGTGGTTACTGCTGCTGGCTACCACGGCTAACATGCTAACTAGCAACATGTTCCCGAACTGTACTTTCAGATGCGCACAGCGCGCCCAATGCGATTGTTAGTTTAGCTCTGTGGTCCAATCACAGTGGGGCTAAGGCGGGTCCAGATCGCCCCAAGGCTTGAAAAACGACGGCAGCACAGAGGCCCAAAAAGGAGGCTAACGTCGACCTCTGAAACTGTGATCTATTTTGTCGTAACAGTGTTTGAAAATATTCCACAGAACTATCTGTCATTTTAGCAAAAGAAACCCGAACAATAAGTAGGTAAGACGGTGAAATCCTAACTAAACTTACCTCTTCTCATGCGACTCTTTCCACTGTCCGCGCTTTTTGCTGCTAGACACAAATGGCGTACCGTAGCATCAACCGTGCGTCACGCGAGAAGACGGGCTTCGTGCGCAGCTGATTTGGTCACGTGTTGCATTCAGTTGTGTAGGAAAAATGATTTAGCAACAATAAAGTAAATCCAACACTGACACTGATGACATTTGATGGCTTGCTGGAGAATGCCAACTCGTCACGACTGAACATATTAAAAGGTTTGTTGCTGCAGCTCAGCATTGTAGCCCTTACAATCTGCTAACAGCACTCCAATCAGAAAGTGTGACATTTAAGGTAATGTTTTACGAAGCAGCAAATAAGTTGTTACTGTAGCCTAAATGACCAACCAGGCTGTACATCACTCATATATACTCTGTTTTTCTATGTGTCAAAACAATATGTTGAACTACTTTGCTTGAAGCTGATATAAACAGTGTTTTAATGTGAGATGACCACATGAAAATAGCTGGAAGCTGGAGACATTTCTGCTTAAACAGGACATTTAATATGATTGAAGCAGAACATACTGTTATTAGTGTACGCTCAAGTGAGTGACTATTTAGTTTATGAAAACCTGACAACAGAAGTTTTACCGACTGCAAAAACAGATCTCTGCAACATTATTTGTTAAAACATGTAACACTGTGAAGACAAAAATTCAGATAATCTATTTATTGAAAATAAACGTTGGCTAGAAGAAAATTCATACGAGTGAAAATGGTGCTATAGTGAAAATGTATTATCATTCCATCATAGCTTTTTTTTTCTTTTTTTTTCTGAGTTTTTAATAAAACTTGAGGACATATTTTAAAATTATTTTATGAATGTAAGGTTGATTCGGCATGTGGCCTAAACAGAGTGTGAGGTGCATTTTTTCAGATGGTCAGCCTGTGATGAATTACTACTTCCATTTGACAACCGGTGTTAGCGTTATGCAAAGACTGAAGATGGATTAATGCATGGGCATTAATTGATTAAGTAGTCTGTCAGGTCAGGAGGTGATAAATGATACCTCCTGCAATGAGTACACAGTTTACTTTTGCAATAATTTTTTTTAATTCATCACAGTCAAAATTATATGACATGGATGGTTGGAAACACAGACCCACCTCTTCCCCCATCCTCCATTTTTCATTAGGATTCATCCTTCATTTTTCTCCATTAGTTGTCTATTGAAAGGGGAGAGGCTGCTTTAGTGGACACTATCTCTCTCTCCACTTTTTTAGCCATTATCTTTCTTTTAAAGTTTTCTCTTTAAATTATAGATTTTTCGTTTGTTTTGTTTTTAATTAGTCAACCAGGTAAACTATGTTTGAAATGATTATATTTATTTAATATTTAGAAACGTTACTGGTTCTTTCCAGCCTTCATGTTAGATTTCAATATCAAACCAAAGCTCAAACCTCAGTTAAAAGGCCTGTCTTGCAGCTCGTGTGTTTATTACAGCCAAATGACACTTTGTTCACATATCGCTGGATATTTATTGCTACATAATTGTTTTAATTGTCTTAGAGACAATTTTTTTGAAAAGTTAATGAATTTCAGTGTAAAAATGATAATTAAGATATACAGTTAGATATGCTGTACCCATTAACATGCATACACACACCTCACCTTCTTGTTAGTATCTCCAAATGACGCTCTAAAACATAAATAAACAGGGGCAAATAAACACAATTAAACTCAACACCCCTAACTACATTTAAAGACACTGCACACACAAGTGTTTTCAGTTTAATTGCGCAATTAGTTCCCATTCTCAGTACTGCGGGTCTGTGAAGGACAGGTTTGATGGTCGTTTTAGACAGAAACTTTGACTTATCACAGTAGGAAAGGCACAGGTGTCACTAAGAACATTAACTTCAGCTCTGTTCTATTTAAGTGTCTGTGTAAACCATGCCAGTGAGCAGATATCAACAATATCACGACCCTGAAACTACAGCAGTTAAATGGAATTCAGCCATCATCCATTTTATTGTTTACACCCATGTTTTTATTGCTGTGACATGTCAAAATGTCCCCCATGAAAAAGGCCCACTGACGTCTCCCTGACTTTAGATTTATTATACACTTTTGGCTAGGATAAAATTACACCTTAATCTTCTAAATCTAAAGTTTAGTTTCCTCAAGTAACTCCAAACTGAGCAGATCTAATCAAACAGAATAATTGAAAACACCTTGTTTGAGTCTGCAATGCCTTTAATAACCATTTAATGTGAATCATTGTGCCCTGTTAGTAATCAGCGTTTACCACTGGGATTGCCACTTGACTAAATCCTGAGTAATGGCAGTGACCCAACATATGTAAATCATTTTCAGTCCATCTTTGAAACATGTTTATATCCAGTATACAGTAGAATGTAATCACTGGCAGTATTATGTTGTTAGGACGCATGGACAACTGGTAGCAGTGCAGCAAATGCAGTTGAAGTGCCTGCAGTCCAAATGGTCCATAAACTGTCTGGGATATGGTGTTCTCCTACTTCCACAGGTGGTCCCTCAACAGGCTGTCTAAGTTAAGACGTGGATAAAAGACTGCCCTGACTGGTGAATCATATGAAAGAAGCTTGTAGGTGTCATTATTACAGAAACTGACCTTGTCATCGCTTTCAAGAGAAATGCTGTTCTAACTTTGAAAGTCTCCCCCACGTTCCCATACTGTACGGATATGTCTGACATTTTTATGTGCATGCTTTAGCTTGCTGAGCCACTACTGTGTCAGAGTATTTATGCTACTTGAGGTTCCCTAATGAATGACTGACAGAATGAAATATTATGTAACACTGAATTCTTCATATTCCTAAGATTCGCTTTAACAGAGACTGACTCCATTCCACCAGAGGGTGCAATCTGCATGTCTTTCACGCTTTGGCAATCTTCAGCCACAGCTGCACTGTGTGTGTGTGTGTGTATTTAGTTCCATGGCAACCGCCTGACATACGTCTCTCAAAAAAAACATTTTTGCTTAAAGACAGGACTCTTCCACACCCTGATAATGCTGTTATAGTGTTTCAGGGAATAAAAGTAAAGGAAGAAAGGGAAAATTCATACACAGTTAAAGCACATTGATACCAAGGAAGGTTCTGCTGATTTACATCTTATACTTTTTTCCCTGTCAAAGAATTCATGGCGTTTGTTATGTAGGACTAAAAATATTTTCTGTTCTTGTAAATGCATTCTGTGTGGAAGGACTCTCACAGAGCAAGCTGTGTATGCATACAAATGTACCGTAGTCAGTACAAGTACCCACTTACTAATTATTTACTCATTCACAAAACATAAACAACTCACCGGTTGTTGATTAAAGTTGTGATGTTGCTAAAGGCTACATTAAATTGCTATTTGCAAAGACCAAATAAATGTTTCTAATAACAATATGGCATCATTAAAGTAACCATGGTGGTAACCATGCTAATGGATGCAGAGAATCAATCTCCAGGCTAAATTTCTTTAAGATGCAGAAGCTGCTGTTATTGTGTTGGAGCTCCAGACTAAATTGCCCATCTTCTGGAGCTCTGGTACAATATTACAGAACATAATCAAACATCTGTAACACCTTAACATGGGTTTTAAATTAACAACCAAGCACACGAGGACAGCATGTTTCACAGTTCACAAAATAATTTACTGACACACTTTGACCGATTTGTCGGGGACAATTAATAATCATGAATAATTAATAAAGTTAGCGCTGTGGACACCTGCAGAAATGCGCACACAAGTTCTCACTGTGGAAATGTTCATATGGAACCTTTTACACGATGTCTCCAAATGCACAAGAAATAATTCTACATACAGCTGGAAGGTCCCAGACTGTAGAAGTATTATTAATTATTTAATGTTAGAAACATAACAACATAACAAGGAAAATGCACTAAAGTCATAAATAGTTGGTTTCGTTTGCTAAATATCAGCTGTACAGCGGAAATATGATTGAAAAAAATTTGCTGCTCCTTGTGTGTGTTATGCGCATCGCTCTGCGCCGGGGCCGGTGTGTGTTTTGGCTTTTATGCTTTTTTAATCATATTTTAGTATAAGGGGCTTGAGTACACACATAGTGGAAAATTACACCTTTTAGGCCAATTAGTCCAAAGGAGAATGTTTAAAAAAAGATATTAGTACCCTGTAGTACCACAGTGAACAGTTTTTTAAATTGCTTTCAACTAGCAAAACTGAAACTTTCTTTAGTGGTGAAATTTTTCCATGTAAAATTGTACCCTGCTATGTGTTAGTCTCTAACTTTACTAACGGTTACTCCTCTCCATTCTGCTCTACTGTGCCTTTATCCATAGTAAATACAGAAACATCCCAAATGGAAGGCATGTGCAGTAGCATTCCTTCAGACTAGCTTCTTAATCCCTCTCTGTCACTCAAGTTGTGACATTTTCCTCTACAGATCTGGGACAAAATGGGCCTGATACATAGATCAGGTTTCTGCTGGGTCTAAATGAAGCTTCTCTATCTTAGGATCCTAGGTTTAAGAAGTGAATGGAATTAGAGCAAAACTGGACGGAAGAGAAAGGAGTAGGTTATTTAAGGACTACTATGAGCACCTCTACTACTGCAAGAAATCTTCTTGCTTAGGGAATTTTCAAAAAAGAAAACCATAATGAAAGCATGGAAGGTATTACATATTAATATATAAGCAGGGTGACCAAATATCAAAGTCATGCTTTGTGTCCTGTGTTCACTGGGAGTATCTGAGTTGAAACAGTCTGAGGATTAATTCACATTGGGAGCTCTTTGGTTTTCTGGCACCAAACACAACAACACATGCAAAGCCTCACAGCTGCGGGACACTCTTTCTCTAGGGTCTCTCTCTAAACCCCCCCAGACACCCCGATCCCTCCCTTTCCAAACCCACCATCCTTTCCTAGAAGCATTACCTCACACCACATTAGGCAAAGCCGGAGGTATCACCTGGGGAGTGTGCTTGTGTGTTTCCCTGTATCTATGTGTCACTGTGTTTCTGAGTGAGAGGGAAAGTAGGAGAAAAAGAAACTGTTTCTGAGACATTTCTGTTTAAGTGTGCCAGTTAAACAGCTCTGGGTGGAGCACTGTAGACCTAATCCTTCTTTTTCTCTGAGTTCAGCCACAATTGCAAAGCCACAAAAAATGTGTAATCAGGAACAAATCACTTGCAGTATAAGATCAGTCATTCCTTGTTTTAGTATTTAGTGTGTATCCTGCATAGATTTAGCCCTTTTTGTGATATGAAACATTCTTTGTTTGAGATATTCTAAACCACCACTCAGTTTTAGCACAAATGCATTTAAGAGGTATTTCATTACACCCACACCTTCATGTAATATGAAATTTACTAAATATTCTGAAGTGCATGGAATCAGTAAAGGAAAAAGTGGAGGGTGTGTCCTTAGACACATAAATTATTGTGATTTTGCTGATAGTAACTTAAACGATGGGTATGAGCAAAGAGGAGTTACTTGTTCTTGAAGGAGAGGTTGCTGTTAACAAAACCGTAAAATACAGAGAGCATAACTCGTGTAAACATCCTCAAGGCTGAGGCTTATGAAAGTGGCTGTGTATAACATCAGTCAAACAGCCGTGATTTAAATCTCAGTGCCTCCAGAGGCCCACCCAAAGAGTCTGGAGAAATTAGACTGAGAATCGTTTCTCTTAACATCTTTCACCATGTGTTTATTATGCACTGCCTTTCTCAGCCTTACCTTAATATTGTCTCCATCTTAGCCTGTCTTTTTGCCATGTAATCCAATTATCCCTTTAAATACTGTCACTATCTGTTGGACCTCAGATGACCCCTTTACTCCATGGTACCTCCACAAAGCTGATTTCTTGCTTGCTTCTTGATCACACTCCACTCAGTGGTGGGGTGATATAGAAACAAAAATTTCCCAGGTTTGATTCACAAACATGTTGGGACATTTAGGATTAACTAGAATTCTTTTTTAAATGTTGTTATTGCTGGGATAGATGCTGCTACAGACAAAAGCTCAGTTTTGCAAGAAAGAGACAAAATCCAGCCAACATGACAGAGAGAAACTGAAGAAAGATGAACTTTACAGCGGTAAATAGCTCTACACCAGGTGAGAGCCCACCAGGAGTGTCTTGATTCCAGCAGAAATGGAAGCAAAGAGTTTTCTACCACAAAGAAGAAGAAGCAGGAGAAGAAAGTTTTTCTACTGCTCTTCATGAACAATGGAGGAGAAACTTATTGTCCTGGTTTCTGACATATCTTTAATGAGTTATAGAGACATGAAAAAAACAGATGTGTGGAAACAAAAAGCTGACATTGTTGGTACGCCTGGAATCAGTCAGTACAGAATATGCAAATTACGTGTTCTACACAACACACCTTCAGAACAACAGTGTTGGAAGGACCCAGTGATTTGTCACTTAAAGTCTGATCTTCTCATTAGATATGTGGGTTTGAAGGCTCATCAGACTCAAAAACACTGGTGATTTCTCAGAAAGGCTTCTACAACTAAAAAGTTAACACAGTGCAAGATTATTACAATATGATTTTATCTTTTATCCTCTGAACTACATATAATTACAGTGCTCAAAGAAATCTACCACAAATGTATGCTTGAATATATTAAACTGGCCAATGCAGTGCCTTGCCAGATGAAGCTGAAGTTAAGCCAGCTAAAACTTTTTACCAGATTTTTGTAGGACCCCCTGTGTGTCTGCAACCCCACTGTGCCAATGCATTGGTCTCACTGAAATTAATAAGGGGCTTTTTCACAAGGCTAGCACAGCCTCATTAGCATTAAAGTACAGCTGAGGCTGATATGAGTTTTGTCAATACTTTTACTGGTGTCCTGCAGTGCAAACTTTATTTGGACCAGGATTTCTCTAATGCTATGGATATAAAAACATATGGAGATAAGTTGGCTGTGGCATCTTTTTTCATAGCTGCAATGAGTGTTTATCCAAACCATTATGGTGGCCTGAAATGGATCATCACGTTATGTCCCACCATGACTTAAACTGCAGTTCTAAAACTTGACTCCTGCTCCAAGACGTGACGTCTCCACTACAGCTTTGAATGTTTTTATTTTCTCTCACAGGTTCATGTCATACCATTGAGGGGTGTGTGCGCATGTGTGTGAGAGGGTGATTATGATGTCATGACGTCTGCTGGTGTTAGGGCTGAACCCGAGAAACTATTTAGACACAGCAACCCCCACAAACAGCCCTTTCCAAACACGCGACCACTCACTCACTTCCACAAAACTAAACTAAACACACACACAAGGGTTCACACACACGTGATTAGCAGTAAATGGGTCCTCAAAGAGTGTGTTAAGAGGGAGTGTATTTATATTTCCGATATGTGTCCAAATAAAGTATCCTGAGTTTTACAGTACATTGAGTGTGGTAAAAGTGCACCTTCTGGACCATCCAACTTCCCGCGACCCACTGCTAGAACAACTTGTGAGAAGCAGCTAACTAACTAGATGGTTTTTTGTACATTTGGACACAGTATTAGGGCTGAGAAATGCAGGTTGATGAGTGTATCAAGACATTCATGATATTTATGCTAGAATAGCACTAATAATCTTTGAGTAATAGTTTGTTAACTGAACATGAAAAAAATGTGACTATTCGTGTTTAATTGGTCGTAATGTTTTTCCATGAACACATTAATCACTTTTATTAACTTCAGTGCTGAATTCTGTGCTCACATTTCCAGATGAGAGTTAAAATAAACCAGCATGCAAGTGCCACAGTGTAGTGTCTACATTTTGTACTAGAAAACCATCCATCCATTTTCCTAACCGCTTATCCTAACCGCAAGGGTCGCGGGAGTGCTGGAGCCTATCCCAGCTCATCGGGAGAAAGGCAGGGGAACACCCTGGACAGGTCGCCAGTCCATCGCAGGGCCAACTTATAGAGACAAACAAACAACCATGCACACTCACAGTCACACCTACGGACAATTTAAGAGCCACCAATTAACCTAGCATGCATGTCTTTGGATGGTGGGAGGAAGCCGGAGTACCCGGAGAGAACCCACACAGGCACGGGGGAGAACATGCAAACTCCACACCGAAAGGCACCCGGCCGACCCGGGGATCAGACCCGGGTCCTTCTAGCTGAGAGGCGACAGTGCTAACCACTGTTCACCATGCCGTCCAACTCCAAAACCTTAAAGAGAAAAACCCAGAAAATAATTGTTTCCATTTCTCCTGTGCTTGATGTGGGATTCTAGAAATAATAATCTGCAAAGTCAGTAAGTAACTAAATTTGTTTCACTTAAAAATAGGAATTTCAGTGAATTTACTTTTGATAACTGTATAGCTAAAATTTTAAAGTACAAATTCACAACTATTTATTCAAGTCAAATGAGGATGTAGTGTAGTAACATACAGTAGTCTGCAGTGTAGCTGTGGTACTTGGCAGGTAACTTTGCTTCCTAGTTTTCATATTCCTGCTTCCCTGTTGAGTAAAATCTGTCACTGTAAACACCAAGCACCACTCTTCTTCTCTTCTTCTTAAAAGACAGCAGATGCCATTCAGAACTACTTATGAGCTTTCACACCTCTATGTACCTATTTCTCCTTGAAAGCCAGATGCTATGTGAACATTTCTGGATTGTACTATAGGAAGTGGGAAAATGGAATGGATGGAAAGCTGTGTAGAGGAAGTATCCACATTTGCTGAAGGATATTCAATGCCCATGAAGCACACATGGGAAACACATTATAATACATGTCAGAAACCCCACAATTTACTAATAGACCATATGTTTGACATGAGCTTGTGAGCTGTAAGCTTTAGTGTATCCTCCATCTCATTCTCTTCTTCTCTCTGCCACTCACAGACACACAATTGGGCTGGCTGTGAAACTGTTTGTCTGATGTGGTTTAGTCTAGAATAACACCAAAGCCGCCCAGCAGTACTAAAGATTAAGTGTGTCACAGCCTTAAGGGCCTGCTTCGCTCCTGGACAGTTACACTAAGAAGTTGTGCAAACTTGTGTAAAAATGTGGTGTTGTGTTGCCATTTTGGTTGTCATGCAGTATTTATTACTTACCTCTGTAAAATTTTACAAAGAAAGTAAGAAAGAATCTTGAGTGGCAATCTGCATGACGCAACTCGCGTTTAAGAAGAACATGCATCGAATCTGACTGAAAATAGGATGAAAAGCAGACTGCATGATATTCTAAAGTCTATTCTTTTGATCACCACTTCAAAGCATGAACCATTTCAAAGACTTAATGTACAGTATATTCATACTACTGTTACAGGACCATGGACCAGTTTTGAGAAACAACAGTATCAAGCTCCAGTAGAAAATAGTCCAAGTGATTATTAACAGCGGGCATCTGCTAGTAGTTTCTCATAACTTTTTTATGTCTTAGGGAGACTTTTAATGTTCAGTGAAGACCCTAAAGAAATAAATACTGAACCCTGTTGTTAAGTAACAAGGTAAGACTAACACCTTTTAGAGTCTGGTAGGGTGAGAGAGAGCAGGGGTGATTTTCCCAAACAGATTCAGTGCCTTGATCTCTTTCAGCCTATTGTTCAGTGGATGGAGGACTAATGTTACTGAGCTTTTGGGAAAGTCACCTACTTGGGCACCATTGCTTGAGAATGAAGGGAACTTCACACCATGTGAAACAGACAAATATTGTTTTTTTTGCATTTATTTATTTATCCCATTTATTATTGATGATTTGAATCAAGGGGTAAAATGAGATATTATCTTAAACCAGGGATCTGACAGCAGTATGTTTTCATTTTGGAAATTGGATATGTATGTGAAAGAAAGTGATTAAAAGTTACAACATAACACCACACATTAAACGTTGCTATAATTCAGAAGGAGATTAGGAGCTCACAGATTAGTTCAGATGCAATGACATTTCAAATAACAGCGAACACATTAAAAACAGACTGATTTGTAGTCCGTGGTTTGATTCCCAGTAGCGTGTCGCTGTGATCGTGCATCTTAAAGTCTCTGTTTCTCAACTGTGTTTCATTTAAAAGAGGGAGAGGCGGATTGACTCTAAAGTCTCCTTGTTGTCTCTTTGTAAAACTTTTCTGAAATAACCTTGCATGTCCATAAATGTAAACTCTTCATGAGATAAAACCTTCTCACACATCAGTAGCCAATTTAAGTAAAATGAATGGCACTAAAAGGGATACGGTGTATTGTTGCAGTACAATGATGACATCTGTTTCTGACTTTATGTTTTTATAGAGAACACATTGTGCCGAGAACATCATCACTGGTTTCCAAGATGGTAACCTCTCCTGCATTTAGACCAGCAAAACTCTCAGTCTTGTGAGAATCTGAACACTAAATGGAAGAAAGGCAGAGATAAGCTGAACTCAAATCAAAACTTGAATCTTTAACAAATGCATATACAGTAGTATACACTGAGCATTGTTGAGTGTGTGTTTAAACCATTGTCACATGTACAGTGTACTTACTTTTATTGTGCCATTCATTTCATTTTATTAGCATATGATAAAGTAGAAATATAATAATGGTGAAGATGAATTTTTAAAAGGCCATACTTGTGGTTTGAACCTGCTGACTTGGAGGAGCGTGCTGTGGTGTTTTTATGATCAGTGACAGGAGCTTGACAGGAGCTTGTTCTTGTCTCACACATACACACCGTATGTGTGAGACAAGATCATTTCAGTAGCCATTCAGAAAGCACAGGCTACTTCTAACCAACTCTGCTATCTCTCTCTTTCTTTCTTTCTCTCTGAATAAGATTATTTAGCTGTTTTTTTATTTTTTCATAGACAGACTTTGCCTGTTCTCTGTATTGTGGGTGTGTGTGTGTTACAATTTAGATTCTCCTGCTTGTGCAGTGAGAGAAGAAAACGTCTTGTCCTATTGGGAGGGATGGGTTTGAGAAAGGTCTTTTCTGATGTCACACACATGCTGGTGGAGTTACAGCTGACTAGCATTTGAGGCTTCTAAGAAACACAAAAACACATGCACACTAATAAAATGTGGACACACACAGACACACACGCACCAAGGTTGACGTGCACTATTGGTCCTTCAGGAACCAGGAAGTCCCCTTGTTGTTCATGAAACATCTGGAGCACAGAATCTCTTACTCCCAGGTTCCCCTGGCAACACTAAATCAACAGCCCGCCTCTTGCCCCGAGTGTGTGTGTGTGTGAGAAAGACAGAGTAGGAAAGGCAGAGAACGAGAAGAAGAAAGATGTTTGTCAATTCATCTTTGTAAATTTGTGTATGTGGGTAATGCAATGTGAAGTCTGATTGCATTTATTTTTGTTTGTGTGTGCGTCATTACAAAATGCTGCAAGACAACATCATCCTGCACTTCATGGGCTAACTTTTATTACATTAACAAAGCCCATGTTCATTTTACATCCTGCAACATATAGCTCTATTACTCTTTCATGTGCTTCTAAAGCATGAGCAGTACATTCTTACATGACTTTTTCAATAGACTTTTGGGTTTCAAAAGTAACTTTCAGTCAAATGTTTTCCAAAGACACTATTATCATTATGGTTGCGTGACTTATTTGTATGACAATTTGAATAGTTCAGGAGCTGGTCTCCATTCCAAAGTGTTGTGAGCAAAATAGATGTTAAAAAGGCTTACAGTTACCAAAGCTGGAGTGTCACTGGCCTCTTGTCCTTCACCCACTCAGCCTTGTGTTCCTGACTCATTTCCTTTCATCCTTTCCAAAAGGGAGTCAAAAACGACACAAACCACACCAGAGGGACATCTGAGACCCAGGATCATTGTGACACATTGTTGGAAATCAAACCATTGACCACAATTGTAACCGAAATCTCATTGATATAATCTTGCTATTTGAGTCATTGTTTCATCTGACCTCATCTAAAGGATCTTAATTTCTCTGAAAAATCTGACCAAAAATGTTTAAGCTGAGAACAAAGAGAGGGTGTGTTTTTGTGCAAGTGTTTGCATGTGAGCATCTGAATGTGAGTGTGTTTGTGTATGTCGTCTGTGTTTACTTTAAATTCCCCGGAAATATAAATCTTTTAGTTTTTGAGCTGTATTGATACTCGACAGAGAGCTATTGCCTTCTATCTTGCGCATTTAATATGTGATGACTATAAATGCACTGACAAAGCCAAGATCTTTAATTCTTTTGATTGAGATATCTGAATTTATCTGTTGGCTTATCGTAATGAGCATAGGCAAAATAGAGTGTGTGAGACTGAGTGAAGAAGAAATGTTGGGAGGACTTTCACATCTCAGATTTGGTAGTGGCATAGTTACAGCAGTTACAGCTTTCCTCTCAAAACTAGGGGCCAAAGTTTTCCTTGGCGAACAAACGCAACTTAACAGCCACATCACACTCAAGTTCACACATATTACAATAACACAAAGCAACTGTGATTGAATTGCTATTTGCAAATCTGTCACAAAATATATATTGTATCCTATCCTTTTGTTCATAAATGGACATGTTACAATTTAGCAATTTTTTGAAAAGTTATTTCTGTTGGTAATTTTCTGTTTAAATTATAGCTTGAAGGACAATTTTTGGGAAACATGCTTATATAGTATTTATTTAGTATTTCTTGGCTTGGACCATGCTTCTGTGAAACTTCTGAAGTCAAGTCAGGTCCTTGGAGTCTGCAGATTCTATTTGGAGTGAAACTCTCTCTTAATTATCCTTGTGACTTCCATTTGCGTAAAACACCCTATGAAGCCTTTGAGAAAAAAAAAAAAGGGTGAATTCAATAAATGAGATCAAAAGGCATCTGACCTCAAGATAAAAGTGCTGGAAAGAGGGCAGAGGGTTCAGAGGAGAGCAGTGCATGTTCACAAGCAAACCTAAATTGAGGAAATAATGTATCATAGCCTCTCAGTGACAAAATGTATATAATGCATGCAATTCTATGCACCTTTAGTTGTCTACAAAGTAAGTTTCTGGTTCAGATAATATGTGTATCTATGATAATATGTATCTGATATGTTTGCACAGATATACACTAATTACAGTAAATTAATTATAATTCTTAATAATAAGAAGTAGATTATGTAGGGTATCAAATATTCTTCTTTCATAGCACTTCATCTTGTATGCACGCTGATAAGACACAGATATGTTTGGCTGCATTTCTGACCTGTTGACTTTTCAGCGCTGGCCCACACCCTTTAATCCTTAGCTGCTGGTCATAAACCTTTCAGACTCACCTGTCCTTGATTCTAGATATTTGTTTTACTGCCTTGATTATTTTTCCGCTTATTTCCTCTCCTTTTTTTGTCCATTTTATTTTATTTTATTTTTTAAATGTTTTCTTCAGTGTGTGTAGGCTACTTTAAATACATGTGTTTTTGCAAAGTGATTTACAACAGATGCAGTTTCTCATGTTAAAGGAATATACCACTAAGTTGTTAGGACAGTTACATTTTGTTAAATTAATTGAAATTATGTTAATAACCTCCTCTAATTAATCCCATACATACATCAGTTTTTGCATGCAATTTCAGTTCCCATTGCAAACTCTTTTGTGAAATACATTAACTTAATTTTTTTAACTATATAAAGTATACATGTAAAGTTTGCAGTGAAAAGCAGAGAGATCACTCATTATTCAAATCTAATGAATCTAATGTTATATGAATAACTAGACATCTCTTGCAAACTCCATCTACTGGAGACAGTAACTTTACCTATGTGGTGGAAAGTTAAAGATGAAGTTAGTCAAGCATGAGTTTTTTTCTTCCAAATTACAGCTTACAAAGAGAAAATTCTCAAGTGAAATTCATTAGTATTGCATCTCGTGTTTCTTATGCTCTGTTTGTTGGTACAGTTCAGCTTTTGTTTGAGTCCTTGGAAACTTGATGGATTTCTTTTTTCGAAAAAGTCAGAGTTGTGGTAGTGCTCCCTGACTTGCATAAAACAAAGCAGAATCTGTCCCTCTGAGTTCTGGTCTAGTCTTGACTGTCTGTTGTCAAGATGTGCGTGCCCCGTGCTCCCTTCATCTCAGGGCTTTTCTAGAATTCTACATTGTTTTCTGCTATTATAATGGCTTCACTGTTTATGCTCATGGGGATTTTGCTGATCAAACACATAAAGCCACCCCACCCTCATAATTCATTATTATCACTGACAGTATTAGAAAAAATGTTACATTGATTAATGGTTTTAATGTGGATATAAGACCATTAATGTACCCTGTCTAGATTTATAGAGAAAAGAAGAATAGCCCCAGTCCTGGCCTATATTAAATAAAAGCCTTTTTTAGTTTATATCCATGCATTCATACATTCCTACTGAGAGTCAAATACACTTCCTATCTGCTCTACTGTCTCTGTTCCATATTATACTTCACACTGAATTTTTTTTATGTCTATAAAGTCTTTAAGCTGTCATTTGCATCACCATCTAAGGCCAGACGTAGTCATCAAGCACTCATAAGAAGACCCACCCTTACAAGAGACAGTGTTTTTTTAATTAGCTTCAACTAGGAGAGGTCAAAGTCACTCTGATTTATTAAATTAGAGTATGCTTTACATGCACTGTGGGATTGGGGTGATGTGTGATAGAAAAAAGCAACAAGACAAATGGGTCACATTTAATATACTCTACAACTTGATTATCATACACAGCAATACAATAAGCATTGGTACAGCTCATGATCAATATGATCAACACCCTCAGACTGACTGTTCACTGTGGGCTCGTTTTTGAGCTTGACAGTCAGTTGATTTAGGACTGGGCATTTCAATACAAGCAGCGATATGCGTCCTCATGACAGATGAGACAAAATTGCAATTTTTTCATGATATTTTTTTTCTACAGTTATTTCTATATTTGTTTTCTTACATGCTCATGAAACCCATAAACGCCCATGTATGTCTTCTTAAACGAAACTGATGTCAGCTATGACCATTAGTGGATACATCCTACAAATCACACGTCACAAGATGTTTGAGAATGCAATTCCCGGTTGTCTCATTTCCAGCAAAAGGGAGAAAAGTTAATTTTCTCTGAACAGAAAGTCAGCACTGGAATAAAATCAGCTGAGATGTGCTCATTATGAAAGTTGATTTTTTTCACATGCACTCTGATCCACTTGCTCAGAATCTAGAAATGTTGCTCAGCTTCCTCCCATAGGAAGCTAGTTCCTCAGTTACTCACTATATATTATATATATATATATATATATATATATATACACTATATATTACTTGCTTCATCCTTCCAGCAGTAAACTCCTCTCCAGGCATTATGGAATTATCCTATTCCCCCCTAGTAAAATGAAGCAGTAGCTAGTTATCTCTATCTCTCATTCTGTTTGTCATTCTGTATTGAGTGCATTCTTACACATACCTGTACAGACACATAACATAGCATAAACCAGTGAATCTTGTGTGCTTTAGGGTCACTGTTACCGCATATGTATGGGGTTAGGGTAGGCAAAGGTTGGTAAAAAAAAATAAATTAAAAAAATAAAAAGCAAAGGTTGGTACTAGTTACTTCAGTCCTAGCATTGCTCTACACTAATATGAATAAGGGATGAGTCGTTATAACAAAATTTCCATTGTCCTCATACTTTTTCTTGCAAATCCTGAGAGCTATGAAAGCATTTTACTGAACAGGTGAATTGTATAGATGCTATACACTGTTGTGGCTCACCAGCAAATAAAGCAACTATGAATTTAGTAAGAAAAGTGGATAAAAAGAAGACCTCAGGGATATCAAGAGCACATGTTGCATTACCTGATTGTATGGGGAAAATGAAGACTTTAGACCTTGGGTGGTCACTCTGCCAAAGGGCAACAGACGTCAAGAATCTACCAACGTCAAACCTCAGCAATTCCAGTTTAAAGACAGACGGGACACAACAAATGTTGCGTACAAAATCTTCTCATTAAATTTTTATGTTTTTATGAAGATCTTTGTGCCAAATCATGTGGTAGTAAAACGTTTTGGTGCGTGTCGTGCAAAAAGAAAAGAGTTTTAGTATCATAAATGACTGCTTTAATTCTCTGAGAGGCACAAGAACACATGGGAGTTTTTAAAACAATTAGCCCTGCTAAATGAGCTTCATTATGTGGTTAGAGGGTTCAGAGGAGAGGAAAAAGAAGTGAAAGGTAAGATTGAGTATGATGGAGAGACTAGGAGGAGGGAGGAATAAGAGTTAGGAATATGAAGTGAAAGATATGGGCAAGGAGTAGAAAAGAGAAGAAAATTAACAGAGTGAAAAAGAAGTATTTGGAAGAGTAGGATCATTGTGACAACGGATGATAGCTGAGATAACAGAGGAAAATGGAAGCTCTTAAATGATTTGAATTAAAGTTGCTTTGACTCCCAAGCACGATGAGAAACTCCACAGGGCAGGGGTGTATGGGATGCATCAAACTGTGAAAAACACCCCACCCTGACATGTCAATTAGCCAAGACCCCAAGACCCCCGGCCCAGGGTGCCGGTTTCAAATCCACTGAGAAAATCATGTTTATAAAGAAGCTTAGGACTTGGACAACTGAAAAGTATGACCAAATGTTTATCAGTAAAGAAAACAAGAAACCAGGAAGCTGTCTTTGACAGGATCAGTTCCTGGCGGTGATATGATCCCATCATCCCTCTGGGAACCCAATGTAGACCCTGGAGAAGAAACTGATTTTAATTCAAGCCATCTAGTCCACTCATGTGAGACAAAGCTGTGTAGATTCAACATGAGAAAATAATTTCTTGCAGCTTTTAATACCACTGTAAAATTTGAAAATACCAGCTTGCAGCTTTTAATACCACTGTAAAATTTGAAAATACCAGCTTTTCTATCAATAGTCCTGACACAAGGCATGTGAAGCACACTCCAGTTATGAATGTGCTGCCGCCTATTTTTATTCAAAGATGTGAGGTTCTTTAATGAAGTAATGCAATGTGCACATATTCAAAATAACAAAACATGCAATACCAGTAAATAAAACTCCTGGAATTAATTTAACAAACTCCATCAGGAAATAACTTAATTAAGGTTTAAACTCATACTGGATTGTCTGTAGCCAAGTTTGTGGTCACGTTGCCTTCAATTTCACATCCTTTTGTTTAACTAAACCTCTGCTGCACAAAACCAAGGGCTTATATAGTTTCTTTTTCCATGCATTGCCTTTAATTGAACTTGAGTGAGAAGTCTTTCTAGCCTAAAATTTTCCATCTCATTCATGTAATCTATAATTTACAAGTATTCTTTCACACATGTCGACTACAGTTTTGCAAGCGCCTGAGCTGAATTTGATTTGTCACTACTGTCAATACACTGCACCCAATGCAATTTTGACAATGTTCTTTCAAAATAAATTCACATATTTATATATCAGGTAACAGTCCTTGCTGAAATTCAGACTTCAGGTATTTACTCTGGCACACATGCATTATACATCACTGTTACTGGCAAGCTTTGAGTAAATATGACATTGTAGATGACCAGGGTGCATGCCAACAATCAGAATCTGATGCTGTTATAATGCTGAAACACAGAATCTGTAATATTAGCAGCACACGTACATTTACTTTTCTGGAGGTGCTGGAGTTTCTCCTCCAAGTGTGCTTAGCATCACAAATATTTTGTGCTAGCAATGTTTCACCACCTGTTTAACCACGTACCAGTTGTTCTCTGACTAGTAGTGATAAAAAGCAGAAGGTCAATCAAGATTGTTTTTCAATATTTCCTTTGTAATAATAATAATAATGCATATACTATACAGATCTTTTATATTTGTAAAAATCCTTAAGGCAGTGTTGAGACAAACATTGTCCTAAAACAGTGTGAGATTATGCATTGGTAACGGGCAACTGTTTTATTGTCATTAGCATTACAAATGCTGTGCTTAATCTAATCTAATAAACTCCATCCATCCAGCATATTTTAAATGCTGGACAAACTTGACCACATTAATAAAAGAAATTCTGTTTAATTCATTCTTGTTCATTGATTTGCAACATTTCCCCCATTAACCCAATTAAAGCTACAGTATGGCACTTAACATAGCACTAGCATGAGACTCCATGGCTGCAAATTTTACTAACCCAGCAGAAATCCTTGAAACTCTCTGATTGCTCAAAATACTTTTAGAAGCAAACATCTCTGCACTGCTGCCCAGCTGCCTCCCAGGAGTCTGACTTCACAGGAGACGTCGACAGCACCTGTCCACATTAAAATAC
The DNA here is from genome assembly GCA_032362345.1 of Sandelia bainsii. Taxonomy (NCBI): domain Eukaryota; kingdom Metazoa; phylum Chordata; class Actinopteri; order Anabantiformes; family Anabantidae; genus Sandelia; species Sandelia bainsii. The sequence continues at coordinate 18,753,995 of JAUMHL010000009.1, read as the reverse complement.
ACTTTGGAACATATTTTTGCTAAAGAAATTCACTGCAGCTTTAACCTAGAGATAATAAAGGTGACCACAGTGTGTCATAAATTAATGCTTTCATTGTGAGTGCTTTGCAAAAAGCACTTAACAAAAACAGTGTCTAAGTTCCAAGTCTGTGCTCTCCAGCTCTAAATAATATGGCCCAACTCATACAAAAAGCATTAGACACAGTATCTTCACTGGGGAGCAGTGAAGCTAAAAGAACTTTCTGTCTGCCAAGTTGTGCAATGTTTAAGACTCTGTGCTGCAATTGCTCCTAGTCAAGTTTATTATATTTAATAATGCAGTTAAAGGTAGGAAAGGTTAAACTTAGGGTTTAAGTAAGGGCAAGGCTAGGTGTATGAGTAGGCAGAGAAGCTTAAGAAAAGTAGCAACATGCTGAGAGGGACAGTCAGAGTAAGATTCGGTCAGCTGCTGGAGACGGTTTGCCAGAAGGGAGCCATTAGCTATCTAGCAACGGCACTAAGCAGTGCTGTAATGTATTTGGCAGAGTCGGCACAGCGATGGTGTTGACTGCTGACGCACTGAGAGAAAGGCCTTACTGCTTCAGCTTGCTTTGCCCACATGCGCTTTTCTCCCCTGCATGAAAATTACTTCACTGGAGAAAACACATGAGGCACAGAGAGCAAGTGTTTGTGAGGGTTTTATAGCCTATTGTGTGGGAGTCACGGTTCGGTAAAATAAAGAAGTCTATTTTCAATATTTCAAGTTATTTCAATATGTATATATTTTAAACTGTTTCTAATATAAACCTAAGTCCAGCAGTCCTAAGGATCCTAAAGGCTTTTATTTTTCTGAATAAAAATGGAAAATTAGTAAATTAGTCAGGAATTAATTCAGTGATTAATATGGTGCCAGTTTCAATTGCTCTCAGTTTAGGGATGATAAACATGCAGTGGACAGTGGATTTTTCTACTAATGAAATGTCACTATAATAAGCTAATAATTAGCTAAGGTATCTGAGACTGTATAATGATTCTACAGCTTCTGTCTGTATCTGGTAAATGCTGTATGTTTAAAATTTTTGAATGCAAACAGTAGCATTCTATACTTAGTTTAATTAAGGCTTGTAGCTGGTGCTTTTCTATGTACCCTGTCTGGCACAGAGCCCCAAACCCACAGGTTACTCCCAAAGATCTAAATCTTTTATAATGGGTCATTAGTATAACCTATGTAATTTTATCACATTGTAAGGGACTGTTTTCACCAGCACATAAATGCACAGTTAGTGCATGGTGAGAATGGTGTATATGGGATTGACTCAAATGAGCCACATTGTTTGTTCATGATAAAGGAACAAGTAAACTGCAGCTTTTTTATAATATAAAAGCTTTGGATAACTGTAGCACAGGGGAATAAACAATATTAGGTTTTGAATACAAAGTAGCTACTGAATCATTGTATTCTTTGACATGATCTTATCAAATAGTATAATAGTTATCTCTATCCTTTAATATTATTAATTGATCATTTTGCTTAATATAAATAGCAATGGCGGTGCAGCAAACACTTGGTATCTTCAATGGAAAAAACTATTGGAGCCTGTTTTTTCTAAAGCCTCCCATTTCCTGCTGGTCATGTAAAGTTTCCATTATTGGGTCCAGCAAAGAAAGCCAGACAAGGATGTCTGACAATGAATGAAGAAACATGTTGAAACAGACAAACAGAGAAAAAACAGATTTTTCTCACAGGGTAAATCACATCACTATCAGCAATTTGATGCAGGCTTGGACAGTGATTTAGAGACATTAGCACAGATCCTCCTCCACTGAACCAAAACCCCTCATACTGTGCATGTGAGTATGTGTGTTTGTATCCAGCAAGTTTTCTCCTATTCTGACAACCACCCGCCCTTCGACAGAGGACTTTCTTTTCTCTTTGTTTGTTTGATACAAACAAAGCAAACACATTTTTTGTGGCTACACTATTAGCTTAATTGCTAATGGTCACAACAGGTCATCTCCAGTCAGCCAAATCACTGTTATCACTGTGCCCCAGTTGGCATGTATTTGTATGTGTTCATATCCATATTCTCATCTCCTGTTATGGTTATTATAACACAATAACATTACACAACCAGTTTTGTGGCCTTTGGGATGATACTACTAATAATCCGAGTTGTGTTTTGATCTTTCCTTACTGCTAGTTAACTTGAGTGTGAGCCTCCACTATCCACTAGCTGACTGGTTTGAACTGGCAATACCCACCTGCAAGATAAGGGCGGTACTGTCACTGAGAAGTACTGTCAGTGGCTGGTTTTGTAGATATAACACATTAACAATTATTTTGAAAAAAAAAATTAATGAATTATTAAATTAGTTAAACTGAAATAATTAAAATTCAGCATCAACAAAACAAACTTTTTCAGGCCAATCCTGTACCACCCACACATGGACATCTTTCTGGAAGGAGACTGATGTCTTCATAATGGAAGATTTTTTTATTTATTTTTTTGTGTAAAATGTAAGGTGGCAGATGTATTTATGTATTCCTCTTCAACTGTTCCAACAAAGTTGGCAAAAGATGATAACAATAAACATGAGGAAAGAAAATAGCGAACATTGTGTTTTGTGTTGGACTTTGGAGGAGATACCCACTAATACAAGGCTTCTTTCTAGTCCAGATGGTGAGCTAAGTGTGTAAAGAAAACCTTGGTCCTTTGATTGTTGTTACATTTTTGGTACAGAAATTAAATGAATGAATATAAGAGAACAAAAATTACAACAAAATGCTGTAGGTTGAGCTGTTGTCAAAACATTTTCAACACAAGTGCACATCTGACCTGTATTTTCAAAACAGACTGAATAAAAATCATCCTTAGTTTCCTTTAATCTGTGATTAGTGTATAACAGTGTGGTGACATCCTTCACCTGCATTATGGATTGTTATGTTCATGTGATGGAGCAGTATCTCAAAGCAGGAAAACATCACTGCATCACATCACAAAAAGCACCAAATTAAAACAATAATTGTTTTTATTTGACAGAACATCATCATCATGATAACACAGTCTGTGACTAGTTTCTCATGGAAACAACCTGATGGTTCAGTTGTTGGCCTCATTATTTATATCCTTGAAAGTTGAAAGAAAGCTGCTTTGGCTTTATTCTTTATTGTATTAAGTAGTGAACATATGAGGCACAACTCCTTATAGTCCAGAAAAAAATACATTCTCATAGTTGTATAAAGATTACAAGAATACAAAGATTGAACATAAATATGCTGGTTTTCTATCCAAGTACAAAAACACAGACTCATCTCTTATCATCATGATTGAATTTCCTGAAATTAAACTGTGAAATTGCTGAATCACCGTTAAAGTGGCTTTTGTAATAATTCACAAAATTTGCTGAACCTTTTGACACTAGTGAAGATTGTTGTGTCTGCAGTAACCTTATTCTAAATTGTTTTGTAATAAGATAACTGACCTTGTGCTCATTACATTTTGTTATAAGAACCTGGAGGTTTCTCACTTGTCTATTTTTTTCTGGGCTCAGAATAAATTAATAACTTTAAGACAACAGAAAATTTGGTGTTACATTAATATACTACATCTGTCAGTTGGCATTCTCTGTGCTTGGTCCCTGGCTTTTATGGCACCTTGTGGCATGGATTCATTCAGCTTTTCACCTTTAGGTTACTTCTCCTGGTCTGCACCACCTGGTATAGTCTTTCTTTAGTCAGGTTGGTGGAAACGTGTAGGTGATTTTTTCAAAATGTTAGTTAGAGCTGGTCAGTCATAGAGTCCTTTGTTAATATCATGGCAGCTCTGTGAAGTGTAAGCCTGTTCACACGTGTGTGTTTGTGTGTATGCAACCTGGGCCAACAGGGTGGAGCCACAAGCCTAACTGTGTTTGTGTACAACTTTATTTTCCATGGATTTGGTTTACTGCAAGCAAAGTGTGTGTGTGATGAGTTGTTGGAAGAAAAATTAGGGACATGCTCAGACAGTGTCCACGGTTGGAGTAAGATGTGGTCTGCTTTAGCATCACAACATGTAACTGGTAGGGCTGCATCACCAAAAAGATGACCGTCTTCTTCAGCTACAATCACCCAACAGCAAATTGGTGCAAGGATTCTGCCTTCAATGGTCAGGTGTTTTAACATCTTATCTGAAAAAATTGTATGTGTCTGATGGTCAGATTGCTGAATCATCACCAAAGAAAGTAAAATCTGAATAGATTCTTTTCATGTGCGTACAGGTGAAAAGGCAACTTAATGTCTAACGGGATCTTGGGCAGTGTCTGAACACATTCATTTAGGATCACTGCTTCTATATTTTTATACTACAGTGTGTTGTTTTATTTGTGGCTGTATTTATTTTGAAATCACTCTGTGTCAAGGATCAGTTTGTGCAATGCCCACAACAACACAATCTCTGCTAACAATAAAGGAGGCAACTATTGTGGTTTTGGAGCAGTTGTATATTGTCAAGTCTGAAGTGGGTCTGATGAAACAGAACAAGCAACCACACAGATCTAGATAAAGAATATAAACAACCTGGAGTAGTTACAAGCTTTGTGTGTGCATCATAGCAGTTGCCTCATTGTTGTACAAATAGCTCCTAAGGCTGGAAATAGTTTAGTCAAAATTTGAAAATCTTGCATCATTAAAGAGTAGACAAATGTGTCTTTTACTTGTTCTTCACCATGTAAACTGAAGCACAAGGTCAGTTGCATAGCAACATAATTTTTAAGAGACAGGGTTGCTCTAGTGGGTTCTGGTTTGGATCCAGCTGCTGTATGTTCTACAAATGCCCCATGGCTATCAGATCAATTTACTGGTCATTTTGGATCTAACTTATAGATCTGCTGTGATAGACGGCAGCTGAAAATTACTCAAATAATGTCGTTTTGTCAAACACCACGTTAAAGAACACGTTAAAGAAGAAACAACAACTTGAACTTACATTGTCCTGAGGGATTCTGCCAACAACGCCAAGTGGATGAATGTAAAAAAACACACACACTCTCTGTTCAGTCTCCGTTGTCTTAAATGAATGTATTTATTCTAGTCCCAGGGAACAGACTCTACACTTGAGAATCATCATAGAATTTGTTTAACTACTCCTCACTCCTCAGGTCTCTTATACCAAACTGTAATGAGCACAAGGTCAGTTATCTCTTCTCTGAATAACAAGTTCCAGTAAACGCAGGCTACTGTCTGACGTCAAACGTTATAATGACCGTTATGAGTTATTACAAAAAACAGTTTAACAGCGATTCTGCAATTTCACATACACATTTCAGTAAATTTTACCACACGTATTCCTAAAAATTGCATTTTTATTGTTGTTATTGCAGACAAACCCCCAGACCCCACCCCCCACCCCCCCAGCTCATAATTTCACATTGTTTGGTCAGATATACAAGTCACTGTCAGGACAGTTGAAAGCACAACAAAGACATTTTTCCATTTTTCTTATAAAAACATGAATGAAAATAAAGAATCTTTGGTAGCTAAGCAAAAATAGATAAAAATGTCTATATATAAAAATGCATGGAAATACAAAGTAACAGTAAGTAAACAGCTACAGCAAAGGGCTGACAAGGCAGAGAAATCCAGCTTTGACTTAATAAGGAACCACATATAAAACAGGACATGTTTATATTTAATATCACAAACATCATAAATTACTTGAGACCTCAAGAATGCATCAGTCTTTGGTCGGCATCTTGATGCCTTAATGCAATGCAAAGAGAACCACTGAGGTATTGTATCTTGATTATGTCAAGCATCACACTGGAGGATGGGAGAGACATAAAAGTGCATAAGAATTAAACTTATGTCTGCTCCTTGTCTATTTAGCAAACACTAGACTTGTTTCATTCCAAAATGCTGTTCTCTTCCACCAAGTGCCCTTATTACCAGGTAGTACTTTTCCCACAGTAGGTACACTCATGATTTCTTCTCACATTTACTTCCTCCCTTGCAGGTCATTCAGCAAAACGCAAGGAAGCAGAAAGATGTTGCCACATTATCCTTAACACAGCATGTGGTGGAATGGAGAGAGCAAATGCATGTGGATAGTAAAATTCCCAAAATCTCTGGATTGGAACATGCCCACCGTGTCTGCTTGGTGGTTATCATTCAACTTTGCAGAAAAAAAAAAATACATTAACAATAATAGTTAAACCTATTTTATCACTCGTATTTAAACAAAAAGGAAAAAATACATCATAAGTCATTGTTTCTGTAAAAGTAAAACAGTGACAGCAGCAATGATACACCGTCTCTCTTCTGGTCACATGTTCCCCTGGTCACCTGATCTGATGAAGATTATATCTACCAGTCTGTGATCAATTTAAGATTTTTCACTTTGTAAATGACGAGATAAATACTGCATTCAGGTCATATGGGAATAGCAACGGATTGTCCAAAGACATAACTTGAAAGTACCAACCCATTCAAACACAAAGGGTTTGCAGCCTTTTAATACTGTGATCATATATTTCTAAAGCACTTGCAACTTTTTCACATTCAATATAAATGCACCACAGTAAGTGATGCGTTTGGATTCATTTTAAATGGCAAATCAAGCATTGTAACATTACCCACAAACACAACCAATAACAACAAATAACTGCACTGTCATGGAAATTTAAATGTTGCAATTAGGTACTGACTTATGTGATACAAAAAATGTATTTTGTTTAAGTACACAGATTATACATTTTTAATTAATTATATTTATAAATACATTTTTACACATTATTATAACTATAAATTCATTTATAATGCATGGAGACCACAAGGAAGTTTCATATCTTTCCCATATGTCATGAGTGCAACAAAAGAAATAGAGCAGCTCCTTATTTTGTAGTGGCTTGCACACCATGTCACTCCTTGTAGATTGTTACTGTAGCCCTTCCTAAAAGACTGGATTTTAAAACATCAATGCATTGCCCCAGAACATTGGACACGTGGCAAAGGGGGCAACTTCATTGATTGACTTGTTTGACCTTTGGAACTACATATGTATACGAAAGGCATTAATCTTCCATCTATTCTTCCATCTTCCATCCCTATATTGAATTAACTCCTCCAGATGATGTAATTTTTAGGAGATTTCGGGAGGTGCAGAACTGACATAACCTGAATTGAAAAAATCCGCAAGATGATGTCATAGGGAGAGCAGGAGGAAGTTTAATGCCATTCATATGTCTGTACTCCCCCCAAAATCAAACAATGGGAAGCATGGTGAAAATTGATGAAGCTGTCCTTTAAATTATTAAAGAGATTTAGTATGCCTTCTGGTGGAACTGTGTGTTTGTTTTTAATGGTAAAGTTACCATCAAGGATTCAGATCCTGTTGCCTTCCCTTTGGGAATAGACTGATTTCTAGTAAAGGTGTACAAACATGTCTTGTAGACACAGTCATGCTCTGGAGGTAAAATATTATTACTGGTCAAGTGAAACCCCAATGGGTGGAGCCAAAACTACACAGTTTATTTGGCTAAATTGATCATATTAGACTGAAGCCCAGTGAAATGACAAGGTTTAGAGGTAGCTAATATTACAAAGCCTATAGCGTTCTTGCTGCCAACTATAAATATCTTGCCATTCTGAGTTATCTAGGTTAGCTAGTTAGCTTACACTAAATATTTTAGGTGTAAGAAATTTAGGTAAGCTAATTAGCTAGTGTGCTGATGTTCCAAGTTCTCAAATGCTCTGGTCGTGAGTGAACAAAATAAGCCATCACTGCCATTTATATTTGTGCTATTCAAGTGTTTTTGTTCTGGCAGAATTCTGGTTCTTCACCCATTTAGGTTGAACTCAGCCAATTTTGCCTCCAGAGCTGCTCTGCAACTGAAAAACATTTGCATAAGAACAACATTATGTGAGCAAAAAAAAAAAAACTCAAACAGAGAGTTCAGTGGTAAATGATGACTTCAGTCTGTAAGTCATACATCCAGCACCATATCGTAGTGTGTTTCCTTCTTCCTCTTCCCACACTTATTTATGAGCACTGCATACAGCGTCAACAGCATCACCCAGTAACTGGCATAGACAATTGCCCCTATGATCAGAACAATCTTTTCTGAATCGGGAAATGGTTTTTTAGTCTGCAAGATTATTGTGTAGATAATCCCAAAAAAAAGGATGGTGAACCAAACTGATATAGGAATCAAACCAATGAAGTTCACAACTATTGTTTTCCTCCCAGAGGTCCCCCATCCAGACTTGTTGATTGTGGCTATTGCAAACATTTTGGCTGGCAACAGGCTTGACATGTACAGTACAGAGTAGAAAGACATGAACACCATGACAATGTTACCTCTGAGGCAGCTGGCAAATGACGACTTGATCAGCGCCACTGCCTGAACAATGAGTAGAAACAACAGAATATTCCAGAGTCTTCCTTGATAGAACAGTTGGATTGCAGTGGCTATGAGGAAAAACGGGAAGAAGCCTGTGATCACGGCTTCGTAAGTCATCCATAGATGGTGCTTGTGGAACCACATAGAGTTATATAGCCATTCTCTAAAATAAGACTTACTCCATCGAGTCTGTTGATTGAGCCACCGCAGGTATGTAATTGGCGTTTCGGTGAGGCACTTTGAACGTGCTGTGTATTTGGTTGCATATCCGAGGCTGAGAACTCTGTTCGTGAGATGACGGTCGTCCCCGAAACTGCAGTGAGAACCCAAGAAGGTCTGATTGTACCAGTCCTCAAGGAACTCATGCAGGAGTGAGTTTCGGTACATTCCTAAAGGCCCGCTGATGCACTGCACACAGCCAAAGTAGGACTGGCAAGCTCGCTCAATGTTGAAGGCCATCCAGTACCGTACACTGCTCAGGAAGGAGATCCACGACTCATATTTGTTTAGGATCTAAAGAGGGATTGATCAATAAAAAGAAAAAGTAAGATGTTTAACACATTCATTTCTCAAATTTGTCACTTGCAAGGATTAAGAAAATATTCTTAAATTTTGTAACTCTACCTGCACATCTCCTCCAACGCCTCCCACCATAGGGTCTTCTTCCAACACCTTCACCATTTCCACCGATGAGGCTGGGTCCAGCATGGTGTCAGAGTCACAGACCTGGGTGGAACCCACAAAATAAACAGTGAGTTACCTGTGTTTTAGAGCCAAATGTCTTGTGTTAAGGCCAATTCATGTTTTCCGCTTTCACATGTCTGCGTGATATAAAGGTTGTCCCATGGCCATGTTTGCATGAGTCTGGGTGGAGCAGCACATATGACAGACAAAGCAGATTCATGTTCTCATGTTTGTTCATATTCACAAATGAATGCACAAGAGCAACAGAAAATAAACATTTATTGTGCTCAGTGCCCCCCTGTCAGACTTGCTGTCTTTTGTGCTGTATTTGGAGGTCCAGTTTAAATGTTTAATGGTCTAAATAACTATGGTCAAGGGATAATCTTTTGCAACAAGGTTCATGCAGAGTAACTGCAATAACCATGCACTACCTTTCTCTTTTTCTTCTATAAATGGTAGTTTTCCTTCCCAACAAAATCGGGTGATGAAAACAACTGTAAAGCTCAATCTCTGCTAACAAAACACATCTGTTGATTGTAACAGTTGATTGCCTGATGATTGTAAAAAGGCATACAGCTCTGTCCCTCCTTGGTCAAAATGTTGAGAGGTACTGGCATGATTACTGGCAGCATTTTAGGAAGTTCTTTTGAAATTTGTCAAACAAGATGTTTCTGGCAGGCTGTATTCTGCAGCAGGTGTTAGACAACAAAATATCAAAGAGGTTTTATCCTCAAATTCCCCTTATTTGTAATGCAAACTTGTTAAAAGAATTATTTTATTACACTGATGTTTCTGTTCAGTTTTACTCTTGCTCAAGATATCTGCAACAACACCAAAATATCACAGCACAAACATGAAGTGATGACATTTGATGTTTTGGCCAATGGACTGAATAATAAAGTTTGTATATTGATTACAGCATTTGCTTTGGAGAAATAAGAAAACATTGATAAATACAAAGCAGTGCTAAAAACACAAGTCTACAATAACTACAATAAAACGTGTTCATAAAATTCACTTTACAACAGATAACCTATTAATAATGTAGACACAACAGTGGCATACACTACATTAACCTAATTATTTCTGAAAATGTGAAAGGGAGAAACATTATTTCAGTTTTTCACCAAAATAAATTCTAACATTATTATAAGGACCTGCTAATTTGTTGGACCTATGTATCCAATCCAAAACAGTCTTGTAATAAACTCCTTGCAATGAAAATAATCTCTCATTCTTGGTGCAGTTTTATGCATAGACAGGATTTTGTGTAGAGTAACACAATCATGCATTCACTGATAAAAAAACAATATTATTTTTTGTAGCACAGATTTCTGGAAAAGGAGCAGTGTCAGACTACTCCCTGTGACTATCCCATCGTTTAAATTGCTTTCATTTTGCTTTTTATTTTTTAAACACAAATTAGGGAAAAGGGGTCACGGTAGTTACAGCATGATACTGTTAAAGGCTAAAACATTGTGCCGCTCTAGCAGAGAAGATTCATCAAGTCACTGAGTTAGAAGCTGGTGAGATCATTTTTTTTTTGCTAATATAGACTTACATTAGCCACTATAAGCTAATGGCCATACCAGACCAGGTAATGCTCCTGTACAGAAGTGCTGTGCGTATGCATGTATTGAATTGAGCATGGATGTGTTGTACAGCTTGTGATTATTATCTGTAGTAATTACAATGTGTTGTTTCTTCTTTCAAAAGTTACATTGTTAATGAAGAATAATCATGCTTCTTGCTTCTCAATTGTTAACGGCCACACCAGCGAAAAAAAACACATGCCTTGATACTTAATTAGCTTGTGTTACCAAGCTTGGCTCTGCTTTCAATGTTTTCAGCACCACTTTGTATATTAGGCCACACCAGCACAATGTTAGCATTATAAGAGTGAAGCACCATTGGGAACTGGCTTTTAATAATAATTTAAGTGTTGTTGACATTCCCTAAGATTATTGTTTTCATTTTTATTGACAGCATTAATTCTCTAAGTTTAGCTTTTAGCCCAACAGAAAGTTAGTTCTGCCTCATTCATGTCCACCTTTAGACTTTTCTCCGGCAAACACGTTTCCAAGTATCAAATTTACTCTTTCTCTGACACAGCTCTGGATCTTGACTGTGAATATCACTCACGTAGATAGAACATGCAAGTCTGTTAAACAGATCTGTTGTTACACTCAACTAGTGCTGCCCTCCTTCATGCTACACTTCACAACTTGATGCACACAGCCACCAGCCATCTAAAAGCAACACAAGAGGCTCTTTGTAGACCCCTTATTTGGCCTGGCAGAGCCCCCTTTCTCTCACTAGCCATCTTTACTCACCATCACTCTCTCTCTCTTTTCTTTTCATCCCATCTATAACTCACACTGATGTCAACTGTCCTTGTCTCATCCGTGTGTGTGTTTGTGAACATTGTCAGAAACAGAGAGACACATGGACTGCTAATTATTTTATGTTACATGAGATGTCATATCTTCCATCATTTTACCATTCCTTCACATTTCTGTCAATATCCATTTATAATTTAATCAGCCTTACCTGCACGTAATCCACGCTCCTCCCTAGTGCTTTGAAAGGTGTGTACATGACCTCTCTTTTTCCGCCCCACTTCTGCATGATGCACACACACTTGTTGTTCAGCACCAGCCTGGAGATGTGCTGAAGGCTCTCAGCGTAGCTCTCATCTGTTTCCTCAGGCCCTCTGTTGTGATAGTTACTCCGCCACACATAGGTGGCCGATTTGTCCCACCCCATGACCTCTTTAAAAATATTCATCATGTACAAGTCATCGTCTGAGTTTCCGTCGATCACCATGATCACTTTGATCCCTGGGTACGTCAGCCTCTTCACCGACACTAGGCATTTCCTCAGGTAGTTTGGGTCCTCTTGGTACGCCGCGATGCACAATGCTAGTGATTTATTCAGTTTGATAGGCGTCTCTAAAGACCGCCTCATGTTTCTGTGTTCTAGGAGTGCAAAGAGGCTCTGGATAATGAGGTGGACGACCAAGATGGCACCATACAGGCCAAAGGATAGGTGATTGCGAGCTGTTGTGAAGAACTGGTAGCCCATGATGTAGGCCGTAGAGATGCCCACCAGAAGGGACACGCCGAATACGGTGGTTCCAAATATCCGCAGGTAGGTGAGGGCTCTTTTACACTTCATCTAGGTAGAAAAAATGATTACATTTAGTGATTAGTCCAAACGTTTCATGATTGTTGTACTATGGTACACATTAACTTTTTATAACAAAAAACTCTAAATTCAAGTGGTAAAGCTTTTCTTTCTTTTTTTACTCCTTCCCTCCCCTCTCCTTCTCCCTACCCTTCCCCAAAATCCCTGTCTAAATGTCAGTTGTGTGTAGCTGATTGTTCTGACTCTGTTTTAGTGTGGGTGGGAGCGTATTACAAGATTTCCTGACCTAATTAACCAACAAGCTGTCTGTTCTTCCCAAACATCCAAACTCCAAAATGTTTAGGAGAAACAATTTTGAGCATTATTTTTTTACTGCAGTTGAACGTTATCAGACAAGTACCTTGTTCTCTCATCTAGATCAAAAAGGGGAAGGTTTTTAGTGCAGAGCACCGAAGAACATCCCCTGCTTTTGTGTCTAAACTTTGTGGGACAGTCTTCTATAAACACAAGCCCTGTTGCACAAAATCTTCTGCTCAAAATCTAAAAGTTTGTTTCCAATCCTCATTATATTGCTACCGCCATCTGTTTGGCAGACCAACGGAGACCTACTCAGCGTGGCTCAGCTCAGCTCAGCTCAATGCAGAGCGGACCACCCTGTGATGTCATCTGTTTATATCTCCGTGGGAAGAAGAATACAAGAGCTTTTCTTTTTTTTTAAGCTTTACTAATACTGCACGTGTGCTCCTCTCCGTCTGGAACTCCCAAAGAAAGTGACAAGAAAATACAGTGCATACAGAATTCCTAGGATTAGAAAGATTAAACATGCAAATGTACATTTAAGAAAGGAAGTATATTGCATTATTTTACTTTGAGCATTATAAAGAACATGCAATTTTGCATAGCAAAGAAAAAATGTAGAAGGGTGTTTAAACCTTTGACACTATAAAGGTGAAAACATGCTTCTTTGGTTACTAAGTCAGTGAGGCACCCCCTTTTAAACTCTTGAAATAATGTTTGGTGTTGCAACTCTGCTGCAATTTGGTGCGCATTCAGTGTGAATCACATTATCACCAAGACATGTACATAAGGACAAGAAATAAAATCATCAAAAGAAGAGTGCATGAAGCCCAGCAGTATTTGTGATTTTACACCACACCTTGACACATTCAACAGATGGAAAAGGAAAGAGCAATGCACAGAGACACACAAAAAAAAAAAACACACACAGAGAGAGGAGAAGAACCAGAGAGAAAGAAAGAAAGGAAAATAAACTGAGTAAAGGCATATTCAGCATCATTCTCAGAAGAAAAAGAGGGAGATGGATACAAATAGATAGACTGAAGGAGAAAAACAAAGCAAGAGAGTCGCTGAAAGGTTGCCAGTGAAGAAGAAGAGAGGGACTAAGCTAAAAGAGAGGAATATGCACACACACCCCTTGGCTCAGACATAATGCCTTGTTCATTTGATCATTGGCTGAGAAGGCCACAACCAGTGTAGCAGGCCTCCTCTGGCACGTGGCAAAGCTCTTAACGTCAGACGCTCATTTACAACACCTCTGACACACACACACACACACAAATGCACATATAAAAACGAATTAAACCAATGCACAGAGAGGGAGAGAGAAGAGTGTGTGTGTGTGTCTGATGTGAGAGATACACAGTTTTAATGGTGTTAGTCCGAGAGCGCATTTCACCTTAGACCTCCTTCAGTTTGTGCATGTATGTGTATGGATGTTGGTATAATGTTTTACAACTCTATAAGGTATTATAAAATACATTCTTTCATCTTGTCTCCCTGTATCAACTTTGAATGAACTGAGCCACAGATTTGAGCAAAACTGTGTCAGCAGATTATGCTGTATGTAGCTAATGGTTTGTGAATGTACTGTGTAGTTTATATTGCCAGTATTTAGTATTAGGAAATGATCTTATGACAAGGTGTCTTCATAACAGCTCACTTGTTTATCAAAGGACTTGCACAAACTGATACATTCACTCCAACTGTGAATTTGCATTTTCCAATTCACATTTTAAACTATGTGAGGAAGCCAGGGAGCATGAAGAGAGTCACTGCAGACAAAGGGAGGATGTGCAAACTCCTTCTTCTTTTTTTAATGTTTGTTTATTTATGCTCTTTAGTGACATGAAATGTTCAATCTGGTAAAATGTTTGTGGACGAAACCAAACTGCAAAATTCAGTTCAGGTCATGTTCCACAGACATAAACCATCTGCTGTCTGATTACAGACCGGCTGAGCACTGTTAACTGAAGTCTGTCTTGTGAATTCTTTGATTCAGTGCACGGTAGACACACACACTAACACTTGTTGGGATGCTTTACTTTTCATAGCACATTAAACATTTTGGGCGTGTGATCCAGTGCAAAGGTCAGACTAACAATTAGCTCAGACTGCAGAAGGATTCAAGCAAACTAAAACTCAGTCATGATGTTCTTCCAAACTTGGCCCCAGCCCCTTAGAGATAAAAGCTCTAATCAGTGTGACGGTAAAAGTGTCATCGACACATGTGGATGATTTCACTTATGAGGGTAGATGAGTCTATACGTGTTGATGTAAAACATGTATCTGTACGAGCAGAACGTGCCAATAGCACATGTGGATGATTTCACGACAGCTTTCTGCTTTTTCTTTTTTTTCTTGGCCAATTTGAATGACAAAATTCTGTCACTAGCCCCTGTTTTTTTTTATTTTGTGTGTGTGTGTATGTGTGTGTGTGAGTATGTGTGTGTGTGTGTGTGTGTGCATGTGTGTGTCCAACCTTATGGTGAACTCGGGTTGGATGCTTAGACTCACTCTGACATTATTAACTCTCCCTTGAGTAAAACTCCCACTTGCTCTGTCTCATTACAATAAGTGCATGACTTTCATACATTGTTGTATGGACTTAAAATAGATGATGCTTCAACAGAATGATGAACTGATGAATGAATGAATAATGACTGAATGAATCTTTAGGATGAAAATTTTCTCTAACTGTAACTCCATTACAGACTCTGGTCTACCGGAATTCTACAGTTAAAACAATACAGAGATGGATGGATGTAACTGCCTTGACATTAGAGAAGCTGTCACTGGAGAAAGGTCACTGATTTGATAATATGGGTGAGTAAGGTGAATGAGTAACTCTACGCCTTCCCCCTACAGTAGGTGCCCATGTACCCTTGGACAAGGTTCTGAATCCCCCAACAGTAACTTAAACTTGACATTGTCACTGTACTTCTACTGTACTGCACTGTACTTGTACTGTACTGCTACTGAATGAATGTGAACATCGTTGGAAGACCAAAATAACGTTTTAGTGAATTCAACCATCTGCGAAGAAAGCATTAGATATGAATTGAGCCGCACAAACCTATCACACTGAACCACTGTCTACTGCATGTACTGAAGTGTCCACTGTATATTGCTGTGCACAATTTCTAATTCTGTTATGTCATGTTACAATGTGTGCAGAAATACTTTTACTGTCATCTTTACTTTTTCAGTATTTTAAGTAGAAGTCTCTGTTGGCACTACAACTGTCATCTTGTCGTCTTTGGAAAATGCAACACAACACCAAGTTGGAAACTGTATATTCTACATGGGCAACCTGAGGAAACATCTCTGTGACCCATTTAGGTTGTTAAGTATACTAAGTTAGTAGTCAAGAGAAACACCAAATGCTGTAAGAAACCTTAAGTTAAACAGAACAACTATCCAATATATACTGTATGTGGCTTGTCTGGCTAAATGTGAATGTCATTAAGTCTCACCGTTGCAAATGCATCATGGTCATGTGTGCACATGTGTGTTTGAGTAAATGTGAAAGTAAATTATTGTATAGTGTGTGTCTTTGGCCCTGCGCAGGGAGAGTATGTGAGTGTATATGTGCTGCAGGGGGGAAGACATGCTTTGACTGGGTCCACAGGAGAGCAGTGGAATCCTTGTCAGCAGGGTCCCCTCTTCCAAGGCCTGTGATGGAACATAAAATATAACAAGGCTTGCCAGGCTGTGTGTGTGTGTATGTGTTTTTATACAGTAAGAACTATTTGTGACTTTGCGTGTGTGTGCATGTGTGTGTGTGTGTGTGTGTGTGTGTGTGTGTGTGTGTGTGTGATTACTCTACACTCTGAACAGGCAGTACAAATCTGAAGTGGAGCCAGAAATCACAGCTCGCGGCTCTGTGTGGAGTTGAAATAACATAAAGTGTATTATACAGTACATCTTTATGTTATTGTGACTCAGCAGTGACTTGTTAGAAGAGAAGATTCACAAATCAGCGCCTCTCGCTGGATGAGGGTTATTCACAAATCAAACTAATGTTGCTCTAAATACCTGTGACTGGTAGACTTACATTACATTACTGAGAAAGAGCTATAATTGAATAAACTGACAATTGATACAGACCAATAAAGATATATTAAATAATATTTATGATTTGCTAAATCCTCTTGATCCACTGAAGAAATGTTGGACAAAGTTTATGTTATCACCAAGACAGTACTGGAAAACTAAACCATCGGAGATAATACACACTTTGGAAATCTCTTTGAAAATGCATGATGTTCTGCCAACAGAAACGGCACATGTGCAAGAATGGAGAGCTGCATAAGCTCACAAGCAACGCACGTAATGTAGGATGCAGCAAAGGTTCATGTGTTTCTAAGCAGATGATTAGGCAGGGAAGAGGGAGCAGTTAGGAAAAAACTTGGCTGCCATCTAGACAAATTGGACACTCACAAGACTGGCTCATTACCTTCTGCTTCCTTTCCTGCTTCTTTATAACATGATATTAATTCATGATATCATGATATCTTTTCAGTGGTGATTTATGAAAAATTGTCAAATATTGGTCAGGTGTGGCACAAAAGATGGTGTGAATGTAATGGTAGAGCCATATTTCTTATATGCATATGAGATCAACAGCTGTCATCTAGTTACACCTTAATTTTCCTCATATTGCTGCAGTTAAATGGAGGCTGGGTTTTGTGATTTATATTTGTTCTATATAAATTAAACTGTTTAGTCTGAATGAACCGAAAGGTCAAGTGATTTTTCAAAGGCATTGCCAGGAAGTCACTCCTCCTCTTCCTCCTCCCTCTCATAAACCTCCAATGTGGTCACTGTGCGCTCTTGTTGTGGGACTGTTGTCATTATAAGAACCAGAACCAAACAGTAACACCACCCACTGTGCCACACTGCACTTCTCCTAACGTGATTGAAATCAGGCAGACAGGGCCACAACTGGCAAAGTAGCAACATTACAAGGGAGTTGACTTTTACGTTCCCATTTATCTCAACCTTCAGCTGTTTCCTTATTTCCTCACCTTCTGTATACTATTAAAACCAGGTGTAATAAGTCTAACTGGCAAAGTAGCAGAGGTTACAGGATCCTAGAAGAGTGGTTTGTATTAATCAACGCAGTTGTTTTTTGCGTGCATCGTCTTTTTCTTTTACTACAACAGCATTATTTTAGTTTTATTCAGTTTAAAGTGAATGACACTGAAGCTGTGATTCATCACTGAATAAACACTGAGGTAAATCCGTTCTCAGTTTTGAAACCAAGCTATATTTGGTATTTTGGCATGTTTGACTCATACCATGATTTAGTTTTTTGTGAATGAGTAGAAGGAAGTGATGCAACCATACTATAGAAAATGTCTGAGAAGAAGATGAAGAGAGGAAAAGAAGCTAAAAAGGGAGGCTTGGAGTGGAGGACAACAGAATTCAGTGGGAATAGAGAGAAAGCGGGTTGGAAGCAAATAAGTGTGTGAACAAAGAATGGAGGGCTGGATAGCAGACACCATAAGAGGGAGGGGGAGAGAGACTGAAGACATGGTAGTGGATTTGGCCCAGTTCACTGCCAGCTGAGCCACTGGAGTTATGCCACTGTGGCAGGCTCCAGCATTTTCAGCCAAATTACAGATGCTGCTCAGTGGAGCATGCCTTGCAGTATGGTCTCTGTTTTTTTTTATGTCTTAGTATTTTCCTGCCTTTCTTTCCAATGTAGCACCTTGAGATCTTTTCCACAAAAAAGGATTTCGTATGTTTCTGTTTTTACAAATTGAGCCTGTTTCTCTCTGTCACACATTGATCCAACACTTTCCATTTCTGGCAACAACTGTTATCAAATGCTCTAAAATAACCGACTTCCTCCCTGCTTGGTAGACAATTCCATTCACTCTGTTTTATCAGAGCTAAATATAGCAACGAGATAAGAGACTCACAACCAGCAGGAATGGATAAATGAAAAGATGGTTTAGGGAAGAAAGAAATGATGAACTTTTGGGGATTTACGACAAGTATCAGTAGTATCAGTAAGTGTTACCCAAATATCAGGGAGCCAATTAAGTTTGCTGTCAAGCTATTCAATTGATGCTTACTTTATGCAACTCTTGGGTTGCTTTATGGTTTACAGTAACTCTTGGATATATGCATTAGCATTGGCATCACACTGTGTGAGGCTCTGTGTGACTCAGTATGAGGTAGTGTGAATCTGAAACCCTCAATGACTTCCAAATTTTCATTTTTACTGGCTGGCTGTGGAGCGCCTTCACTGTTACTTAACCAAATGAACCTGGAAAGAATTGTAGCATTAATGCAGAATAAATGAGGTAGGTGGAGGTGTTTTGTGTATGTTAGAAAAGGACTGCACATATGCTAACTTCAGTAGTAATACCATGCCAGGCCCAAGGCCCTGTACACCAAAGGACCCCAGCTGTGAGCAGTTTTGGCACGTGAGACTTGTTGTGAGAGAAAAACCCATGGAAAACTGCTCTGTACTGTATAGTGGAGCATCCTGTAGCACTGATGAGTCTGCAGAAAACCGTATTTATGCATTAGCCAATGAAGACTGCAAATAAGTTAATTTTCTGCCTCTTTTTCTATCACCATCTATGCAAGGATACTGTCACTTTCATGGACTACCCTCACTGCTGCACACAAGAATTAGGTGTCTTAGTGCTTAGAGAGAGAAGCATTGCTTTCCTCACTGCTGAGCCCACAATCAACAGAGGAACTCCCTCAAGGGTTGAAATTAGGAAAAGTATGTTGTTATTAGTCTGTCTGTATGTAGACATAAGGTCCACACATGTACTGATTATGCAAAGAACATATGGTCTCTATGGAAATTTACATATGTACAGTATTGCAAACTAAGGAAGAGCTGATTGCTGTGGTAGCTACTGTAAATGTTCCACCAGAAGGACAGTAAAGCTGTAATTGGATCTGGATTTGGATCAACTCTGTGTTAGTGCTTACAACAGTGCTCATATGTTATCACTGACAGCAAAGTATATGCCTCATCACTCCTTACAGGTAAATATCACCTTGGCTCCAGCATACACACTGTGAGCAATAACATAGTCCAACATTTTGAAAACATAACCCAGGTTAACCAGGTCATTAGGCAGTGTAGATGATGTATGTAGGACAGAAACTCTGACTGTACATGATACATAAATGTCAGGAATGGTAAGACATCCAAATCACAGATGGTCATTACTTGTGTGGGTTATACATGAGCCAACAATCTGCAAACTAAGAGGTCAAAGTAGGCAAATGGAGAAAGATAGTATGACAAAGTGTGACAGATGCTAATTTTCATATGTGTATCTATGTATCTGTGTATGGTGGTTGTGTTGGGAGGTTAACAGTAGGTGCATTTGAGTAGGTAGCACCAGTCATAAGCTGTCGGTTATGTTTCACTCTAAAGTTAGGAGCGACTGGATGAACTGCTGAACATTTCATTGAGGTAAATATCAGGTACCTCTTCTCAAACACTATTAAATTATTATCAAAAATTAATGTTCAGTATTCACGTGTGCGCATCAAGCATCAAATTACGCGCTCCAGCCACGAGGCTCGCTGAGCGTGTCCAAATCCAGCCTCCCCATTGGCTTACAAACCTCAAAGAAGGATGCGTGTCTGGGGACGTCATCAGTTCAGTTTATTCTGAGGCTATAATAACTGTTTCAGCCAAGACTATGTCTAGTTTTATTGAGTAATCTGGACAAATGTTTCACACATTTCCAAAGCTGGCACAGTTGGACAAGGAGGAATGCAACTGTCCGCGCCAGTGTGGGCAAATTGAACTTCTGAGAAACACATTTTCTTGGTTTTAACGTAGTAACATTTTAAATACGGTAGTCAGCATCGGTGGAGGAAAAGCAGGCAAGTGCTTTTCAACTTAAAAGCTTCCGGAGATCGTGCATGCACTTTACTCTCAAACTTCTTTATCATGTCCCTCAACCTAAAGCATTACTTCCCTGAGCTTAAACTGTATCAATAACTTTAGCATGATTGATCTTAGAATTATGAAAGACACATCGTATATTACCTTACATGTACTGAAATGTAGTGTTTGCACTATATAATTTAAATGCGTTTAATTAGCTCCCAAGCCACTTCTGATGAAAAATTGATCTCTGTCGGTCAGCATGCTGCAGGGTCACAGGACCAACTCATCAGTGGCCCCCTACCTTGAAGCAGCTGTCGTCCTCGCGTTCGCCCTTGAGAAAGGATGTGGTCAACTCCGGCGGCTCTGGTACCGCTCCACAGGGAGAAAAAGTCTTGACAAACTTTGAAAGGACACTCGTGGAGTAATAAGTCGCATGAATCCGCTCAAAATGATCCTCATTAAAAAAAAAATGGAGAAGAACTCAGCTGGACGCTCAGAAATAATCACGAGTGCTTGTAACCTAGTTTTTAAGTCTGTCTGCAGTCATTAACTGTGCACCACATGCATCTTAGGTGTACAGAGACAAACATCATGTCAGTCAACTTTGGCATCATTCGTATTAAAAAAAAGTATAAATAAAGAGTAGATTGTATAAAAATGATAAATACTCCTCTGCATCAGCTTCTGACAGTTTCATTCATATTTTAAATGAAATTTTTTTTTAAGTTACAAAAATGCCACCAACCTTGGCAGCGTCATACTCAGAAGAAGAAGGAAAAAAAAGCAATTTCCAGCAATTACTCTAATATTCAAATATGAGTCAAATATGTATTTTTGCTCTCTTGAGGGGCATGTAGGTAAGTTTCCCAAAGCATCCAGCTTAGACAGCCCGCAGAGAAGTGGCCAAATGTCTCTCTGCCGCTGTTTCAGCTGTCTAATTCCTTCCAGATGGCTGGATGTGGAGCCTCCTTTATGGCTGCTGTGGCTCCCGAACCCCTTTTACCGGGCTACAACAGATTGGCGTGTTGTTTTAATAAGAGGGGAAGGTTTGGGGGGTAAAAGGAGGAGCGACGAAGAGGAGATGGGGGTGGAGGGGGGCGGATGGCTGGCAATCACATACAGAGTCATTCAAACTCCTGAGGCAGCGGCAGAGAGCGTCACTTAACATTTGCTGCCCATGGCCCCGTTCACACCTGAGAACAGAGCAGGATTATAGCATGTTCCTGAGAGGCAGTCACATCTATACATTTTGTCTTTAATTGCCCCTATTTAGTGTGAAAACGAACACAGCTCAAAGTTCAGTTGGCTTCTGAGCTTAATGTGATCCTGTGTTTATTGCCTGACATTGAAAATGATGAATACGATCAAATAAATGCCAGTTAAAGTTTGACACTAAGATAATAATATTATACAAACATAATAATCAAAATAATATTCTGCATAAGAAATGCTCATATGTATGACTCGCAGGAGCTGGAGTTTGGATGTAATGGAATTTCAGTCATTTCATTGATTCACCGAGTGCAGTATTTCATTTTGACCAGCAGGTGGTGCTATGTAATGCAGAACCAGAGTCAGGGGTCTAACATGTTCAGTAGCTCCACTGACAGGGGATCTAAAGGGAACATCCAACCAAAATCAGGACTCATGTTACTCCCAAGGCCATGAGTGTTTGTCATCATCATTAAAAACTCCTCCAAAATACCTGGCTAGAGAAATGTTTGCAGTGAAAACAACATATTTACAATTTTGGTGATTTTGATTTTGATATTGTTTTTCAGATGAAGAAATAAAAGTTATTTTATTGTTTGAAAAGATCTCTACTGATCTCTATCTGAAAATATATTGTCCTAATGCTAAACATCTGACTGAGACCTATAAAAAGCTGACATTATTGAGATACATGGTTATTATAGGACAGATATCTGTAGATTGTGCTTATTTCTTGATGAATATCATTAATCTTATCATATTTAATTTGGAAGAAAATCTATGACTGTACACAATGATGCTTATTAATACAATTAGACTTTATTTATGGCCACCCAATTTTGTAAACGTGGAGAAGACTTTGAAGGAATTTCTTTAAGCACAACTGTCACCTGGAACTCTGTGGTGAACAAATTGTGGTGGCCAAAGGTCAAAGGTCAAGGTCATCCAATTTTTGTTGTGAATGTGATGTCTCAGGAATGCCTTCAGAGAATTTCATTAAATGTGACATAAATTGTCACTTGGGGTCAAGGATGAACTGACTAGATTTTGGTGGTCAAAGTTCACAGTGACCTCATGAGGAATTTCATTACATCTGGCACATACGTCCGCCTAGACTCATGTCTGGACAGACATGTGTAAACAACATCACTGCTAGAAAGTTAGATGCAAAATATATTTCCTATATTTCCTTTATAATGTGACTGATTTGAACAATATTCATTTGGTCAATGTTTCTAATGATCATCATGAATCCAACTCATTAAGAGGTTAGTGTTATTTTCCAAATCAAAGGTCTCAGCATGTTAGAATAGAGGATGTGGTATTATGGTACTACTCACAAAAAGTTAGGGATATCTGGCTTTCAGGTGAAATTTCAGGATGAACCTAAAATGCACTATAACCTTTACAGGTGAACTTAATGTGACCTTCCCTAA